>CM043015.1:82949079-83526589 GCA_023690525.1 Holotrichia oblita | reverse complement strand
TTAACAGCGCGGCATCATAAAAGGCGATATGATGCTGTCACAAAGCCATTTGAACACAACTTACACACACCAAACTACACCGCAAGAGTGGCAGTGATAGCTGCGATGGCAATACAGCTTACGGACTCACGGCAACTAGGCACCCACCACACATTTAAAAAAATCGTTATACTTACATCATACAACATCTTTCATCAGGATGTCACTAAGCAATTCACATATTTTGAAAAATAAAAGGCCAACAGAGAAATATGTCCACAGTAAAACTTTATTGTGTTATTATACACCTTCCATTTAACCTATGAGACTCCAATCTTCTAGCTCTGAGTATATTGGAATTTGTCTGTCTTGAACGATAATCAGAACTACATATTTTTTACCAGTCGAGAACACTGCTAACACGTATAGCTCTCTAACTCTCCAGTGACGACCGTTTTAAAGCTGGTTGATGTATTAAAACGCATCTGTGTATTTAATTCTCGTTTGACAAGGTTGAAACTAATTTATAGAAACATTTCTAGCCATTCAACTAGTTTAGCTCGATCTACAATTTATTATTAACTACATGGAGTGTGCGTTTATCATTATAAGTACGGTTAATCAAAACTTAATTTTTTTAAAGGTTTACCATACTGCTAACTGGACAGCATATATCGTAGAAAAATATTTATATTTTAAACCTGCTGGCACAAAGTTATATATCTATTAAATATATAAGTGGTTTGTTTATTAGTTATACTTTGCCAACATGAAATACGTTAGAGTATAATATAAATAATGCGTTAGCACCACCAAGATATTAAATATAGATTTTTTTAAAGCGTCTAACCCTGTTTTTTACATAATCATACGTGAATACAATGAATTTCATGTAGTAATGAGCAATGAACCTACTATTGCATGACTGGACTTAACATAATACTGAGTCGAATGCTTTTTATTGTTAAAGGAACAGCCTTCAATAATAACTCATTCATGCAAACTATTATGAATATTGGAATTTGTTCTTTTTTAGTAAAGCAACTCCAACTGAGACACGGATTATACCTACATTTTACAAAGAATTTGGCATGAATCTTTCGCAGAAAGTGACTAACCGTTACTTCAAGCAATTGACGATTATGACGGTTGACGATAAAACTTCTTGTGCCTAATAGCTAGCAACTCGGTGTCTATAGTTTATGCAGAAATCACCAAACGCAATGATCGTCGCTATCAAACGATTGCAACTTACTTATACCTACCCTTCGATTACGATGAAGTAACCAGCTACATTAATATTGAAGTATCACTCCGAATATTGTTATTTCATTCTTAGCTTTCTATTTATATGCTTTTTGCAAAAACATGAATCACAATACTACAATCCTTCACGTAAGCGCTGGTTTTTAATAGGTATTTAGACAACAGACTAAGGTAGTTTTAGAAGCAGTTCATCACTTACTAAATACGTCAGGAAATTTTCAATCATTGGAAACAAGAAACAACACAAAACTTATACCACAGAATATGACATAGAGAAGCGACACTATGCGCACTGATCTTTTATGGGTTAAGATTCGTAATATTCGGCCACTAGGTAGAATTTTCTCAGCACGGTAATTTTAAATATAGAAAAACTAATACCTGTCGATTCATGTTTATGATTCATTTTATGACATTAATGAATTATTTCCAATATTGGCATTTAAATATACGTGTCTGTACCTTGTGGAAAGCTAAGAACGATATTTGTTTATCGTAAAACACAACACAGTAGTAGCCACCGTTCCCCTCGCAACAAAAAAAAGTGCGTATACACATATGTAATTACACGGTTGCGTGTAAAAGAATTATAAACAAAAAGGCAAATAAATCTCCTATAACACGATTGGCATTAAAGTAAGAGGCCATATTATAAGACAGAGTCCTAATTTATGAGACAAAAAAATGAAATATCTAAATTTAAACTGCAAAGCAATATTTATCACAGCAAAAAAAATATTTTCATACTTGTTAACATCTAATTTAAAAAATAACATGTTAAAAAGATCCATTTGAGTCACTAGATATTTTGAAATAAATGATTGAATATACCGCTTCAAAACTTGCACGTAAGTAGGCGTAAATGTGAGACAACAGATCGAAAATTCGTATGCTATTTATTTACTTATATTTCAATATGCTTTTAAATGGCAATGATTATTTTAATTACATTGTTAAGGGTCACAGTTTGTAACACACAAGTTTTTTATGAAATATAACTTTCGATATAATTTTTTAATGAAGTGTATCATAATATGTTCACTACTATTTGAAATGTCCGCATTTATGAAACATGAAATTGACTGTCTCACATTCGACGGACATGCAGTTCGCACGTGTACCGATTTATGAGATGGAAGTTTTAAGTGGTGTTTATTGTAATTTTTCAATAAATAAATAATATTAAATGATAACAATAAATAATATTTGTCAAGTGGTATTAAAGAAATATATTCGGCTAATCTTGATTTTCATCAAATATATGTTAAGGTAAGTATCTGATAGGGCTGGAAGATACCGACAGTTTTGGTATCGGAAATCGATACCAATCGGAGTATCGATACTTACCGATGTATTGATTCCGTGCACGGTATCGATTCCGAGTACTGGAATCGGTTAAGTATCGACGGGTATCGATACTTGGGAACCGATACCCGTATTGGTATCAATACCTTGAATCGACACCTCATTGATTTCTTGAATCGATACCTCGAATTGATTCCTTGAACCGATTTGGTATCGATACCTAGGACTGAGTTGTAGGTATAGATTTTTTTAGGTTGATTTCAATAACATATCTACAGTATCAAACGTACAATAATATTATGATACATTGGCTTTTTTATAACAATTATTGTTATTGTACGCGAATAATTACTCCTACCCTCATTCATTACTATTTGAGTCAATAGCTATATGAAAACTAGTTCCATAAATATTTGTCTAAAAATGATTTTTATTATACCGGCGTTGTTACCGTTGTATTGGTATCGATGCCTAGGTATTCATTCCAAGGTAACGATATCCAAGTATCGATACCGATGTTATCCCAGGTATGGGCAAATCGATACCAGTAATAGTATCGAATACTGGACGATGTGTCGATACTTGCCCAGCCCTAGTGTCTGATATATGATTACAGAAAATATTGATACCTAACCTAAAAATATTTTTTGTTAATACAAAACTGGCTGACTGTAAAATAATTACTTCAGATATTGTTTTTCATAACTTGAAAATGTCAGCGAAAAAAAAAATTTTGATAAAAAAATCAAAATAAAAGAAAAATACAAAAGGTACTGTTGGAACAAAAGCAAGTAAAACAAATATGAAAAACAACTATACAGTGGTAACAGGAATGAGAAGAAAAAATCTAAACGAAAAATATATAGATACTCCTAAAGCTCTGAAAAATGCGATTGAAGAAAAAATTAAAATTCTGTATAGATTTTATATTCTATAGACTCTGTTGAATTGTTAATTTTGCGCTAAGTTTTACTATTAATTTCGAAGGACCATTTTGAATAATTAAACACCGTTGTCTTAAGATATGTTGTTTTTTATTTTTAACGGACAAACTGTTAACACCTATGGCGTGTATCTTTTCTCTCAATTCTACTTTACAGTGGTCGCCACAATGGCGAGATTATTAAATACAAACTCAAACAGACTCAACATGACATTTTATTACCATAGAGAAAGAAATTCAGTGTGAAAGTTTTAAAGATGCTTTTACATTCCCTATTGATTACCTGCTACAGAAAAAAAGGCGTAAAGTGGAAACTTCTGGCAAAGTCAAATTACCACCAGCTGAGACTTCTGACGCTTGGTTTGAATTACAATTAGAAAAGAAAAAAAACAGAAAAACTAGTAAAAAAACAAGAAAAAAGAAGAAATTAACACAGGAAAAGAAAATGTTACAAGAGAAGATGAACGAAATTCAGCGAAAGATAAAGCAAATGAAAAATTAGTCATAAGTCATCTTCAAATATAAATTTTATTAATTGTATTGCAAATTATTTTTGATGTTTTTTGTTGTAAAGTTTCTTTGTACATATCTGCGAGAATAGTAAATAAAGTTTATACTTAATTTATGAAATTTATTTATTAGTTCTGTATGAGACACACGGACAAAGCGTTTTTACCCTGTCTGATAATATGGACGTTAAAGTAGCTATGATTTATAATTAATTACATTCGTTTTTTAACTTTTTTATTTATTATTATTTAATATGGCCTATTGGCTTAGCTAGCTTGTCGATTCGTGATCGTACAATCGAGTGTACCTTGGAGACACTTCTTTGCTTGGCAAATTTGATGGTCTTGAGTACAATTGACATACGTAGATGCTCTAAGTAAACCGACAACTGATGGCGCTCGTGGTAATTAAATATAACTTTTTTAAATATTAAATCCGACAAAGTTAATACAAATCAACGTAGGTAAGTATGCGTGGTTTAAAATAATAGCTGATCAGGGCTATTTAATGTTGCATGTTAGGAATATTAATAATTATTTTCAATGTTTACGATAGCAGCATTCCTTAGCTAATGTAGTAATCATTGCTGTAGGTTATAACTCTTGCAATTCTCACGTGATAACTTTTACATTTTTTAGAAGAAAGAAATGTACCTTTTACATTGACCTATCTATAAATATTTATACTTGACATTACATATCTTTCGTTTGTATTTATCTTTAAATATAAAAGTACGTAGTTTTTTTATAGTTTAAAATAACTAGCTTATCATTACACACACGATATCCGAAGTTAAAATACCTAGCTGTATACATATTATATGCACACACGTAAGTATGTGTACAGTTATAGCGTTTGTAAGAAATTTACTTCTGATATTTACTTAAGACCTAAATCTGTTTGAACTAATATCTAAAATCTAGGTAAATACAAGCAGTTATCGACAAGACTGAGGTTAGACAAGTCTTCTCGGAATTGTCATAAAATATACAAAATACACATTGCTTGTAAAGTGTGTACAAATGTAGATTATTATATGAGTATTTGAAATTCCATATAGTAGATCTTTTTGTAAACTAAATATTATAGATACAATCAAATTGTGTGTTAATGTTGCTAAAACTAATAAGAAATACTATGTACCAGATTTGTGTTACGGTTCTCTAATCTCATAAAAGACTATTTACTAACTAACTGATTCATGATTATACTACAACCCAAACTGTCTATCATAACCTTTTTTACAGAGAAGAATTATACAAAGTTCCTAAAAAAATCGGATCAATATTTAAAACTAGTTTCCGAACTGATCCTATAGTTTTACGTGTTGAGATGGTATACAAAGTAACATGCCCTTAGCGCAAGGTTCGAGCGGGGCATGTGGTGGCTAGTCAAAACCAAAGTAGTGAATCTTTAATTAATGGGAAAAATATCACCACAATATCGTTCGCAAATATAGTTGAAAAGAACACACTATCAAGATCGTATATTAAAAAAAACACAAAGTTTCGAGTGATTTTATTGTGATTATTATATTCATTAACATTTATCTGTCGATGAAAATAATTTGTCAATGGGTACCTACTCCTCACGTTATGCCAAAATTATACCATGGACTCGAGTACGTATGTCGTATCTTATTACATTTTTTTAAAATTCAATATGATTAAATTGTCAGATTAAGTGTCATACTGACATTAATATTCATCAGTATATTCATCTAACTGTAAAAAGTGTGTTTTAACAGTGATTTAAAAAAAATGTACATGTTTGAATAATATTTTAATTTAAAAATAAAAAAAACAGTAATTGTTGAAAATAAGCCCCGGCTTGTTCAATGCACAAGTCCTGATCCATACGATTACGAACATCAATTATCAATTCTTCTGTACGAATACTTGGCCTACCAGCACCTTTTTTATGAGTTACAGATCCAGTTTCGCGAAATACACCAACACTATGTGCAAGGCACATGTAAAAATCCTGTTCTAATACTGCTAATGCCCATTTTCTTCACTAACGGATAAAGTAAGCGATAACTATCGTCAAGATAAATATATCTGATAGATAATGTGCATCTGAATTTCTTTACTGCGTCATTTGATTAGAAGTGAAGAAACCGGTTTTTGGCCTTTTCTTAGGGATATCTAACGGATAACTTTATCAAGAACTTATCTACAGGTGAAGAAAATGTGCATAAGTCTGGGAAGTGCTCACGAAAATTGTCCAAACATACACGCTGACTGTATTGTCAAATTCCATTAACTTGCACACCTGTTCTAAAATATGCTTCAATTGTGTAAGTTTTGTGAACTGTTGTGAAAACCATAACTGAAAAGTTACTTAAGACTTCAGAGAGAAAATACCTATATTGATGAATATTAATGTCAGTGTGACACTTAACCTGACAATTTAATCATTGAATTTTTAAAAATGTAGTAAGATACGACATACATATTCGACTCCATGGCAAACTCTTATCAATATAATATTTAGTCTCCCGGTATAAAATAATATAGAAATACACTATCATGCATCACGATTAGGGCAAGTTGGGACTCTGGCAAAATAATTTTGAATTATATATAAGAAAACAGATTTTACTGACCGTAGGTGTTTACAACCGTTGTTTTGTAATCATTTGATTTAAGACAGAGATCATCAGATAAATTACGACGACATTAAGAACATAAGAATTAAATTATCAACAGTCTAGGTAAAAGAGATAGAAACTGAGCAACACCGGGAGTATAACCTTAAGAAATCATCAGCCAACCCACAACACTAAACGAATGGGCTGCATTCGTTTTAGAATGCAGCCCATCGAATTGAAACGGTAACAAATCAACGAAGCGAATAAGAAATAAAATGTATCAGTGAGTAGAAGACAAAATGTCATAAAACGACACAAAACGTTAAGTGAAAATTTATCGACAACATCTGGACTTCATTCGCAGTAAATAATTTTTATTCTTAAAAAAATTTCAAGAACTCAACTACAGCACTTTCAATAAAACTATCTCAAATAAAAAATACAATAACAATATTAAACTTAATCTTCACAATCAAGGCAAGGGCAGAACAGTTTATTCCCGTGCCCAACTTCAGCATTTATGACATACTTTTCCTTTAATATCTTTACCAAACTTCCTCAAACCTTTAGTTGTTGATTCAGGCAGATAAGATTTAATTTTTCCGCGTGTTTACGTAATTGTTCCTCTACTTATAGAGAAACAAATAATAGTTTTTGACCCTAGTGGTTGATGTTAGTTCCCAGCAAGGTGACGAGCTAATAGAACAGTTTATCCCGTGCCCAACTTCAGCATTTATGACATACTTTTCCTTTAATATCTTTACCAAACTTCCTCAAACCTTTAGTTGTTGATTCAGGCAGATAAGATTTAATTTTTCCGCGTGTTTACGTAATTGTTCCTCTACTTATAGAGAAACAAATAATAGTTTTTGACCCTAGTGGTTGATGTTAGTTCCCAGCAAGGTGACGAGCTAATTTTACCTTTCGTTCTAAAATTGCACATCTACACATCGACTGCTCTTCTATATCACAGATGACCCCGAGGACAAAAGCTCGAGGACAAAACGACCATCCTCTACGAGCTGCTTTTATCTTCTAGTTTTAACTCATAATCTGTTGAAAGTAGTGGAATGCTTTTATAAAATATTTGAATATCCACATACATCTAGGTGTATTAAGCTAGACGCAGAGATAAGATGGCGATGTCACCATGTTGTCCCATACCGATGCTCCTATCTTATCCCTCTGTTGTTATATTATAACAGATTAAATAATTAAAATAAACAAATAACGCGCAGTAGCAAATGATGCAAATATATGCCAACTAATAAGCACAAAAATGTTTTGTTAAATAATTTTGTACTTACGAGAATGACTGTTTAATATACTTTCACAATATAACGAAATTCTGGAAATTTTGAACTTTAAATGCAAACGCAATGACTGCTATTGTGACTAATAAAATAAGATTACATATAAAGAGGTACTTGTCAGTATTAATTATGTTATTATTATATGACAAATGTCCCTATTACGCCTCGTAGGCCCCCTTCTTGTTTCTTTTTTTCCCTACTTTTACACACAGCTGTGGCGAAGAAGAAGCTAATGCAACATCTAATTTTTTGAAAGGTAAACGTTACTAAAATCTACCCAGCGAATGATGAAGATAGTTGTATATGCTAAAAACTCGATATGCTACTCATGTATAATATACATCTTTATTAATGTACAAATTTATTTTTAGCGTAATATCTTACACAAGGTTGCGACAAGCGTCGTAATTGCTTGTGGAAAACTAGTGTACAAAATTTGAACTATAGAAAGTACTGGCAATGATAGAGTATTCATCAAACAAAATTAGTAACATTTTATTTTTTTTACGTGTGATGGGTGCTTAGTTGCAGTGACTCCGTAAGCTGTATAATGCCTTTTATAATCTCGCGCTGTTAATCACTTTGCTCCCAACAGCGAATGGCTAGTCGATCCGAGATTCAACTCTCTGAAAAAATGTCACCGTCTCTCCAGGGAATTGAACCCCGGCACTAACTATCGTTGTGGGAGGACTATATCCTCCCACAACGATAGTTAGCCGCCTAACCATAGAGAATGTATTTGATATTTTTGTTAACCTTGATGAAAACATTCATTATGAAACACAAAAAGAAAAATAACTCTTCGCACAATCAAATTTAAAAGAGAAACTCAACGAAACTTTTAGAGGTTAGAACAGCTTTAAATTTAATTATTATGTATGGAAAAGTTTGATTAAATGCAACAAAATAATAAAGTATTGAATGTAAATAATTATATCTCATTTGAATATTGTTATATGTATTTAAATGAATAATTCTTTACATTCAATGTGTGTAGTTTAATGTAGGAACTCTATTGAGTTTCAGTAAAACAATTGACGGACTTATATTTGCAATTAAAACTCAGAATGCACATGTTTAAGGATTTTTAAATAATGCGTATTTGTTAAAATCAGTTAATATACCGGGTGTTAGTAAATAAGTGCGACAAACTTCAGGGGGTGATTCTGTATGCAAAAATAATGATAGTTTGCTATATAAACGTCTGCCCGCAAATGCTTAGTTTCAGAGTTATAGGCTGTTAAAGTTTTTCTTAAAAACTGACGATTTATTTATTGCTCTGAAACCGGTCGAGATAGGCAAATGAAATTTGGTGGGTTTTAAGAGATGGTTATTGCGCATTTCTTGACATCCAACCAAGAATTTTATATTCATCATTGGCGTGCATACGGGTAATGATCTTCATTTTTTTAAGAAAAAAATGGTACGCCACTGAGATATTTCAAATTAAAAATCATTTTTGAATTTGCCATTCAATTTGTGATAAAAAACCTCTCTTGCCTTTTTTTCGTGCGAGGCGCCGTTTTTATGCAAAAAAATAAAACATCTTAACGTGCATTTTTCATTTCTTTAATACATTATCTAGTAGGCTACTGTCGACATTCAATATCAATGCATTGTTAAATACAAATATTTTAACGAAGTGTCAAAATAGCAACTCATCATTATTAAGCTTTTAGTTAGCTATAAAATTATTGTTAATAAGTAATTAAATTTTCTTTTATTGAAAACAAATAACTCTGAAACGAAGCATTTGCGGACGGACGTTTGTATAGCAAACTGTCATTATTTTTGCATGCAGAATCACCCCCTGAAGTTTGTCGCACTTATTTACTAACACCCTGTATGTATTTTTTGACCTTTATGTATTTATCTTTCAATTCCTGAAATGTGTCCACTTATAGGTCAATAAAACAACAATTAATTAAATACCAATTTATTCCAGAACTTATAATATTCTGTTTTCGTTAAAAAGACTTCTTCGGTGGAACAAATCGACATTTAATCTGTATCAAAATACTAATAATATAAATGGCCATGCCTATCAACAAAATTATCTAAGAAACAAAAAATTCATTGATATATCAAATTTTAATTATATTCGCAAATAATAATAAAGGATATATTGGTTTAATACAACTATAAAAATCAAAATAATTTGAATTATTCGTATATCAATCTATTTCTCTAACAATTCTGTTCAAGGACTAGGGAAAACATGGCAAAAAACCTAGGCAAGAGCTTAAAATTAATAAAATTCAGGCGTGAATTAAATTATTATAAATAACACTTAAATTATCGATATCCGTTCTAAAATTTACCGCGTTTTCATCTTTTTTTATATATATTATTTCGTAAATTAATCTTTTTTTATCATTATTTTCCTTTTTAAAAATTTTAGTGTTTTGAAAATCAAAATTAGGTCGTCTATCTTTAGAGTGCTTATATAGATAAAGCAGTTTCAGCGGTGATGTTATGTGTAACAGTGTTTTGGTGATTATAAATTCGTTTCTTTAAATATTGTTTAGTTTGCCCGATATAACATTTGTTACAATCTTGGCAATCTAATTTATAAACGACATCATTTGATTATCATGTTTAATGGGTGTTTTTAAATTTGTATCCGTATACGGGAATGAGTCAAAACTCTCATATACATCATGTTCATATTTTTTCTAATTGGATCATTCTGTATTCTATCTCATCAAATATTCTTTTAGTTTTCAACAACGGTTTTTGTTTCTTTTTGTATGTATGTTTCTTGGTCTATTAGTAACAATTAACATTATTATCAGGATTATTTATTTATTATCTATTGCCGCTAATAGTGAAACATAAAATATTCAGTGTAGATAACTTACGTAAGCTCAAATCGTTACAATAGATTTCAAAAACATTTTCTAAGATGTAAATATCAACCATGTTAACGTATACGTACCTATGCAAGACCAGTTACAAAATAGAACTATTTGAAAGTTTAAGTTATATTACCAGAACATTAATTAGTTTTTGCGCTAGTTAGAAATTAATCGCACGCACAACTTATGCCGTATAAAACGCAAATAATTACCATGTTATTGACTTCTTGCAGCAATAAATATGAACGTATGCATTGTTTGTTATGTTTTACACAAATGCTATCAAGGTATTTATATAAAATGTCAGAGAATGTAATCAGCATCAAATCCAATATTTGAATAATGACATGTAATAACGTAATAATGAAGATAACAAAGAAAACGTGTATGAATAATATAAGAAAACAATGTTAGGCGGTAACTGAATTACTCAACCATAACACTCAATTCTCCAATCCATTCCAGCTATTTAATATATCTATTCGCATCCGTGCATGCATAGATATGGTATTGGAGACGGTATTTGCGTGAAATATTGCGATCCTAGTGTTGTAATAGAATTATGCTTGTATTAATTAAGTAATACATAGAAATAAACGTGATGTAATGGTACGTTTCGTGCAGATACATGCTGTCATAGTCATCGATTAATTAAAACTGGATTAATTACTAGATATATTTCTTTACAAAAAGCATGTTCGCCACGGGTGCAGTATAATGTGGTGTAAAAGTGTACTTGAGAATGTTCTACTAAACATTTCAATGTACAATACGATTTAAAATGTGTTAAAGATGCAAATACTTAGTATAACAATACACATAACTTAATTTCTATTTTTGTACAATTATCAGACCTTCAGCAAGTCTTTTGTCGAGAAGACAAAGACCAAAGTCACTGCACAAAAATATCTAGCAATATATCACAGAACATTAATTCCACGTTGTAGTAGCTATTTAAAGTTTTAAAGTCATCCTTCGTTCATCATATATGAGTATATTAGTTAACATTTCATTCACTGATAGTATGTTAATTATAATTGGTAAAAATTGTTCACACAATAACTGGAATAAGCAATATGTTTTGGATAGAACAGAACAGTTAACAGGCAACTGTTTTAAAAATTGAAACAAAAAATTATTCTTTATACTTCTTTTATTGTTGAAAATATTGACAAATGACAAAAATTTAACAACTACTACAATAATAACTGAAACTGTACCAAACAGAAATAAAATTCTCATAAAAACAGGTTACTCTACTTGATGAAGGCATAAAAAATTATTAATAATCTATTCATTATATATAATTTCAATATATTCAATTGCAGTATAATATACAGGGTGTTTTTAAAAAGTGTCGGCTACTTTACCCGCTTATAGTTATCGTCAAAGCAAACAAAAAAGTTTTAATAAACTTAGGTCCGCAAATCAATTCTTTCGTAGATATAGGTGATTCAACTTTAGGCTATACAATGGGGAATAGGAACATTTTTCAAATTATGTATGTATATACGAGTATAATCACAAAGATGAATTAAAAAAACGGACCCGTATTTTTTATATTTTTATTATTCATTGAGATATAAATGTTTAATTTCATTTTTCAGCGCTTTTTTTAAAATGCGATCAACAATCGAAGTACAAACGCTACTGACGTCACGCAGTACCATAGGGTAATTTTTTCTGCTGGCTTGGTTCCAATTTCAATGTACAGTCGAATTTTTGGATCTTGTCCGTTACGTCATGAGTAATATCAGTATGAATCGACGTATATGTCATGTTGACATTTCTCTCTAATGTACGTTAAATGGCGGTGATGAATATTTTACGGCTATCTGTGTTTAATTACGCTGTTAATGACGTAACGGACAAGATCCAAAAATTCGACTGTATATTTCTTTTTCAGTTATTGGCTACCATGAAAATACCGTGAAATACGTTTAACACGAAACTGACAGGACCGAAATATTTTTTCGTGTTAAACAAAACTAAGAAAATGTATATAAATACATAGTACTTTTCGAAACCGCTTTATTATTTCGTGTTAACCGATATTTTGTCTTGTCGCGTTTTCGTGTTAAAATTATTTCGCTGTATGTCTAACGTGACGATCGATTATGACAATCATGACATTAATGATCTAATTTTCAACCAGTTCTGAAGTAACTTTTTGCATTATTACTCTAAATAATCAAATGTAAGCTTCTCTAATTTAGGTTTGTCACTGACTGCTATCACAATTTGAAGTAAATACAATTTAAAACTATCGCAGTATTGTCAATCTTGCTAAAGAAAATACTTTAAAACTTTATCTTGACATGCCTGATTTTTAAATTCAATTGTGTCAAAAATTTGACGGAGGAAAAGTAATTCATATATATATGTATAATGCATTTTTTCCAACCGCCAATTAATTAAACATATTTTTATTTTAAAAATATATCGTCCGGAGGTGGAGTCGAATCATCGAACATTGCTATTGCGGCCCACTCGCAACACCGTTGCGCTACCCGACGACTCCACTCCACTTATAATTTTTCACAAATATATGTGAACAACATGTAAAGGCCTGCATAGGCAACAATTTTAATACCGAAATATTTTCTTGGCGTAAGTACATGTAGGTATATAAAATGCATTATATATATGTTCATATGTATTTGTGAAAAATTATAAGTGGAGTAGAGTCGTCGGGTAGCGCAACGGTGTTGCGAATGGGCGGCGATAGCCATACTCGGTGGTTTGACTCCACCACCGGACGACATTTTTTTTTTTAATAAAAATATGTTTAATTAATTGGCGGTTGGTAAAATGCATTATATATACATGTACTTACGCCAAGAAAATATTTCGGTGTTAAAAAGTAATTAATATTAATTCACTGTAATTCTAAACTACAAGTGTTTCAGAGTTGCCAAATAGTCACTCAGTAGCTAGCAGTATAGCTAACCTAGCACACTGTCCGCAACTGCTAATAATCAACTATTCCCATGGTTTTAGACTAGTGACTTAAAACTGGCGCATTTATTTTTCCGTTTGAAATTGTGAAAAATTTTAATCGAACAGATTTGTAAAACGACATAACGTAGAAATAAAATTTACGGATTAATAAATAAGCTATTGCCTATAATTCACGATGGTATTATCACATTTTGATTTTGCAACATACATCTTGTTCCTTATTGCCTCTTCCTAAGCATCAAAATCAGCATACTTTATGATTTTTTCAATTTATTTCTTCTACTTCTAATTGTTTGGTAGCTGTTATTCATAATTCCTAATCTGGCTTTCTACTAATGTGTGGCTTTAAATCCCAAAATTTTTCTTTAATATCAGAAATTAATCGCCCTCTATAAAAGATGCTTTCACATACATATTTTGATTCGCTATTTTTATTATATTGGAAATATGTTACTGCTTCTGTTTCTAATAAATGTCCGCGATCAACTCTTTTTGATGGGTTGATTTTATGACAAATGTTTCTAAACTTTTGACATCGGAATGAAAATCGGCGCCGCAAGTTGTAATGAGGTGAAGTCGACACTACATACAATAAATTATGGTTTATAATTTTTCCAAAAACAAATGCGCCAGCGTTGTTCGATGATATATATTTTTAAATATCAAAGTAAAATTTTCCACAAACTGTGATACCACCTTTACGGACACACACATTGATATTTTAGTAATTTCCATTTAGGTGTTTTTTAAATAAACGACAATGTTGTATGTACTACGTCTTCTTCGCTTCTTCAACGGTACGTGCTACCTTTTGCTGTAACAATAATGTCTGGATATAACTTCCAAGAAACCAATTGCTTATCACGGTGGTAAGGAAGCAAACGCAAAAATTGACGAGGCTGCAGTATTTGACATCGCAACATTGTGATAATAATGATATTATTGGCCATTATTGGCACATTTTCAATACAGGCACGTGCTTTATGATATATGCATGTAGATACATACATATGTATGAATGTGTCCAACTCGCTTGATGTTTATGCAATGTGAATAACAAAAGACGTAACAAGAACAATGCCGCAGTTTATTATTGCGTCTGCCTGTACAGACAAAGCGTATTTTCTCACGAGCATGCGAGTGTCTGGACACGAGGGGACCTATTAACCATAATAAAAAAAGGATTAAGTACCTGAACTCTATCTTCGTTGCCAGGCAAAATAAACTTATTTTCAAAAATGTAATTATTTGAACTTTATACGAAAACATATCCTAACAGATAATAACGGTAAGTTTAAAAAACCCGAATGCCTCTTCTATATTTACATTCTGACAATTTTATTGTTTATAACTTTCCTTTTATTTTGTATTTTTCATCAGTGCAACCAGTAAATATCCCGAATTTATTTTAAAACAAAATTATACGTACCTGCCAATTAAATTATCTCATTATTTTTTAATATTGGATTTATAATTTCAACATTTTTTTTGTTAATTATAATTCTTCAAGAAATTATAAAAGTTCAAAAAACCGAGTTCAATGTTTTATGATTAGCGACTGTTGCGGTAAATTAGCAAATTATTTCGTCTTTTTACGTAACGAAACGTCCGACTTACAAAGAGGTAAAGAACAACCCGGCTCGGGTCGTAATTACCGTCATCTAAGGCATACCTGAAATTCCTGATATTTTTCCCAGGAAACTTTACACTTAATCGGACCAAACAGGAATTTATCAGATCACGTTAGCCGTCGCACAAAAAGATGCCCACAAGTAGTGAAGATCAAAGTTACCTTCTCAGTATATACTTATTTGTATTTGTACGTAGTTTTTGTTCTCAATCAACTTCAAGCTTTCTTCTTTATTTTTTATAAGAGTCTTTCACCTAGTTAAGATCTAAATTATCCAAGTTTGACGTAAGCTGTTACTGAATAAGTAAGGATTATATGTAGGTGTATTTACAAATGAAATTAAAAGAAAATACATAAAGCAAGTTAATTATATAAAGAAAACACAAGAAGTGAATCTCTCGGAATTTTAAATAAAGACACATTTTTTACACAATTCTAATGACCGAAGAAAAAAATAAAAATAAACAATGAATAAAGTGTATTAAATCGATGAACTTTAAATATTAAATTATAGAAGAATCACTGCCAAATTTAAAAGATCCAGATCAACCACTACTGATATGTGTAAAATTGGAAAAGAAAAATGACCTTTCGCCTTTGTGTTTAGGTTTACGCTTACATGTTATAGAGTATAAGGATGATATCACCACCCACGGAAATATTTTGCTTTGTAAACTGTGCACTGTTCCAGTTAATGCCGAAAAGAAGTTTCGAGTAAACCAATATTTAAAAATAGCTAACCCTTGGAATTAAAAAAAAACATCTCCGAAACGAATTGTTGTGTTGGAATGATTTACGAATTTGTTTCACGTACATTTATTACCTTAAATTAGCATATCTTATATGTCAGAAGTAAATACGAAAACTTATTTGCACATATAGAGGACTCTGTTGGATGGATTATATAGAGAAAAACATCATATTTGGAACTATATCTGATTGGTTTTTAGTACACAAACAGTATACACAAAGAACTTCTGTTTATACTTTATACATGTGTATATAGTTTATATACGGTAGACATTTCCACTTTTCCGAATAACAACTTAGCACTGTATGCTGATGATACCGCGATATACTCTAATTCTTTCTCTCCTCTGATCGCAGTACAAAAAATATAAAATCAAAGCTATTACCTTCAAAGATATATACCGAAAAGTGGTAATTATCAGTTAATGCAAAAAAAATCCCCTTTTCAAAGAGAACTCAGTTAATACGTCTCCCTTATTTTCCTAAATTTAATAACATCCAAATTCCAGTCGTCAATCAGATTCGGTATCTTAGTGTACAGTTGGATATGCGGCTAACATTTAAGGGGCAAGTGGACTTCAATATCTCAATAAGCACTGCTGCATTAATAAGGATTTATTCCATCTTGAAAACCCGCAGCACTTCTTTTGGGAATAAGATGGTGCTGTATATAATAGCTCGTCCTATTCTAACTGACGGAGCACCTGCTTGGGCAAATATTGCTAAGACAAGGTTGTTGTTAATATAACGTTTTCAGAACAAATGCCTGTGGATTATCTTAAATGAAGATAGATATACCACGATAGTTGCATGAACGGGCAAAAGTTCAGATGATTGAAGACTATGTTAGGGAGATTGTAACGAAATTTTGTGATAATAGAGTTAATCATATCAACCTTTTAATCAAGAACATAACAATTGTTTTCTCAATAGAAGATCAAGCGAATGATCGTCAAAATTAGAACAACTAAGGGAGATTTTACTAAGTACATTTATATTTTTGGTCGGTACAATCGTTTTACTACATATGTATTTATTGTGTCCTCTATCAAATATCGGTTTTCTACCACATAATGACATGTATTATTTGACTTTAACTGCATTCCAAAGTTTATAACCTCAAATTAAATGTCAATGGAAGTAACAATCCATTCAAAATTATGATTTTTTTCGATGTGTCTATATTTATTGTTACTTATACTATGGTTTTCAAAGGAACTTTAACTTTAAAGTTAGTTACAAGTGGAAGTAACGAAAACGAATACAGTTACATTATCTTTCAAAGGAACTAGTTACAGTTACAAGTATACGAAATATGTATCTGGTAAAAAAGTTAATTACATTTGCCTGCAAATGGCACAGCTCTGCTTGTTAGGTTTGTAACTTCTAGTGTGACTTAAAATGTTTATGGCTGCTAAGTCAAATCAGCTAAAGAATGTAAAACTTTGAAGTGGAAAATAGTAATTGCAGCAACCAAACTTTTCCACTAAAATTTTATATAGAAGCGACAATGACCTTGTAGAGCACGTGGTAGTTTTTGCGATGTTGTAGGAATCTTTTTCAAACAGTTTATTTATTTATTTATTTAATAAAAGAGGGATAATAACAGGATAAGCCCAGAAACGTTATTCACGAATTCAATAAAATTCAATAGAAAGAAAATAGAAACTACGATGGCTCCACTTTGTAATTTATGGTGATTTCCACCTTCTAAGTGTAGATTAATTACAAGAATAACTGCTATTTTTTCTTTCGTTTCAACTATGTATTTTCAAAATGGTACTGACACATTAATGGCAAATACAAACGAAACATAAAAATAGATTGATATGAAACTGTTTACAGTTTTAAAGTTATATTATCAAAGTTAGTCAAGAATTTTTGTCGACAGATATTTTGGACATTATTAAGACTTTAACAAAAGATTGTTCTAAATTACGACGGAAAATTTTGACACTTACCGGATATATTTCAAGTAATACAAAACCGAACGTCTGTCCGCAAGAACTTTACTTGTTATATCCCCATGGGATTTCAATACCTGCTAAAATAGCAAAATCAAGTATTGATAAAGTAGTAAAATTTCGTTGGCAATTATAATCAAAATCGAAAGTACAAAGTCAAGAACTAAACGCTTTTAGGCGTTGAAACTACATACCTACTTCCGGTTTTGTCACTTATTGCTTTCGATGATCAACATTTCGCTAGGTATGTTGCCATCTGCATTAGAATTTAAAATGCAGACACACTGAAGAAACTAAGACTATTAAAAGTAACTCTCTGAATGATGTCACTAAATTTATTTAAAATTTATTCAGAAATCGTTACATTTTAGTCTTGTTTTTCCTGCGAAACTGCATTCGACTCAAGGCCTTACCAAACTCAATAAATTTATCATGCTAAACAACCGTAAATCATTGCATACCTTTTATCCATTCCTCCACCAAAATATACGCTACTATAATCTGAGGAGTTTGCTAGACCTACCAGCAACGGTGAACCCAAGCAACAATTACAACTTCCGAAAATTACTACTAAGTTTGCAAGTGTTTCAAAAGAATTGCATCATAATTTTAATTTTTTTCAAAAAAAGCATATCGGTCCAAGAGGTTACTTGAAGGTTCGGTAGACGTGATGTTAACAATCTAAAAATAACTTTATATCAATTATAGTATTTGTTTTAAAACAGATATACATATGTATAGCATTAAAACAGTTTATATTCAGTGCTGTTATACCACAACTCAAAACAGAAAGCATAATTCTTAATATGAGTTTTGGTAGCATCTATACGTTTTTCTTTCTGTCCGGTCTAAATGTATAAACGATATGCTGATTAGAAAATCTTTAATGTTACATTTGAGTACTTGAAATGTAGAAAAATATAAGCATTAAGCATAAAAACTATTAAGAAGTTTTGATGCAAGTCGGGACAGGTTTTAGTAGTGACAGACCATGCTTTATTCGACGCCACTAAAATTTATATCAACAAATGTAATATCCAATAAATTCAAGTAATATATATTCACTACATTCTAGATCACTGAGCTGGTGATACCTTAAAAGTATGCGGAGAGATCTTATGCATAAATTTACGTACAAATAGTGGAACAGATTATCATCTAAAATATGGAAGAACATACAGCCGAGTCAAGATACGCTCGCAATTTACCCCGAGACAGGCAAAAAAATCAAAAGACTATTTCCTGCACAAGACAACAAACCACGAATATTTAATAACAGATCAATTTATTTACTTTAATTACTATACTAGATATGTATAATCAAAGGTCATAATTTATTTTTAGCGTCTTACGAGGCGTGGTCAATTTTATTAATTTTCTCAAACAATGTCAAATGAACAAGAAATAAATTATTCAATTCGCGGAAATACAAAACCTTCTAAAAATGAATAATAACTACACAATCGCAGATTTTGCAACTAATTGAATGTTAACAACACACAATTTTTCACTCTGTCGCTATGCGGGAAAAATTTGCATCGAAAGGAGCAAAGATTTTGCTAATAAATATTCATGCTTTGATAAAAATAACAACAAACTTGTTGCGATAACACAAACGTATGGATACCATGCGAGTTTAATTTTCAAAACTGTAATTGTATTGAGATGTAGTCATCAAATTAATAATTTCGTGTTAGCTTATACAAGCAACAGCACTTAACTAAAGCACGTTACGCTGTTGCATAGACCGCATTGTGGTCTTACATTATTCAGAAACCACTTGTAATTGCAATATGTCTCGCCTATTTTACATACGTATCTTGAATTATTACACACTCAGTTTGAAATATTTCTGTTGATACCGAATAAGAATCGTATTTATTCAAATTAATATAAGAATGAATAAGTAGAGTGACTTTTAAATAATGAAAAATTATACATTACCAAGGCTTTTAAGAATGAGTTTAAACATGCACGACTGGTATTTTTGCAACGCAATTGATTTTGAAGTAGTGTAGTTTTGACATCTGAAAACAACTGTAAATAATTACATTAAGCCTGAAATTGAAGAAAGTACTCTAAAACACAATTGTACGCAAAATTATCACTTACGCTAAAGATTAATCTAAAATTATGAAGAGCAATTCCATAATTTAAAGTATGAAATCTTTCAAATTTGATTTAAATTAAAAAGTTTGTATTAACACGTCCGCGACCAAAGGGTTTCTGGTGTTATGATAGATACCATAAACCAAGGGTAACTAAAATACAAATTCTACTACTTTACTAGTCTTTATTTTATAGAATTTAGGTATATAGAAATTAAAAAATATATCAAAATGCACTTTGGATACATGTCACATATATGTGATATCGGTGTATACTGATTCTTGTAATAGTATATACCGTGTGTCACGTATAAGTGAAATGCATTTTGTATTCATCATAATCGTATTTATGCTAAATGGGTATAGACTTCGTGGTTAGGTGGTTCGCTATTATAATTTGCAGAAACAACATAGCTAATTTTGATGATAAAGTTGAAAACCACATATCACAAATATGTGAAATGTGGTCGTGAACGTGTTAAGGTGATGTTGAAAAAGTCTTGCTTTAGTAATTCTGATACTACATATGCAACCACTAATTCAAACTAAGACAGAACGCAATTCCTTATTCGAACTAACATTGAATAAGAATGTTATCAAAAAGAAAACGCTCATTCAAGGCTACCTTAATGCGAATTTATTTTAGCTCAATCTTAACATGTATATAAACTTGGTATGGGATATTAGTTTGAATAAGGCAGTGTTTCTATGATCGCACTTACAATTGCTAACTGCCTTGGGTTACCTTCATAATGAAGCGATGTAGCCAACGACTAGCGCCGAGACTAGAGTAGCGACAAAAACAAGAACCTATAGTTAACGCTTAATGTTTACTACTACAACCAAGATTCCAACATCTTGTCTCAGTCGCTACTTTAGTCTCGTCATTAGTCTCTCGTCTCGTCGCGTCACTATGAACGTAATCTTAGTTCGAACTAGTGACTGTATATAAAGATAGTAACAGTAGTACACATACAGATCAAACAGCCGCCCTATAGTCGGGGCATCGTATGTCGGAAGCATTCGGGAGTAGAGAAGTAGGGATGCATTAGTAGGCTTAACTCGACAGCGCACAGTTGTATTGTATTAGCGAGATAAAGTAATTCAGCTATCGTAAATATACGATTATTATTGTTACTATTACTGATGCTGATTGTTTTGTAATTCATTATGGACATTTTTACCCTTCAACAAAAGAAATATGTTACAAAACGACATCATCGTGGTTACTCAATAAGAGATATTGTACGCTTATTTAACGATGAGATTCAACAAACTATTTGTTTTGAAACAGTTCTTCATATAATCAATAACTTTGAAATGTATGGCTGTTTAAATCCGTATAAAACTTGTATTTACAGACGAATCTTCGTTCGCTTTACATGGTCGACACAACCCAAGTGTTGCAAGGTATTGGTCACAAGAAAAGAGACCTTGTACTTATGACGCTCGAACACAATACTCTGCAAAATTAAATGGTTGGGCTGGCCTATTACATAACAACATAATTGGGCCATTTAATTTATTTACTTATGATCAGAAATTATTGTCTTCGTTACGTGTGTAATGGTTTCTCCTATTTGTGACGAGTTCATCATCTATATTTTTACCACAAACTTCTGTTTAGTTTAGAAAGTTTATAGAAATTTTGAGAATAAGCAAACAATTATTGCATTGTGCATATGTATTGAACAGAATACAACCCTGCGGTCTGGAGTTAAGTGTGCATCTAACTATCTACTAATACATCCCTACTTCTCTATTCCCGAATAGTTCCGATATACGATGGCCCGACTATAGGACGGCTGTTTCATCTGTATATTATGTATATGACATTGTCCATTCAACAGACGGCAGTTCTAGCCAATGTAGGGTGAGAGAGTACCTATACAACAAAAAGTATGAAAACTTTTGGGAGGATTGTATTTACTAAAAGAAATTGTCATTTCTTAAATATAAAAAAATACATTGCACATAAAACTTGGTGCTTTATATGGATCTATCGTCTAATTAACATAAAGCACATATTTTCAATTGCGAATGGTTATAAATAATAGAAGAAAATGTTAAATGAATAGAAAAATACACCGAATTAACAACAAAAAATTGGGAATATTTTGAAAACTCTAGAGTAGAAACCTAGTATTATAAGTTCAATATTCAGAAAAATAAATAGGAAAATAGCAAAACAAAAAACTATAGAAGAATAACAGATTTAAATGTGGCACAGAACATGTTAATCAACATGATACGAGGAAAAAAAACACTGATTAAGTACACGTAAAAAACAACCAGGACCTTGCCCATATAGAAAAATAACAAAAAAAGCAAGGTAAAAATACATATATGTATGTGTGGAATCATGTTAAGACCAATAATATCTTACGGAGCGCAAATCCAAGTTGACATAAGCAGAATTAAATAACTGATGCAGATAACTGAAATGAGGACTTCAAGAACGATAGTGCGGCAGTACAGATAAAGTGAGGAACATAATTATGTATAAGAGAGAAATATGGAATTTGAGATGGCATTGGATTTGTCAGATGAAGGAGAACAGAGTAGAATAGGCATGTTCAAAGAACACACGAGGATAGATTAGTAGAAATAGCAAGAAATCAAAAGTCAAACGCAAAAAGAGATCTCGACATACTGTTAGAAATATAAATTGCAAGTTGATTTAACCGAAAGGACAGAGAAAATATACGTCAAGCAAAACAAGTTTCGACTAAATAAAATAAAAATAACGCAAACGCTATAGATATGTACCAAAATCAAATTACTTATTTGTCCGCAATGTTGATATTTTTATTACTACGTTGACATATCTAAGTTTTATAATTATTTAATATTTTATAAATCTGGACGCTGCAAATATAGAGAAAAATAACCATTATTTCTGATTTTTGTAAACATCGAAGACAATAGCTCGTTAAATGTAAATTGCAAATTAAATTCCAATTCTTTTTTGACGGACGTGAGTCAGGTAGTAGTATTTTCGTAGTAAATATACATACATAATATACGCATTCATTTGTATGATAAGTGACTACGCTTGCTGTGTTTTTGATGAGAGACCGTGCCAAGTGACCCTTGTTACGAGACAGAGCAAAACATCTCAAGCGGAACATCCGCTAATTAGCAACAACTATTTATTTTCCACGAAATTACTTGCCCACTACGCAATATTCTATGCGTATATAATCTTTACGTTGCTAACTATAAATCGCAGGGTTGGTTGAATTTGAATTGTAGACTCTATAAATATAATTTATTGTAAGTCACATTAGTTGCCAGCTTCTATTTTTTTTTAATAATTAGTAGTAAATAAAGTAATAAATATATTCAAAAGCAAGTTTACACGAGCTTCTTGAAATAACATATTTTAAGATTAGAAAAAGACATGTAGGCTCTTTATTCAACAATTATTCGCTTATACCCTTAATACAATACCTAAATATTGGCTCTTAAATTAGGACCACTATAATACTGCCCAGCTAAGGAAAAGTCCAAAAATTGGATTTTGACAAAACCTCACCTAAAGTTTACCATATTGCTGTATTTTTGCATATGACACTACTACGTCTCTTTTATATTCAGTCATTAGATACATTTATGTTATGTACATATAGAAAGTTTTACTGCATGTTCTTAATGTTTAATAAGTAAAAAAATTAAAAACAAATGGAATACCGTACACACGGCACATTTGCTTAATAATGTGTGTAATCATTGTGTTTTATGCGCCGTATGTTCACAGGGATATTAAAAATTAACCATTAGAAGTGTTGTTTCAAATAATATCTCATTTATATTATTTATTGTTTAAAAGTATTAAATAACAGTTATTAAGTAAACATATTGAAAAAAGGTTTCCTTATTTAAAAAAATGACACAATTTTAGAAGTATAAAATTACATCTTTTATTAAAACATGAAAAGGGCTAAACTTAGATTTAAATAATGGCACACAAAGTTTAGTCTTTCGGCTGAGGCGTAGGTAATTCTATCCAAAACTGTTTTCGATTATCTGGCAATATTTGACTGAGTGATTGTAGAATATTCAATTTTTTATCCTCTGGAAACCCACATGGAGAGGATCGGTGGCTAGGAAGTTTAATTCCTTTCATAGATTTATTTTGCAGAAAGTCCAGTTATTAGTAGGGGCTCATTACATCATAATTTGTTTTGCACAACAAATAAGAACTGCCCCGTTCAGCTTTAACTTGCACAAGTTTACTTAAGTACAATCTTGACGGACCTTTTAATTTTTGCTGGGACACGTAATTGGGTAATTGGGGTGGAAGAAATCAAAGTGTTGCATTTTAATTAACTCAACATTTCCAGACTTCGCTTTTTTTACTGCAGACAAAGTTTGTCGTAAGTTTTTCTTTGCACTGTTAAAGATTGTTCTACCTGATGGTGAAAACTATCCGCACTCATAAATGAGTGACCAGGTTGAAAGTAGTAAAGAACTATTTCTTTGGCTGCAATGCCATCTGCGTTTATCACATATACTAAAAATGTAAATAAGCACCAATTCTTGTTTTGAGAAGAACAAGTGTTTAACCACAAAACAATTTTGACAACATCTCTTAGTTGTTTTAAAAACATGTATAACAAACAGAACAATAAGTTTACCAACTGTTACACATCTACTAAGCGAGACTGCAGTATCTACAGCAATTGCTAAGTAAGACTAAGCTGGCCGCAAGTACAGAGATCTAAGCATAAACGCAGTATGTTCACTGAAATTACTGCACTTTTGGTTAGAACTGTGTTCTTACGGCAGTCTTGCCTACAACTACGGTACTTTTACTGTACATACTGCAACACATACCTTCAATATCTCGTTGTGTGTATGGAGATACGGCATTTTTACTAGCTCATTGGATTCTCCATGTTCAAAAATGTAGGACACCATATTTAACTCAATAGTGACAGTTTTGGACTTAGTGCTTACTCCTTACTCCTTAGCTGGGTAGTATAGGTACATAAATATATATCTACTGCGTACCTCGAAAATCAACCTTTTTTGTAGTGAAAGTTAAATTTATATTACAAAAAAACAAAATATAATTGATTTATAGAAAATCTAAAATTCCATCTGATTATCTGCAACGATTTCTAAATTATGGATTTTTTAAGATTTTGGCCAACACATGTTTACATCTCTCTTCTAAAGGTTTCCAGCAGTAATAATAAGTACGAACGAAGTTACGAATAGTAATTATACGGTTCGTAACAAATTCATGACTTTGAAACCGTTTTAAACAAGCAAACAAAATTTTGGAGGAGACTGGGTCCCCTAATAATAAGCGATTCCTGTCAAATTGCATGCAGTAGTAAAATTTATTCCCAGAAAATATTTACCACACCGTAACTGGTAACTGGTGAGCGCGAGGTAGCCGCGAGAAGAATCAGGCAAAATTTAGAAGACAACACAAATTGTATCACAGCTTCACACATAATCTTTATTTAAAACCAGGTGTCCATTTTAAAAAGTTCAGTTTGAACGAGTTTCGTCTATTTATGATTAATCTTGATATCAGATTGATGGGACTTCCGATCATTCTGCTCGCGGAGTGAACGTACCGTGATAGTAATCTTCAAGATATTTCAATCTAACACCGATCTACTTTTTGCTCAGAGCTAAAATAAAAGTACCCCAGTGCAAAGAAGGGAGGAATTAAAGGGTTTCATTAGAATGCCAATTAAATCCTCATTGTATATACAAAGCGTGTGCAAACGAATTTTCAAGAATTTATAGCTGTCCGGAGAAAAATAGGGTACACATACAATATTTAAAACTTTTTAAACTGTGTTTATGTTCTTCTTCTTGGTCGTTTTACGCTATTTTTGGAGCAACAAAAGTTTATTTCATACGTTTAAATTTGTGTTTAATAATTGCAATCAATAATAAAGATGTGCTAAATTGTTTCAATAATTTTGTGACGTTTTTCATGAATGTAAAATAGATTTAAACAAAAACAAATTTGAAAGTTTTTGGTGACAGTAATAAGAGAGTGTATTTTAGCTTGGTGATTATAGCTTATATGTAGTATAGTTAATGTTAATTGTATCCCAAAAGTGAATAGTAGTTCGATGATGTACTGACCTACCTGAAACAATTGTCCCAAATCGTCTCCAACTGGGTTCAAACACACGCCTGGCAATCTCTCTCAAATAATCTTACCATTCTATTTATCTAGCCATTATGATGATAATGGAGTTGATGTTAATAATAGAGAAACTGACGAAGTGATGAAGCAAAATTACTCGGATGGACATACTAAAAACATACAAAAACGCAGTGGAGTAGTAAATCAGACGGTGAAATTTGCAAAAATTACAAAGCAAACAAAGTGGATGTTAAAGAGTCATCAATGGATAATGAAACTTTAAACTCGAAGGACTATGCTATGGAAAATAAGAAATATTTTGTATGCCTACAATTATCGTGGACAAAAAATTAATTAGTTAATTAGAAAGCAGATTTTAAAAAGTTTTGTATGCAATAATATATGAAAGCTAGGGAGAAATAGAAAAACAAAATCAAAAGAAGGGAAAAAAAAAGATGAAAAATAAAATTTCAACGCAGTACAGAAGAAACAAATAAAAGAACGTATACTTCAAGAAACTTCTACGTAAAAGAAAAGCTAAATATTGAGAATTTTTTTTAATGTGTGGCGGGTGCTTAGTTGCAGTGACTGCGTAAGCTGTATTACTTGAATGGCTAGCACTGCAACTCTCGCGGTATAGTTTTTGTGTGTGTCTAATTGTGTTCAAATGGTTTTGTGACAGCATCATACCGCCTTTTATAATGCTGCGCTGTTAATCACTTTGCTCCCAACACCGAATTGTAAGTCAATCCGGATTCCAAGTCTCTGAAAAAATGTCACCGTCCCTCCAGAGAACCCGGGTCCTGTCTGCACTGTGGCTATCGACCAGTTAAAAAACAATTGACACGGTTATCAATTTAAACAAGATCAAGCTATCGTAGTAGTAGAAATACATTTCCCCGGACTCGTAAAAATAATAAGAACAATAAGAATAATTCATTCGATACTGTTAATACCAATAAAGAGTTTTTTTTGAAATTTAAGTAGCACTTATATCTCTTTTTACAATGTTTTTAATAGTTAGCTTTGAATGTCCATTTACTGGATGTTTGAAGCTGATTTAGTGGTATTCACTGTTCGTACCCTAGAGAATTTTTAAAGAATGACAAAACTACATAGTTCCCTACGTTGAAAAATCACAAATAATCATGTTTACATAGAATTGTACTTACTATTAGTAAATCATACAATTCAAAATTTTCTTAGGTGTTTATTTACTTAGAACATATACCTTACCTATACTAAAAGTAAACCGCAGCAAATTCGCGGAGCTTATACTCGTACTTAGAAGTAATCCTGCCAAGTCCTACTACCAAGGCCTACTTTCCAACAAACAATTTTGTTAATTCTGAAATAAATACAGTCCTAAATAGAAAGTACCATCGCAACCCATATTATAAAATCATGTCAACTTGTTTTTTCTAAATAATTATGTTGATTTTTTTGTTTAAGTATTGAAGTAGCTGTTTCTTTAATATTGTTTCGCAATGTTATATGATCACATCTGTAAATGATTTGCGAACGCTCTCAAAAATGAATCTGTCAATTTAGATTATTTCCGGCACAAAACTTTTCACATTACGCAAAGCTTATAAATTTAGACATAACCTATGTAAACAGTTATAACATTAAAATGTCATACGAAAGAAAAAAGCTCGAAATAAGTTTTTTTTTAATTAAAGTGTAGAGACAGCGACAATTTACCCAATCGTCGACCCCGCATATATATCTACAAATGAGTAATTTTAATGCAGCGGTGTGAGCACAAACGTATACACATACATATGTATGGATATTTATAGTATTCCCGCTGGATATTTTGTTCCAGTTGGTGAACAACGACATAAAAGGATTACTCATCAGACTTTTCTCCGTGAATGTTGTCTGAATGATGTCATCGGTGCAATACAAGTACGATAAATGGATCGGATAACTAGCCAGGTTATATGCTGCCACACTTGCATGTCTGCGTTCGCAGAAAAAGCATACGACTTTGGTTTTTATGAATGTGGTTGTACGTAAATTTGCATTAGTTGTTTTTTTTTTTTTGTGGAAATACGCTAAAACGATATTTACTTTTAAACATTTTTAGTTTTATTCGTCGCCCATTCTCCAGTGTAACAAATGTTGTTAAGGTATGCTTACAAGCCTTTACATTACTTTGTATTTGTTGGTAGCTTCATACAAGCACATGAAAATTTCTAGAGCCATTTATATACAAAGAAAATTGCAATACTGTAACCATATACTTTTTTAATGGATTTAAATGTCTGTCAGTTTCTACGAGCTCCATATTA
The DNA here is from genome assembly GCA_023690525.1 of Holotrichia oblita. NCBI lineage: Eukaryota > Metazoa > Arthropoda > Insecta > Coleoptera > Scarabaeidae > Holotrichia > Holotrichia oblita. The sequence goes on along the minus strand of CM043015.1, from coordinate 83,497,991 downwards.
GATAAATCAGGTCAATATTGTTACCACTAACTTTTAATTAATTTTAATGTGCTCTTAGCAAATAACCGCTGAATACCTTATTCAAAAATACATGGTCAATTTTTAAGTAAAATAGTACCATATACAGTATGTGCGTAGAACACCCTGTATTTTATTATACGGGGTGTCTCTAAAAGGTGTGGAAAAAACGCCACCACACATTTCTGAGGTCAAAATATGGCGATCTAACTCAACTTACCTCAGTCCAAAAGTGGATGCTTTCGGAGGTACAGAGTGTCAAAACTTCAATTTGGTTTTAGTTTTTTATAAATAATTTCCGTAATAATTGATATATTGTCACAATATTTGGGCAGGAAAGGTTTCGTGGGGTAACAAAATTAAATCTGCTCTCATTTTCATTGCAAAATGTAGAAGGCGCCACCTGCGGCATATTGTATCCATTTAAAACGTAATCACTTTTTTGAGACACACTGTATTTAACTTTTAAATAAAGGTTCTTATTCTCCAATGTTTTTACCTAGAAAAGGTATACCTGGTAGGAGTTGATTGGAGCAGCCGTTTATGAGTAATCTGGATATAAAAAATTCATTCTGTATATGGCTTCAAATGGACACAATTTCAAGAGAAGGCGTTTCAATAAAATAACTGTCACTAAAAATTGACGTTAAATCGAATCTCAAAAAAGCATACATTTTTATTGAAATAGGTGGTTCGTGGTTGATGTTTTTGTACATTGTTGTTTTTTTTTGTCGGTGTGTGTTTTTAATTGCGAGTAGTGCTGAAATTTCGTGAAAGAGAATCATCCACCTTTGGATTGAGATAAGTTGGATTAGATCGCCATATTTTGCCCTCAGAAATGTGTGGTAGCATTTTTTCCGCACCTTTTAGAGACACGCTGTATATGCGGTTTACTGCACCAATTTGAGACTTATTTGCAGTAGTTGACTTGTATCAATGAATTTTGTTGAAGTAACCAATAGGAATCGGATATTAGAGAGTGATGACTCATTGCTCACGTTTTGGCACATTATAACGCAGAAAGATCGATAACCACAGGTGTGCGGTAGAGTGTAGTTGGACGAATGAATATCAACTGCATCATGTTCTTTATTTTGCTATATTAGTCTCTGTAATTTTACCCTGCTCTGTCCGATCTTTAGTAATATACCTTACTCTTAATATCTACCTTATCCACATTTTGATGTATCTGAATGTGGTATGGATAATGGCTATAATTTTTAATAATTTTCTTTTTGTGTAATTACAAAACTTTATTATCAGTTTCGCAAATACTTCTTTGCAAAATCTATTTATAATGGCATTTTCCAAGTATGAAAATCATGTTTACTCCATCTTCAACTGAACAAAATCCTTTTTTAGGTGCTGCAATAAACAACAAGAAAGAAGTTACAGTAGAATTCTTGCCCAACAAGACCAGAAAAGTGAACACGTGTTTTTGGTTTTCAAGATGAATTTTGTTTTAACAGTTGTTAAAAAGAACAAAGTTTCTTGCGATCTTTTTATCAATGAATACCAATGAATGACTGCAAACTTGATGAATCTCTCTTATAAAAACGTCGAGAAATGCCAGAATATAAAAATTAAAAAAAATGCCTATAATAGGTGCTCATGGTATATTGTGTTGTGTAGTGCCTTGCAGTGTGCTACTTCCCACTCTGCCCACTAGAGGACATGGTATTAGGCCATTGTCGAAGGTATTATACAGTTAAAGTTGCGATGTAAAGGGCGGTGAAATTAGATCTTGCACTCGTAGTTGTGCTGACGAGACCTAGAAGGTCGAAATCACGTAATCCGCCTCTAATGCTTGATCTATTTTCATTTTATTTAGTCGCAGGGTGAATTCCAACAAAATATCATGAGCGCCTATTAAATCTCCCTTAGATTATAATTCCACAAAAGAGGATATTGCTGCGGTTGATCAAATGAGTACGTCATACGATCCTTTCAGAATCATCCTCCATCTGCTCCTTACACTATTTTACAGACATCTAGATATAGCGAGAATTAGCACTTACGTTACATTTAAATTTAACAACGTTTCCGATAGAGATAAGGGATTAAAAAATCTTTCTCTTTCTCTTATACCAAAATACTTGTAAGATAAAGAACACAAATCCAAACTAAACGTAAACAAGATGATCGTAGAGCTAGTGGGGTTAGCAGCCAATAGAAAAATCCTAAGAAATAAAAAAATCCTAGGAAATAAGACTCATTTATCTTAACCTTGAGCTTTCGAATTTTATTAAATTCTTCTTCAGAAGGTAATTCTATAAGAAAATATCAATAAAACTACTACAATAGTAATTAGAAAAAACCTTCGAGTATAAGAGTAGGAAACAACGGATCGATGGCCGCAGTGGTTAGACGGCTGACTATTGTTGTGAGAGGACGATAGGTGCCGGGGTGCAATTCTCTGGAGAGACGGTGACATTTTTTCGGTGAGTTTAATCCCGGATCGACTTGCCATTCGCTGTTGGGAGCAAAGTGATTAACAGCGCGGCATCTTAAAAGGCGATATGATGCTGTCACAAAGCCATTTGAACACAACTTACACACACCAAACTACACCGCAAGAGTTTCAGTGATAGCCAGACAAGTAATACAGCTTACGGAGTCACTGCAACTAAGCACCCACCACACATTAAAAAAAACTAGCAGTCAAAGAATATAACTTCGCAATAAGTATCATTATCATATTAATATAATTACTATTGTACTAGTTTTATAGATACAAGGGAGCGTTTTTATATTCGCGGAATGAGCGGGTTGTAGGGGGGTGGTTAGGCGTATTGGGGGCGTGGCCTGTGCAGCGACTCATAATTAGTATTCATTATTATTATTCATATTAGTGTTAGCAAGATGGGTGCCGAGAATGCTCACGCCGCCGCAAAAACAACAGCGCGTAGAGTGTTCGCGTGCATTTTTGGACCTCTGTAATGAAGACAAGGATGGTGTATTGAGTCGAATTGTTACTGGAGACAAAACTTGGATTTATCATTATGAACCTGTGTCCAAACAAGACTCCATGCAGTGGCATAAAAAGGGCACAGCACCTCCCAAGAAATTTAAAGTGTCACAATCAGCTGGGAAACTCATGGCAACGGTATTTTGGGACTCGGAAGGAATATTGTTGATTGATTATAAAGATAAAGGTGTTTCTATAACCGGACAATATTACGCTTCAATATTAGAGCGACTAAAAGAAGCCATTAAAGAGAAAAGACGGGGAAAATTGACGAAAGGTGTGCTGCACGACAACGCGCCCGTCCACAAGAGCCGCGTTGCGTTAGTTGCCCTGCATAAGGTGGGCTTCGAAATTGTGAATCACCCACCCTACAGCCCAGACCTGGCCCCGAGTGATTATTACCTGTTTCCGAAAATGAAAAAAGAGCTGCGGGGTAAAAAATTTACTGCCGATGATGTAGTCAAGGAGGCAGTTTCGGCGTATTTTGCAGATAAAGAGAAATCATTTCTTTATGAGGGTATAAATAAATTAATTGAAAGATGTGAAAAATGTATCCGTCTTGCAGGTGAATATATTGAAAAAGAAAAATAATTTGGTTTTTTTATTTCCACCCCTTATCTCCCATTCCGCGAATATAAAAACGCTCCCTCGTATTTTCTTGTAGAATTATCTTCTAAAGAAGAATTTTAAAAAATTTGAAAGCTAAAGGTTAAGATAAATCAGTCTTATTTCCTTTTAAAACGCATTTTTCCATTGGCTGCTAACCCCACTAGCTCTACGATCATCTTATTGTGACACGCATATAAATAAAAATCCGTCTGTCAAACTTGTGAAGAAATATTTTCAAGACACAATTTTATCATATTTGATTTCTTACAGTATTCTGAGGGACATAATGAAGAAAAGTAGAATAGTTTTTTAGTTCGTTTTAAATGTTCTCCGTTTTTGTTTAAACCGAAGTTACTATTTATTTTTATATTAATTTTTATTTTTAATTAAATAAAATCAGTAACAAAAGCAGAGTTTTTATTTATTTTTTTGTCTACTCTAAAATATTTATAGTACAAATTTCTAAGACTGATAAGTAAAGACCGGAAGTGTGGTTTGGTAACAGGGGCGTAACTATATCGGCTTTACCGAAATACAAATGGGCGTTATTCAGAGAGACTTTATACTAGAATTAATAAAAACACAGACATAATATACAACGTTACCTTATTAGCAAACAAACATCTTGAAGCATTTTCACGAACTTTCGACATTTTAAATGCGTTGCAACCGAATTATAGGTACGCGTACTTGCAATGCATGATCATGCAACAATACCGTACGATGACTGCCTATAAACTACGTATGTCACTACATACATACTCGTACGATAGGCGCGCGCCGTTAACTCTTCCGGTGTACTGCCGCTGGAATCGAACCAATTCATGCGGTCTTTACTGATAAGTGTTGCAGAGCTCCCTTTTCTGAAACTCTAGAACGCGTTCCTGCCGAAATATTATTATAATAACAACAAAAAGAACACAATCTTAAAAATTCCGTTATTTTTCGTTTTATTTATTTATTTTATGCTACTTAATTCAAAATATTATATACCACGAAAATTACATAATAAATACATAATATATTTTACTCCTTGAAGTGAAACCTTTCGCTAGCAAGTAGGAATATTTACGCCTGTATAATTGCTAGTGCAGGCAACCATACTTACACAATTCCAGATTACTACATACTTACTATCAATGTTACTATACCACAAATGCTAATCTAACTATGAATACGGTTAAAATACAATCAAATACAATAAAAATCGACGTCCCATCACATTCTATAGCTATTAGATATATTTTTTACACCTCGAACTTCCCAAAATCAATACTATGATACTTAAAACACGCGCGTTTGAATTTTTTGCGTCAATTCACGCTCGAATGTACACGTTAGTAATATCTCAGTAATAATATTTACGTTGGCTTTAATCCTAAATTGTATTAGCACAAACATAAAATTTTCAAACATCATAACCATGCGATTTTACGCGCGGTTGTGTTTATAAAATAAAACATTTTATTTGCTTCCACTTCAAACGATTGAAAAAAATAAACTAAGGAATTTGTGGCTTTTTTATTGATTCATTATATAACGTTATCCGTTTGGATTTCTTTTAATGGGTTCCTTTCTTTGTTCTGTCACGATTATCATATAATATATAATACCGCATCATTTTCTAAGAATATCCTGCCAACATTTTATGTAAACACTTCAGAATAGCTGATTTTATGAGTGTGCGTAATTTGCAAAGAAAAAAAAATCTTTAATATGAAGAGATCAGTATCCGCTTGTAGTATTTTTTAAAAGCAATTTGCCTTTACACTAAGCAATTTAATCTGTATATACAAAAACAATAAATAAACACTATGACTGTTTGGTTGTTGTAAAAAAATGGTGGTGATTTTACTAGCTTCCTACACCCAGACTATTATACTATTTTGGACATCGCAATTAATGAACAAAGTAAATTGGCGTTGTGCAAAGCTCAAATTCAAACAGATTTTTGCAATTTTTTCTCCAATTCATATTTTCTATCATCGGTCTTCCACTTCTTCTTTTATGTAGTTACTTTCCTCCATATGTCAATTTAATAGTATACATGTCCCACATGTCTCATCCATCTTAGTAGACCGTCTAATGTATTATTCGTAATTGTAAAAGCTAGTTCTTTGTAATTTTTTTTAAATTATTAGAAATTTTACTATCGTCATTCGTCACTTTGTCGAAATTAATCATTTCACTCAGTATGATTTCTACGCTAAGATCAACAAGCCTAATATATTGGATGGTGTTTATGCTCTTAGTATTGTGCGTTTCACACACTACATGTATATATAGGAACTATATTCGTAAACGTGGGCTACCACTGATAGGCATTTGTTATATAACCCTACTAAATGTACCACAAAACTATATGGATTTTTCATTGGGACATTCTATTACTAGGCTTTATAAAACTTGAGAACTAAGCGGTACTATTGTCATAGACTACATATAAACCGGTAAGTAGATTGAAAAATTCATCCGTGAATTATGTTCTTGTCTAACAACTGTAATTCATATCCTATACATCCTTATCATATTTTCCTGTCGACATAATGCAAAGGGCACTGAATGCTAATGCTAATCGGCTTGGAATCCACCGTCCTCGTGTCGTTCTGCCAGCGCTCTTGAAGCCGCTTTATCCTTGCTTGTCGTACACCGACGTCTCGTCGTGTCGTACTTCTCTTCTTTCTTGAGCCAGTAAGTCTATCTAAAGTGTTTTGTCAATTGTGTAATGTTAAGGGTTGTCATTTGCGTAATATCAGAATATCAAGTGTTGTATATAAAACGGTATTTTATATGTATGACTGTTGCTTTTCTTTTTATAGATAAACTTTTGATTATGTGTTTAATATTTACTGAAACATGTAAGTAAGTATTGCAGTGCACGTCTAGTTAGTATTTCGCACAGCAGAGAGTGCTATGAAAGTAACTTTTACAACAATTATATATGACTATATGAAATCCCCTTGCTATAAATGTATGACTTCTACAATAAGGAATTCCATGGCATTTGTATAAAAGTAAGCGTACATTGAGCTCCCTCGAACGAACCACATTCACCACATATTCAGTCGTGGCGAATAATGCTAGCCATATTTTCAGCACTGCAACTCGTACGATTCTGACTAGTCAACGCATGATGATTTTAAGCAATGTAAAATATATTTTATTTCGATTCGTTCGGTGCTTGCGATTCGACGCGGCTCAATGTGCGCTAACCTTCATAGTTGCTGTACAAAAGGTAGTTTTATTGTTGTTATTGCTATGTGGAGCAAACACATTAAATGCATCATTTTAAATTTGCAGCCCTGTGATGCCACTGCCATCTATGTTCTGTAAACCGTGTTTTTTTTTGGAATATAATTTACCGTTGCCAGTTTGATGTAGTAACCGCAAAATAAAAAATAGTTAATGTACGAGGATACTTAAAGTGAAGTTGGGCAGCTATAAAACAGTAGGAGTTAAATATTTTCTATTGCTCTACAATCCTACCAAGTTTTTATCAAGTGCCAAGTTGACCTAGTGTCATATTTTTCTACTGAATAATTTTCTCCCAGCCCTCAGAAATCGTCAGCTAGATTAAAAACGTTACTAATCACAAGTAATTGGAGTTTCATTCGATTTTATTTGTTTATGGTATAGACTGGATTTTACAAAATAAAATTTATTACAGTGTCCAAAATAACTCTAAAGCCACGATATTTACGTATAGGATAGTAAATACGTACTGCTCCTAATTTTAAATGTATTAGCTATTATGTAATAGACATGAAAAAATATGCACTACTATTTGAAAATAATATTTTTTGGGTAATTTTTTTTTTGTTCTGCAAACCCGGTAGTTTTGTAAAGTTAAGTTAAGAATTTGATACAATACAGTTTCCTAAATAATTACCTAAAATTTTAAATCTGTACATGCATTAATTTTTTAGAAATGTAGCTGTTTGTAATAGCCTCCAACTGTTCATTTTTGCATAAAATATAAAATAATCCCAAAAGAGTCAGCTTTATTGGCAAGATTTATTAAGCCTGTGAAGCAGTGAAGAGAGTTCAATATATATCTTAAGATTACGATTCGCATCGAAACTGAACTTAATTTTTGTGTGCTAGTTTTTGATAATTGAACAAAAATTACCATTGTCGTATAGGGAGAGAATTTCCCGCCATTCCCCAGTAGCTGTGTAGCCTTAATCAAAGTAATTCTACAATTTCAGCGGCAATACAAATCCATTAAAAAAGTCTATTTGAAAAAGGAAGTCGATACGTAGTTTAAGAGAACACTGTACCACCTAATACGCGCCAGTAACAACACTAAGCAATATAATTCTTGACCTAAATTGAGCTTTTGTGAATTATTTGAAAAGCATTTCAAAGTTTGGCTCGTCAACACATACATACTGTGGGTATAAATTGCCTTCATGGAGGTTTTCCAATCACATGTTTGAGATTTCTTAGTAGATTTAGTTTTAATTATTGCAATTATTTATTACACAATGAAAAATTATATTTACAAAGTGTGCGAAAAACAAATTTGAAATGTCTCAAATAACAAAAATTCGATTTGGACCATTAATCACACAATGTCGTCGCTGGAAACTATCAACTGGTGTTGATACAGTGTACCTATCTACTATTAATTTTCCATAATCATATTCATGTAATAGTAAGTAGTAAGTAAGTATCTTTATTGATTCACAGAACCTATACGGTAATAGTACCAGTCGAAAACAAATGGAAGAATACAAATATACAGTGAGGTTTTTATAACACCGTACATAGCCCCTATGTTCGATTTTAATTTGTCCCATGTCAACGCATGGGCAGTTATACAACCAACATTACTCCTATTGCAAAACATGCGTTTTTACATGTTGAATACTTGGCTAACAGAGGGCGTATACATACATACATAGTAATCTCGTTGATACTACGTCTGTCTTGATATAAATTTATAATTTCAATTTTTTTCATCTTTAGTATACATTTTATGGATTATTTTATCTTGTCACGACTTTGACAGTTATCGATAGGATGTTTATGAAAACCAATAATATATAGGAGTAATGTTGGTTGCATAACTGCCCATGCGTTAACATGTGACAAATAAAATCGAACATAGGGCTATGTACATACGGTATTATAAATACTTCACTGTATATGTATAAATATGGTAGTGGCTCACGTGACGAACCAAAATACATAGTTAAGTTTTATCATGTATACATAGCGTATGAAAATATACAACAAGTACAATATTAGAAATAAAGAGTGGTACTTGCAAAAGGCAACAAAAACATGAAAACATAAGACTGTGGACAAAGACATTATGTATGTTTAGAAATTTTAGAAAATTATCTCTAACCCATTTGCTGTCATTACTGTTATGTAGAATTTAAAAAAATGGTGCAACACAATGTAGGGTGCATGTAGTGCAGATTACATAAACAAATAATTCCACGTGATAAAGTGCAATTAATATAAAAATAATACAGTCAACTTATTTACAACAAAGCACATAATAATATTGTGTGGACATTATATACTAAACTACTAATTATAAATATTTAACGCCCCATCTATTCATAAACAATCGATCTATTTTAATTATATCTGGTTGATGTACATTCGTATATACATAATAATATTCGTATATACATATAATAATACCAATCAAACGGTATTACTTATTCGTCACTTTCATACATTCGTACACTTAGTTTTTTGTAGAAAATAAATCCAAAATAGTTTGCAGAATGCGGCTAGCAGATTATTGTCGATTTATGTCCCTTTTTTTCCCAACTAGTTTCCAGTCAAGAAGTTACCCTTACTACCTTTCTGATAGGGTTTTATTGAAAGATTACCAACTGGTTTGCAATAACGGAACAAATTCTCCAAATTATTTTAGATTTCTTATTTCTTAAACCTTTTTTGCTTTAATGTAGTAAATAAAAATGAAGTGGAAAGTATTTATTTCTGTCGCCAGATATTCTTGTATACATATTTAATATACAATAGTTTGATATTTAAAATCAAGTAATAGCATCTCTCAGTGTGAAGATCCATAATAATGTATTATATTTTGTCGGTATTTTCTTGCTATGAGGTTGATGAATTATCCACATTTCTAGATGTAATCTCTTTGGCAACGTGTCTTTTATATTATGACGGATAACACTCCTCAATAGGCATAGTTTTCGTTTTGTCGATCCGCCTCTATTTTTATTCGTTATCCTGTAAATGGATCTTCATTACATTACCTATAAAAGGTTATATCATATAGTAAAACAGTGTTATTAATAAAGCCATAAATTAATTAAGCCATAAATGATAATATGAAATAACTAAATCAATTGAATTTGAGACAAATGTCTCTCTAAGGATGTTACATTAAGTAAACGCTCTTCAATAACAGTAAATTGTACGAATCCTCTCTTTTAAAGTTTATCACGTAGTAATTCATTTCAATCTTATAAACTGAACTAAATGATTTAATTATATTGTGTTTATTAACATCCTCAAATTAAGAGGATAGTATTTGTCACTGAAAATCATCTCTCTCTAACAAAAATTAAAAAGTGATTTTATAATATTTACTTCTTCGCTACTGTTTTAAGTTTTATGTTTAGCCGATTTTAATGTCCTGGTATTTGGATGTATAAAAACAATATTCTCAAGAGAAAATAATATTTATTATTAGAATGAAAAAACACACAATCATTAGAATCAAACGCTGATTAAAATCGATCGGATACAAGAGTGGTCTTAACAAATACTAAAATTAATTGCTCATTTTTATCACTCTTATCTTATTTTGTACATTATGAGATATTATACATACACTATCACTCACTAAAATAAGAACAAAACGAAAGTTTTATATTACTACAAAAATATTTTCTTTTGGAAATCTACTATAAGATCTCTTATATCAAACTTACTTTAGATAACAATAGCAACAAAAACAGGTTCACCAAACTAAGAGTGAAAAACAAATGTCAATTTTCTAGTGAGAGGTAGTATATACATACATCTTTAGTGAAACAGTTATATGTATGTATCTAAATGATGTAATTATATTAATATTATTATATTCATGTACGGGCAATATTTTCGAAATTGTATGTAATTTTCATGCTTTTTGTACGTATATTATGTAGGAGTATTATTTATAAAATTCAATAAACATTTTTGCCAACAATAATTAGTGATCGAACTTTTTAGATGTTTATACTAGCGTTATCTGAGCTTTTACAGAATGGGACGTGTAAAAATAATTACGGTATCTAAAAGAATAGCGAAGAATTTTAAGACTTTGAAAGTATAAAAGAAGAAGCAAAAATCATTGATGCATCTTAAGAATTTTTGGAAAAATAAGGATGAGTAGCAGAAATAAAGAAAAAATTGATGAATTAATTAATGTAATGACAATTTTTTTCTTGCCGATTCCGTATAAAAAAAAATAAATTTTAGTTCTGTGGGATAGACTTGAGAGCGTTTCTGTAACAAAACTGCAGCCGATAAAAATAGATATAGAGCAAGTCGCCGCTTTTTTAGAAAAAGTTATCCAACCTTTAATAGACAACCAGTATGGCAGCAACAACTATTTTGGTATTTGGTATAATGATATGTGCAGTCTTAAGGAACAGTTCTTAAAATTAAAATTTACTAAAGCAAAATTTAATCAAAGTAGTTAGCTGATAGACTAATTCAAAACTCTAGTCATGGATTTTGAAATCCTGTGAAGTAAACCGCGGTATTTAGGTACTGTCCCTAGATCTTTCTTAAGAGTTGTTAGTAATTCGTCTACAGTAATAGGTCACGTACAATTCAAGCGTTGCGTTAACATCCAAAAATACTAGATGCTAGATACAGTAGCTTCTTAATGGTGCTTTTTTTTTGGTTTCTCTAATCATCATATAGTATCAAGAATAAGTATCTGAATTTACTAAATAGTTGCTAAATAGTTGGTTGCCTAGAAAATATTACAACACTAGTATTGACACTATAAAAATCCGAATACTAATAATAATATATTTCGATGGAAATTGTATTTTCCTTTAGGTCCAGCCTAAAATAGTTTTTAAATATGTATGTATATTATATTTATGTATATGTTAAATATTATGTGAACATCTCTTTTTAAAGTAAGTATTAAATTATATTATAAAACATAAATACAATTTAAAAATTAACTATCATAAGAATCGTTATAACAAATCACAGACACGTAACAAATATAGCGTAACTTATACAGAAAAATAAGCTTGAAGCAAAAATTTCTTTCGTATATTCAAAACTGCATAATAAATATCGAACTATATAATAGTCTTTTATTATTTCTACTTATTTCTTTCTTTCTTAAACTCTAACTATAAATCTAACGCTATCTTCTTATCATACAGTTTCAAATAATCTTATTCTGGTATAAAGATGTCATAATTTTAATTATATTATCTCTGTATACTTGTGTACAATTGAGTTTTAACATGGCACTTAAGCTAAAATGATATAATACATTGGTAACTGTTAAAAATATAACTAAAAGGTAAATTCGTGACATTGGCAGTAATGGTCGTTCCTTTTGACTAGGTGTAAGGTAACTTCGATAACAGCTTTATCTCAATTATTTATTTTAGTTGTTTAATAGTTTAATTTAAAAGTTTCTAAATTTTAGTTAATAAGATTTATAAGTTTACAGTGCCAATTTAGTTTCAACGTTTAATCGTTTTAAAATTATGACATATTTTGTACATTTATATTTAGATTAATGTACACATAGAAACATAATTATTAGTCAGTCACTGGTTAAAATTAAGACAATTAAATGTAATACATACCACGAAAGAAAAATTATACATGTTGGTTTAACCTAACACAAAAATTATAGGGCAAACTGTGCATAATTCAGTCGCTAACAATATAACTTGATCAAAATGGCTATTATTTTGTTTTATTCCTCTTGTTTATCTTAATAGAAATAGTGAGAGATTTTTGTAGAAATATATATATATAATGTACTTATGCGCTTATTAATTATATTGAATCTACGCAACGTTATTTTTTTCTATAGTAACGAATTATTTAATGCCGAAAAGAATATCTTTTACATACTATCAAACTATGTATATGAAAACAACTAGGTTGCGCTTAATATTTTTCAGAATTTTATATACGGTTCTTTTTGCAGAAATCACAGCTTTTTAATATTTATAGAGTCATAATATATGTATATTACAATAATATACGAAATTTTTCTGAAAATAGTTCTAAAATGGTTTTAAATATATTTTCCTATACAACGCTCAACATAAAATTTCATAAATATAATATAATAATAAAAACAATCGAATATCTAAATTTTCACTTGTATATCACTTTAGTCAGTTATGTACAATTAGAGAATTCCTTGATTGAAATGTCGGAATTTCCGTTAGTTTTCTTAGATATATGATTGTCGTAATTACATTGTTTACTTTAATTATTATAAGTAATGGAGAATTATGAGATCTTGCTTTGTATTCTATTGCAAAGTTGTACGATTTCACTGAATCGGATTTTATCGACAAAATTGAAATTTAGATATATAGTACATTTTTAACCGCTTAAATTTCGGAACTGTCTAAGCAAAATTCTGAAAATTGTGTCACAAGTTTATTGTTATTTGACTTGTAATACTGGAAACTCATACTCTTGTCAATCTATACTAGATATCGCTGCTTTCACATCACATCCATCTATTCGCACATTGTCGAACGCAATGGTAGGATAATTCAGAAATACTTGAAATTTCTACTCAGCACATTTTTTAGTAACTTGGAATAAACTCTTTTATTTACAGGATTTACTTAAAATTCTAACTAATATTGCGACGCCATATAATTTACCAATTATTATTTATATCAAATGTATAATTAGGTGTAGTGTTTATCAAAATTATAACTCCAAAGACTATAAACGCTACAAATTTTCAACACTTTTCTGTTTTTTTATTATACTTAAACACGTCCCATTGAATCCGATTACTTTGTGCAAAACAGAACACCTAACTATCAAACTTTACAATCACTATATTTTACTATCTCGTATTTGTAGGAAATCTGCATATTGACGAGTCAGTCACAGCGGAAGTCAATAGTTGACAACTGCTACAGAACATAATGCCATTATAATGCTATGATTGGTGAAAATTTAAATTAAAGTCAATCAAAGAACAGTGCAAGTTGAGAACTGTGACTTCTGACAAAATAAATACTGCTTTGCGCTGTAAAATGTGGTATATAGAAAAAAAAATAAGAATAAAGCTACATTAACGAAGAACGTTCGATTTATAACAACCTGATTTTTTTTACACAAAGATTATTAATTTGTTAATTATCCATTCAAAGTTTTAAATGAAGTTCATAACATAATAATACTGCTAAACGACAATTCTAAAGTTTGGTGTTTTTGGCCAAATTGAGCACTAAAAAAATTGATTTTTTCGCACGACGACGGTCGCTTTTTAATCATGTAATGCAAATATTAAAGCTAATAAAGAATATTAAAATGCTAAAAAAAATAGTGCTGCTATAAATTACAACATACGAAACTAACTTGGTAATCAAAATTAGTTAAAGACTTTGAGAATCATATAATTCCAACAAGACTTTACCACAGATCACACAATATCAACTAACTCGAGTAAGTATAAAAAGTACTGATTTCAAAAATTCTTGCGGAATCACTTAAAATCAATGGTATGGTTAATAAATTGTGAGCAGTAGATGTAATTGAACATTGCACCTTATTTATTGCGCAATGTCGAAAGTTGAGGTTTTTGAAGTTTAGCTGTAAGGCCTAAATAAAAAAGAAGCAAAATGTAATTAAATGTTTCAATATGGCGTAGAAAATTGTAAAAACTTAGTAAAATTTTTTTTGGGGTTTTGTGGGTTGAAGTATTTAAGTTTGTACAAATAAAAAAATTCATGATTGAAAAAGAGGATTCCATCAATAAAAGTAAATAGGGGTTAGGCATGGCGCAACTATAAGTGTCCTAGAATATCTTATAAGTGTACCCGTTGTCTGAATAGATACAAAAATGAAAAGAAAACTTTTTTAAATTAAATCAAAGGTAGATCGATATATGTATGTACTAGGATAAGAAAATATCCGTACGAATATAAAATTTAGTGATCTTCTTTAATATATATGGCATATGTCATGCTCAACAACAGTTGTTACTATTCAAAATATATTCATTTTTAGAAAACAGTACAAACATGTTATAGAATACAGCAAGATACATATACAAAAATAATTTCATGATCTTAACTACGTTATTAAAATTAAAATGATATTTTATGTTAAGCTAGTCATTCCATTATTATCGCTTGCATTGCATGCATTTACATATGTAAGATATGACGATATAGCATGATGATTTTCTACTATGTGAGCGCTTCTTGTAATATAACAAATAGATAAGTAGTTTTCTTGATTGTTTGGAGAGAGGAACTGACAAGCTTGAGCAAGAATATTAGATCTTTGCATGTCCATAATAATTTATCACAATTGATGGCACAAACGTCATACGAAGACTGACTATAAAAAATACGTAAAAGGTAACAATTTTTTTAATGATCGTGTGAGAGTGTATATAATTATTTCTTGTTAATGTTTGTTCTGCTTACGTTTAAAGACCAATATATTTAGATAGTTTTGCTCATTCTGAATTTACCGTTCAAGTAATATTCTTCTAAATGAAAATTCAATTATCGCATAAAGACTGATTATAACTCATTTTCTTTTATAAGCAAAGGTTTTTGTTGTCCTAGAAAAAAACAAGGCTGTCTCGTAGAAAAAACTATTTCGACACCTCTCTCGCATGACTTTTTTACCGTTTTCTAAAGCATGTTTGTAATATTTATATAGAAATAATAGTATATTAATGTTATAGAACCACTACTAAAAATATGGTCCTATATTCTCCGCAGGAGCTTCTTTTTTAGTCTCGTGGAAAAATAACATGAGTTGGAAAATATATCTAAAACCATATATTTATTAATTATATCGCTATTTAGATGACTCTATATTAAATACGTAGTATAACCTACTTTACAAATTTAGATTTTCGTAATATATCTTACAAATCTCTAATCACAGTTCCTGATATATACAAAAATCTCTCGATCATGTGGTCGATCTACTTTATTTACTAGATGAAATATAGTTGATTAATTGCCTCCTTTCATGCATTTAAACGCAATCTTCTACGTCAAGATCTTTTCGGACATTTAAATTAATCGCATTTACCTCAACTACTTTAGTTCTACGGCAGTTGAATTCTATTTATAGTTTTTATTGTAGTAAGTTGTAGTTCAGTATACATACTTCATAAAATAGATCGTCCCATTCTAGAGTGCTCTACACACGTTTAGCTCTATTCGAAAATAATATTAAGTATACGTTTAAATTACAAGATTGCATTGAGTTTGCTTTGTTTATAGATCACTTCTTCATTTTGCCTAGCTACTTTTCAGAACTTCGAGAAAGCTATTCTAACATTATACCTTCAGCATGCATAAAGATGATTCAATCGAAAATTGCCGTCCAACAAGTTAAAACATTTATAATACATCGTTCGCATCTCGTAAGCCTTTCCTTGGCATTTATTTGAGCTTTCGTAGTAGGTTTAAGGTTGGCTGTTAACAACCTGGGTCTTGACATCTTATTAGGCAGCTCATCTACGTGGCGGTTTTTGCCCTTTTCTTCTAGATAAAATTTAATTTTTCGCCAATCTTTCTCCTCTAAAATTTCTTCCATTTTCCTCTTGAATTCTTTTCTTTTCATCAAACCGTATCTTGGAGCGTATCGAAGCTGTCGTAAGACTTCTGGTAAATGATGTTTGCTAAGCGTCATCCGATTGCATTCTTCTAAACCCCAACTGTAAATTACGTTATATACGACTCTTTCCGATGAAACTCTTAACGTGTCTCGAGTTACTATATCGTAAATATCTTTATATGGAAGCTGTAGAAGTTCGGGTTGTTTGAGTATATGATCAGCGTTCTCGTCTATGATGACTAGACAGTTGTCTCGGAGATCCTCGATGAGCGTTTGAACCCAATTGGTTCCTTTGAGGTGCTCGTCCTCGACTAAAGGCGGTGCCGATGGCTGCAACTGATTGGGATCCAACGTCGGCATTTGGCACTTATGCAAGAAACTATAGACGATCAGTACGTTTTCATTATTTAGGGTTTTGTTGAGGTATTCAATGCAACGTTTAACGAGAGTAATGTCTTGTAATGATATCGCTGTGGTGAGAAGATTGAGGCAGGTTTGAAGAGAGTTTATTTGCAACGGGGCTGCTTTCATAATACTGTAATAGAGAAATTCAATATAGATAATTGACTATATACTTTTAAGCAAAACAAAAAAGAACGTATTTTATACCTAGTTAGATCCCTGTACGCTTGTTCGCGGCAAGAATTTTGTTCGGAATTTGTGAAGGAGATGGTTTCGTCGAAACCAGAATCGCCAAGCATTGGTTCCGTTTCTGGTTCTCTTGTTACGACAACCATTTTCGTTTGCGTGAACTGAAACAATACGAATATTAATTTAGTTAATAATATATTAACAAAGAAACACATACTAAATTAGTAAAAGAGCATCGAAAGTTTCTTAGTCGTAAATAATATTAATTAAATCAGGTTTCTTGGTCAACGACTTTACGCAGATTTCATATTAAAAAACGTCGTATATTTAAGCTTTCGGTAAATTTTTACCTTCATCAGAAATAATTCTTAAAACATTACACACATATTAAAACATAATATTACCTATTACATAGCTTGATATCTAAATCGATTTAATTTACCGAGAGCTTAAATATACGACGTTTTTTAATATGAAGTCTGCGTAAATTTTTTTTTTTATAACACCTAGTCGTTGACCAAAAAAACTGCAAGTTAGTAAGCTAGTGTGAACTAATAGTATATCGCAAGTTTGACATACATAAGTATATGTTAACGCTAAAGTGCAGAAGCCGTTAGTGTAGGTAGATATTACTACTACTCTTACATAAGCAGACCCTTTAGAGCGAGAAACTTTCTATATAATGCCAATCTTTCAAACATTAACCAGTTCGTTAAAGTGTGAAGAATCTCCACGAGATGGACACTCATCATGTTTTGAAGATTCTTTTTATACCCACACAAAAACTACATCGCAAGAGTTGCAGTAATAGACATACAAGCGATATAGCTAACGAAATCACTGCAACTAAACACCCACCACAAAAAAAATAAATTCACGTCTATTAATACAACCCATGGAATCACGATATCAAGTTAATTAGTTTATTGCAGATTAATATGCACAACACATTCAACGCAAGTCTGCTAAGTAAAGATTTACAGTACCATAATGTTTTGTTAAAAATATTATTCCTAGTTGGAAACGAATAAAAACTTAAATTATTAGCAGATTCGAAGATTTCAACAGGTTGATAGCCGCAGGGGTGAACATCATCATAAATTGTGAGATAGTACACGAGGCTAGTGAACACATTTACACACACAAAGTACATAGTAAAAGTTGCAGAAGTAATCAAGCAAACTAAACTGCTTAAGAAGCTTAAGAACCCAGACTCAGATAAAAATATTTCAAATTTGTGCGAACCTTGTCAAAAAGTTTCTGTTGAAAATTCCAGAAAAAAAGAATTGTAATAAAATCAATGATATCGGCGCATTGTAATAGTCAATGTCGATTTGATCTCATTGACTATCGATTTAAAACTGATAAAAATTTAAAATTCCTTCTCGTGTATCAAGAGACCAGTTAATAAAATTTATAGTTTTGAAACGTCTCATGTTAAAATGAGCGGATGATGTAAGTTATAATATACTTCACATTTTTCTTTTGCTGGGAGCGCTATGTCTATTACAATCTGCTCATGAGCGTGCATTTTATAATCAAATCTCTAAACAATCTAAAAGAAATGTGGACAGAATTAAAACAGTTTACAATAAGTCGTGAGTGTGGAACGTGCCAATGAAGATATGGAGCATATTGTCAGTATTTGGATGGCTGATAGTAAGACTAAAAGGTGGAGCAAGCTTGTACGTTTTGTACAATTTTTGGAGAACCGTGTTTATCATTCCGGAATTGGAAAACGCCCTTACGAAACTATGTTCGGTTGCCTTGTAAATGTAAGGCTTTTGTCATAATTTATACCACAAAACTAATAAAGAAGACCTTAGTAAAACGGACCACGAATTTCACAAAGTGGCCACTAAAACGGGCATTTTAAAACAACTATATGTCAGAACTTAATTTAGCGTTTGTCAGAAAAAAGTTCTTACAAAAGAAGACGTTCCTAATGTGGAAGTAACTTTACGTTATACTGCAACAAAACAGCCCTTTTGTTCAAGTCAAGGTTTCAAAACATGTAACTGAAAATCAAAATCTTCTAGAAATGGGTCTGTCTATCACAAAAATAAATTGTTATGCATTTCAGGTTAATAGATAGTAATATTTTTGCATTTTATGTGTATTTTCATTTTATAATATTTTATTATTATGTAAGCAAATTAAACATTCCATCGCATTTTTGTTTTATTTTTCCACATCAACGAGCATTTAACCAGTAATCGGCACTATTTAGATAATGTGCACATTATCAGGTTAATATTCGAAAGCACTAAGATTTTGCGCTTTGCTGGGTCCTTGTAGGTAAGGGAAGACAATTTATATGATATCTTGCGAAGCTGCTACAGCTGCACTCAAGTTAAAAAATCAATCTAGAAATATCCAACATACATACTAAATAACGTAGAGATATTCCACTGACTTAGAGTCGAATTGCTTATTGTTACAACAGAGATATAGCGAGTAATTAAATAATGCTAGATAAGTTTCCAAACTAAATAAGCTTCCGAATCATAAAACAAAAAATTTATGTTAGTATTACTAAAAGAAAAAATAAAACTAGACCATATTTTCTACTGATCCCTTTTACGCATTAAATTTGATAAATACTATTTTGTAGCAGGAATTTATGTTGTTTAGTCTGTTGTACAATAAAAAAAACAATAGCAACGAAATGGTTATACAAACATAGATCGTACATTTAAGATATTATGTTATATGGATAAAATGGTAGTCCTTACATGTGTATTTGTTTTTAAAAGAAGCGGAACACATAAACACGTCAAGATTTAAGAATGCTAAACATTCGATACACTACACTAACAATAATTTAAATTCTTTAAATTTCTTCGATCTGGAATAATGTGTATTTAAAGAAGAAAATCTATATTATGTCTATATTAGTAGATCACACCGATATTATACAGGTCGAAAGGTTAATAGAATTTATGTAAAGTAATAATCATAAATTTCTTCCGTTACATAAACAACATACTGAATTAAATTGATTCTGATAAGTAAAATGAATTTCGGGATGCTACAAACTCAAGTCGATAATACTATATGTAATTGAAACGTGCCTTGGGAAATTAACGTCAACAGAATCAATAGCTAATTTCCCGATATCATATAATGAAAGCCGCTACTTCATTTAACCATAATTGACTTTCCTCTTGTCCGCCTATTCACTCGCAATTCAGAATTAATTAAAAATGAGGTTTCAGTTATTTGCACATTAATTCATCGTTTTGTATTACGAAAATGATGAAAACTTTGATAAAATCTTATCGTTATAATATAAAATAAATTTGACGAATTCCTTATTTAATAGTCCATCAATATATAATTTAAGAGGAAGTTCAATTAATATTTAGATGAGTTGAAGGTAACATAAAAAATACTTAGATTTGCAAAGTAATGTTAAGATTTTGCAAATATATATGTATAACAAAGTATTGTCACTTTGCTGTAGATATAATAATATTATTGCAAATTACGTCATGTTCAAAACCTCTTTTCGTAAATTTATAGTTCTATAATTAGAGAAATACTTACCTAACTCGAAAACAAATTTTGTACAACTATCGAAAGCCTTGTTCTTCATCAAGTGAAGTATTTGTCTTGAAGATCTACATATCTGTAAAGATGAAAATTTAAAATTAGGATACAATAATTGAAACATTAGTACCTAATTTGTAATATAAATGTATATAAATACATTTATATTAATAAATTATAATTATAACTATAAGAAAAGCTTACACACTTATAATTTGTATGTTATAGGTCCAAAAGTCTCCCCTTTTATGCATACGCATATTATTAAGATCTTGCAACTATTCTGTATTGCAATATAATCATATAAATTTACAGCTGCTAAAAACGTTCTAATACCGGCAATTTTTATTTTAACCCTGATTCAATTCCGCTGTAATTTTGAGTGCCTTTCGTAACCTATCTCTACAATGTATTAATTAAATTCCTTCACCGACACCTCTAAATGTCACTAGGACTCACCCTGACGATTTCTATCAATAAACTTGCCAGTCAGTTCGAAAGGGCGATAATTAAATTTACTGTCAATTTTATTCGGATCTAATTTTATACAGATAGGATGTTCATAATTTCCTCCGTTTCGTACCAACCCCGTCAGAGAAGACATTCGATACCAAAAAACTGCTTATTTGATTCTTTAGTATAAATAAATATATCTGTTCGCCAGAATTGATTTTGTGCAATATATTTTTTCCAAAATGCACTTGAGCAGGTATTTGTATATTTAAAATGTTTGTGTTTTATTATTTAATTTTAGGAATTACGGTTGGACTGTGTATTTTAAACGCCCAGAGATAGAAACGACATGTTTGGGGTACAGTAGCTTAAGTCTAATGTACTTGGAAGCTAATACTATAACGTTTTATTCTACCGCTGCAGAAGTGATACCAAATCAATTCATTTAGGAAAATAACTTGCCAGTCTTTTAATGATCTATAGGAGCGTATTTAATAAACACTTTTTATATATCAATTTTAAATAAATTTGCAACTCTCAATATTACTAAAACTGTGTTTAACATTGCATATTCGTAGTACAGTTACCTGTCAAACAATTAACAGAAGTATCTAATAAATTTAAAATAAATTTAGGAATCCAATTTTGCAATAGTATACGTACAGGTTAATCCAGTTAAAAATCAACGGTTGTCAAAAAAACTTGATTAAAGGGGATTTTTTTAGATTGTGGAAAAAATAATACCACACAATTTTTGTGTATACATATGTAGTGGTCCGTAGCGCTGTGTTGAATTTACTGTGTATGCACGAATATGTACAGGTTGCAGAACAAAAAAGTCAACAATCCACTACATGTAGATAGGATTTCAGTCGCACCCTGATGTGAAAATTCGAGAAGCCTGACCTTCCTTAACACGTTCGCGACGTAGTAATATTTCTATTCTTCTCTGTGACCCGAACATAGATTTACATTTTTTCTTACAGTGCACCACTGGTGGTACATGACGGCTATAAGTCATTACTTATTCTTGGTGGCCGTCGTGTACCACCGGTGGCACACGGTGTTTTATCTAAAGTTTTGTTCATTTACACATAACCTTACTTGTCTCATTAGACATTTTTGGTTTGAACTGCGTAGTAATAACTGCTATTTGTTACGTACCAACACAAAAATGTCCACTAGGACTGAAAGAATATTGAAGGCTGCTAAAAAATGTGTGCTTGTGCAAGAAAATGCTACTGGTGTATTTTCTAGTTCAACATTACCAGAAAACACAAGAGTAGAAAACGAGTCTACTCCACAAGTTCGAAAATCGGAATTGTTGCCAAGTACCGTATTATCTCCGCAATATTCTCTTGGATCATCCGATGAAGAGAGTGATCCTTTTGAAGATTCCGGTGATCTTTACAGGTAGCAACATATAATAAGTTACTCTGGATAAATGTATAAATATGTTACTTTATAGACCACCCGATGATAATGAAAACGATAATGATGAGGAAGCTTCTTCATCGTGCTCTACTACGAATTCAGAAGACGAGAATGAGCTTACATCTGGAATTTCTACGTGGGGACCCTGTGGGAATGTTTCCAAGGATTTTCAGTTCACGGGAAACAGCGGTCTCCAGGCAAATGAAGTTGATACTTCTGACCCGTATAAAATATATCGTCATTTTATCAATAATGAAGTTCTTGACACAATCGTAGAGGAGACGAACAAGTACGCAGCTCAATGGATTGAAAGTCATCCACAGGTTTCACGTAGATCACTCGTTCGAGGTTGGACAAATACCAACAGAGACGAAATTCGAAAATTATTTGGAATCCTGATGATAATGGGCCTCAATCATTTACCAAAAATGCGTCTCTATTGGGCTAATAATAAAATGTATAAAAACGACGTAATAAAGAATAATATGCGGCGAGATCGCTTCGACTTATTGCTAAAATTTCTCCATTTTTCTGATAATGAACTTGTAGATGAAGACCGTGACAGGCTAATAAAAATCAAGCATATCTTACAGCGAATTTGTAACAACTTTCAGACAACATTGAAACCGGGAAAAGAAGTCGTTATCGATGAAACTATGGTGCCGTGGAGAGGGCGACTGATATTTCGCCAGTACCTACCAGCAAAATCTCATAAGTACGGAATTAAAATATATAAGCTGTGTACACCTGAAGGCTATAAGTATAATCTAAGCATATACTGTGGTAAAAATGGTGGTAATGTCAGTGAGAATGGGCATACCTTTGACGTGACTATAAAGCTAATGGAAGGATTGTTGAATAAAGGAAGGGTTTTGTATGCGGATAACTTTTACACAAGCGTGAAGTTGGCAGAATATCTGTTACAAAAGAATACTTACCTTTGTGGCACTTTGCGCTCAAACAGGAAAAACAATCCAAAGAATGTGTGCAGCAAGAAGGTTAGGAAAGGTCAAATATATGGAGAGGAAAATAATAGAGGAGTACGAGTTTTGAATTGGTTGGACAAACGAACAGTTCTTATGATAAGCACTTTACCTCGACATGTAGACGAATTAGTTTTTACAGGCTTACAGAACAGGAAAGGTGAAGCTGTAATGAAACCAAGAGCAGTCATTGCCTATAATAAGGCCAAGAAAGGCGTTGATATTTCGGACCAGATGTCTTCTTATTATACTTCTCTTCGTAAAACAATTAAATGGTATAAGAAAGCTATCATTGAGATTATTCTTGGTACATGTGTAGTAAACTCATGGGTAATATATAATATGAATCGTGCAAAAACGATAGATATGCTCAAATTTAGAGAAGAATTGATAGCAGGTTTACTAGAAGAAGAAGATATGGAAGAAGACGAAAACCGAAATATTGAAACAAACCGAAAAATAAGAAAAAGCTTTCACAAACTACAAAGATTTGACGGTACTGCCAGAAAAATAGAAAGCGTTGTAGTTCTTGCTACGAGAACATACAAAAGGAAAGAGGTACAAGAGAAGCGAGAATAAAGGCAAAACGAGTAATGACCTACTGCGAAAATTGTGATGGTAAACCACCAATATGTTTAGAATGTTTCAATGGGAAACATTGTACATGAATATTTTTGTTTTTAAAATAATTTATTATAGTTGGCAACATTTATCAATAAAAATTTTTATTTTGATGTGAATCGCTGTAATGTGTTAATCCGCACTTTGTTTAGAGAACGACTGCGTCTGTAATACCATTGAACGATTACATATAAATGAAACGTATAATAAACGTATTTGTTTTAATGGTATAGCATTAATTTTAATTTTTTGAAAATTTGTAGCATGTACCACAGGTGGTACACAACGGCTGTAAGCAATGTTCTTCGTGTACCACCGGTGGTACATGCCGTCGTGAACGTGTTAACATGCATATAAACACTGCTGTTATACAATATACGAATAAGTTGGAATCCGATAGCAATGGCATCTGATAAGCCAGTAATACGTGAGAATGTACAGTTTCATTCTTTTATAGCAACTGAATAACATAATGATTTTGTAAAATTCAAATGGTTACAATATTTAGATATTTAGGTCCTATAAGTGTGAGAGTGAGTCAGTACAGGTCAAATATTTGGGTTCGTTAATAATAATAATAGAGATAGAAATAAAAACTCAAAAAACATGTTACATACTATTTTATGTATAGACCACATACCCGGTATTTTTTTACACAATATTTTTATACCAAATGAATATTCTCATCATATCCTCGTCTTCAAAATGTAAGTATGTATGTATGCGTATGTATTTCACCGTAGTTTCAGGTATTGCCCTTCTTGTTGTAGCAAGTGTACAAAATCATATAAATTTCCGCTGTGGTATTTTAAAAATTCTGACAGTAGCGAGTGCAGGGATTTAGTAGATAAATGTAATAAACATTGACGCTTTAAAATTGAATGTGGCGGTTTAAGTGGTATCATGGTATGTAGCTACGACATTAAGAACCTTTTTGACGATTGTCAATTCGTCCACATATATCCACATTTTTTTGTTTTTATTTAAATTCAATGCTGTTTCCAATTTTATCCAATTTATTATTTATTTATGAACAAAAAAAATTTTTACGAATTATGTTGGCTTCATCATGTAGGTATTGATCTGGAAATTCTGTACTTTGTAAGGTATTGGTGGCTTTTTCCGCCTCTGTAATGGAGATATTATAAAACTGAAGTATACTAAACTTATATCAAAAACAATCTTAGAAACGAGGTATGTACATACTAGGGCTGAAGAGGTACACTTTACTGACGCTTCACCGACTATAACTTTTGCCAAACCTTTTGCACTACTTCGGCAACTCCTCTGATGAGGATATGTAAATCCTTATACAAAATAATTATTATATTCAATAACGCTTAGATTATATACTGATAAAAATCATCGTAAAAGTATAGATAAGAATGTTATCTATGTATACTAAATCAGCCGATTCACAGAATTCAGGCCCAGTTGATGGACATATAAAACCTCAATCGAAATACTGTTTAAAATTACCACAGCAAAGAAATTTCTGATCAAGTGTAATTAATAAAGTATTCGGAAACGTAGTTTGACCTCTGTTCACAGAAATCATTGCTATTTCGAAGATTAACATCATATTGAAAATTTGTATTTAAACGGGAATGAAAATTGCCTACGAAACAATTTCGTAACCAATAAAGTAAAAATTTACAGCAACTTTAAAGAGAATCTCAATCCCACCGTGATAGGAAATAGTCGCTTATAATAATAATAGTTACTCATTTTGTCATATATGTAGAATAGTAATAGGTCTTCAATTCTCCGAGATCGTATAAGAAAAAAGAATAAAATACCTAAAACAGTGAGTATAACAGTACCTATAATAATGGCGATCAAGTGTAGTTGTTGTGGTGAAAAGTCAATCTTTTCAAAATAAGTGGATACAAATACATCTCGAATTTCAGTAGAAAGAAGAACTCTCATGGTGGCGTTGCAATATCTAAAGATATGATCTAAAAAACCTCAGTAACAATATATCAGTGCGAATGCGCTGCAGTAGGAGTGAAACATGAGAATAAACGAATGATTATTTGCTGCATGTACAGAACTTCACGGAATGTGGATATTAATATTCTCTTAACTATGCTGGAGACAATTTTGGACAAATCATATAATGAAGATAAATTAATTTGGATTGCTGACGATTTCAACCTAGATATGATGCAAAAGTCGTAAAATGTGCGACTAGTGCAATCTCTTATGAACTCTTACAATATGCAACAATTGTTCAAAGTATATAGCAAAATTACACCAACGTCGAGAACTTGTATAGACAACGTTTTTACGAATTATACGGGTCACATTACCACAGAAATACTACATTCCAACTTATCTGATCACACAGGCCGAGAATTAGACTGGTTTAATAGTCTAGTCACTGAAAAACCTACCTTTACGTACAAAAGAATAATAAATGAAAACGGCATAAACATTTTTAAGGAATCCTTGCAATGTAGAAGATGTAAATTCTGCATATGAAATATTTCAAAATAAATTTAAAACTAACTTCTGGAAATCATTCCCTCCCAGATTTCCATCAATATGTTCCCAAACCGCCCATGGTTAACTGAAGAGCTTAGAACGTATCGTGAGACATGCAATATGATGTGCGAAATGCATAGACAATTTCCACAACTTACTTTGAAGCAGCAGGTTCACAATTATAAAATATTTTACACGAGAAAGGTTCAAGAGACTAAAAGAAATTATAACAACAATTTCATTAACCAGTCGGACAATAAGAGCAAAGCAGTGTGGGCTGTAATAAAGAAAAAACCGAGATATACTAATAAGAATATAGAATGTGACGAAACAAAAGGAGGTGGCTAACATTTTCAACGAGTTTTTTGTTTCGGTGGGAGCAATGCAACGGATACAGAGTGCTCCCCTTCCATCACAAGACAACAATACTGCAGGTTCCCTGCATTTTCAAACAGTCACTACAGAAAGTATCATTACAACTACAGCAAAACTAAGTACTAAAAAATCACATACCTAAGATGAAATATCTAACTTTTTATTAAAAAAAAATTATAGAATGTATAGCTGAGCCTTTAAAACATATATTTAATTACTCGATGAAAACAGGCGACGTTCCAAAACCATTAAAACAAGGAACTGTAATACCTATACATAAGAAAGGCTTAAAAACAAATTGTTGGAAGTCTTAGTAGGCAGCCAGCCCATACAACATCTAGAAGGCAATGGATATATGTTAAGTAACCAGCATGGTTGGGAAGCGAGGGCATGGTGAACTTGAGGGAGCATCTAGCATGCTTATTCCTCGGACTCTGTCATGACCAGGGCTGGTGACTGTATACCAGTCAAGACCAATGTGCGTGGTGAAGAGCCACATCCTACACGAGATGCTTCTGTTCTATGCTAAACACATTGGATCTAGACTTGCCTGTCGATAAACTGGCCTGCTTTCCCTGTGGGTAACCCACAGGGAATCAGACTCCCTGCTCAGCTGTCGTGTCGTGGCCTAGAGCTTGCTTATGGGATAGTACGGCGCCGATGTTGGGCTTTCTCTCTGTAAAGTCCCAACATCGTTAGACCAGGCTCCCGGCCGGTGCTTTGCACTTACCGGGAGTTGGGGGCCTTGGCTTAATTGCCTGGGCCGAGAGGAGACAACCTCACAAAAAACCTAAATCCCAAGGTTGTGGTCGAGCTGATGGGATGCGTGGCTGTATAGAGGATCAGCCCCTATCGACCAACCCTTGGGGCACCGGGCGCACCCCATTGTATAAATGCCTTACCCACGTACCGGGGCACTGCGTCGGGTCGACCTATTTTTCCCCTTACTCGTGGGACTATTATGGAACCATATGACAAATCTAAACCCAAATCCAAACCCGGGGACTCTGAAAGGAGACACCCTAGTAAACCTGAAAAGGCACCTACAATGGATGCAAGGGCTGGAGGCTCGGAAACCGAGAATCCAAAACCTAGATCCAAACTCTCCGGCGCCGAAAGGCGTAAACGCAAAGCTGCAAGCCTAGCCGCTTCGGCCCAGCCGGGCAGCATTGCGCCCAAAGCAGAAAAGCCTGCCAGGGAAGCGACTATCGCTAAACCTAGCACCAGCCACGCTGTGACTGCGGGGGTGAAGCGAAACCTCTCTGAGGGCAGCTCACCAAGAGCAGTCACAAAGCGCATAAAGACAGGTAACCCTGTACCCAAATCTTATAAAGCGGCTCTCACGACTATCCGGATGGCCATTGTGCCTGAGGATTATCCTGAGACCTCCATTTCACAGGAGCAGGCGGACCTGATCCGAAACTGCTTGCTGGTGGAAATGGATAAGATAGAAGTCGGAGGACCGGAACCAGGCTTTAGCGAGGTCCGACACCGTGGGGGTGTGCTGAGGGCAGGCTGCCTAGACACGAGCACCTGCTCGTGGCTTGCGGGCGCTGTCCGAAGCTGTACCCCCTGGGAAGGTGCCAAGCTGAAACTGGTGAGGGAGGAAGACTTACCAAAACCCGTCAGGGCCATGGCTTGGGTCGCTGGCCCTCCTGTGGTATCGGAAAAGCTTCTGCATCGACTCCAGGTGCAGAATCGCAAGTTGAACACTGGCTCTTGGAGGGTGCTCAGCACCAAGGTTGACCCGAAAGGGCAACAGGTGGTGTTCGCCATGGATGAGAACCAGTGGAAGACAATTAAGGAAACCTACGGTGGTACACTGCGAATCCAATTCTCTCTCGTACCGTTCCGACTCTTGGGACAGAGAGAGAAGGAAGAAGCAGGAACCACTGAGGTTGCTGAGATGGAAACTGCCGAGGCAGGACCATCTACACAGCTGTCTCCGGGGCCTGGTGGGGTCGCAGACACTGAACGGGCTGTGGGCTCCCCACAGTCTGCAGGAACTGCGTGCACCATCACGGACCTCCTGACAGAAGCTCAACTGGTGGACGACCTCCTGCGAACTCCGCCAGGCGAAACAGACACAGCAGGACAGGAACATCAAAATTCCTGAAACTGCTGCAAATCAACCTCCATCACTGCAAGGCGGCTTCAGCTGCACTACAAGCTTTTGTGGTAAGTAAAAACATCGATATAGTTCTCATACAAGAACCCTGGATTGCCAGGGGCAAAGTAAGCGGCTTGGAGATCAGGGGATGGTCTCTGATTTACAGCGACATCCCCAATCCCAGAGCCTGCTTGCTTATTAAAACTAACTTAAACTTTCTGATGCTTAGGGATCACTGTTCTAGGGACCTAGCCGCAGTAAAAATCCAGTGGATGGAGGGTACCGGGGCAAGAAACCTAATATTGGGGTCTGCCTACCTCCCGTATGACCAAGAGGGTCCACCCCCTACTCCAGAAGTGAGAGCACTGGCGGCCTATGCGGGAGGGAGGAATTCCTGCTTGGATGTGATGCCAACGCCCACCACACCCTGTGGGGCAGCACAGGCATCAACAAACGAGGTGAGTCACTCTTAAATCACTTCGCTGCAAACGGAATAAGTGTACTTAACCGCGGAAATAAGCCGACTTTTGAAACGGCTAGCCGTGCGGAGGTTATTGATATCACCGTCTGCACACTGCGCTGCGCAAAGTGGGTGGTGCAGTGGCATGTGTCGGATGAGCCGTCTCTCTCTGATCACAGGTATGTAAGATTCGATATTGAAATACCACAGGTAAGTCACATATCGTATAAAAATCCTAGAAACTGCAATTGGGACGCTTATCGTAAGCGCCTGACGGAGGAACTAGAGCAATGCCCCAAAAAGATAAGCACCGCTGCCGATATCGAGCTCCTAGCCGATGGCGTGCGGGTGGCTATCAAAACTGCTTACGATGAAAGCTGCCCTACTAAAGTTAAGACAACAAACAGGGATACACCATGGTGGACCAAGGAGTTGTCTGACTTAAGGGAGGCCACTAGAAAACTTTACAACAAAGCCAAAAGATCTGGATCATGGAACGAATATAGAGCGTCCCTGACCAGATACAACTGCGCTTTGAGAAAAGCGAAACGGAAATCGTGGGAAAAATTCTGCCAGGAGCTGGAGGGAGCCCCTGAATGCTCCAGAATTCGTAAAGTCCTCGCCAAAGAAGGACCCTGCAGAATAGGGACACTAAACAAGCCAAACGGCGACAAAGCCGAAACAGAAGAGCAGGTTCTCAAACACCTCCTAGAGGTGCGCTTTCCCGGCTCCAAGACCATTCAGATCCAAACTGGGGTGAATGTGCGGAACTGAGCTACGCTCAGATACCTAACTTAAGAGCGCGGAAAGAAGACTGGAGCCTCGCACGAAAAATAATTCAAGTCTCAAAAATTCGATGGGCAATCGAATCCTTTAAACCCTTCAAATCGGCGGGCACGGACGGTATTTTCCCGGCACTTCTACAACAGGGCCTGGAGCCGCTGTCCCCAATTTTATGTACCCTACTAAGGGCTACGTTAGCTACAGGGTACATACCTAATAGCTGGAGAGAGGCTCGGGTAGTCTTCATTCCTAAGCAGGGCAAGACGTCCTACACGGAAGCGAAGTCGTACCGGCCCATCAGCCTTACCTCTTTTCTTCTCAAAACTTTAGAGAAGATAATTGATAGACATCTGAGGGACTCCATATTGGCAAAGTTGCCTCTAAACGAGAACCAATATGCCTATCAACCTGAAAATCCTGTGAGCAAGCTATCCATGAGCTTGCCCGGCGAGCAGAAATTGCCTTAAGCAACAAAGAAGTCGCGCTAGCTACCTTCCTTGATATAGAGGGCGCCTTCGACAGGGCGTCCTTTCTGTCGATGGGTAGGGAGCTGCAAAGACGTGGAGTCGAGCCAACGGTTACAAGGTGGATCGACGCCATGATCAGAAACAGAACGGTTCATGTGTCACAGAACCTCTGCACTATAAAAGCGACCGTGGCAGCTGGCTGCCCACAGGGCGGAGTGCTGTCACCCTTGCTGTGGTGCCTGGTGGTGGATGGCTTGCTTTCCGATCTTCGGACGGCGGGCTTCCATGCACAGGGTTATGCCGATGATATCACCATCATGATCTGCGGCAAGTTCGAGGGCGTGATATCCGAGAGGATGCAAGTCGCACTCGGACTCGTGGAAAGGTGGTGTAAAAGAGAAGGGTTAACTGTTAACTCTAGAAAAACGACTATGGTCGCGTTCACTCGAAGAAGGAAGCTTTCCAGACTTCAGTGTCCGACCATTTTCGGCTCAAAGATACTCGTATCTTCAGAGGTTAAATACCTGGGGGTGACTTTGGACGCCAAACTGACGTACAAGCCACACCTGGAACAGGTAACAAACAAAGCCACGAGGGCCTTTTGGGCCTGTAGAGGAATGTTTGGCAAAACGTGGGGGCTGAAACCTAAGATGGTACACTGGCTGTACACGAAGGTTATAGTACCCTCTATAACTTACGCAGCGTTGGTCTGGTGGCACAAAGCTAGTCTGGGCTATGCGGCCAACACACTCAGTAAAGTCCAGAGGATTGCCTGCTTAGGCATCACTGGAGCCATGTCTTCGACGCCGACTGCGGCGATGGAGGCGATCCTTGGCCTGCCTCCTCTGCAGCTTGTCTTGTGGTCGGAGGCAGTTCTAGGGGCCTACAGGGCAAAACGTAGTGGATGCAGGGGTTTCTCCGGTAAAACGGGAGATCATACCAGCATCTTCACCTACATAGAGCAGACAGCACCACTGTCCATGAGGGCGGACAAGATCTCGCCTACTTTCAGCTTCAGTGGGGGATACATTGTAAACATCTCCAACAGAGAGAGTGCCAAAGCTTCCGTCCACAAACCAAGACGGAGGTATCTCGCTGGTTTGTCGACGCCTCTAAAACGCCAAACGGCACGGGAATTGGAATTTGGAAAGATGGTGAAACTCAGGGTGAAGCTTTCAGCCTGGGGAGTACTACGACCGTTTTCCAAGCCGAAGTAATCGCAATCCAGACCTGCGCGGAAAGTATATTAAACTGCCCGCAGATTAATGGAGGAGTGGAAATCCTTTCTGACAGTCAAGCTGCTCTCAGAGCACTACAGGCTGTCAGATTTGACTCCGAGGTAGTGCTACACTGCCATAAGAGTCTCGTAAGACTGGCGGAACGTCTCAGCACAACTCTGAGTTGGGTGCCAGGCCACTCTGGAATCAGAGGTAATGAGATGGCTGACAAATTAGCTAGAGGCGCCAGTGAGGGACCTTTTGTGGGTCCAGAACCCACATGTGGAAACTCCTATGGCAGCATCAAAGCTTTTGTCAGATCTGAACTCGCTGCTAGGCATTGCTCCCACTGGAATGCCCTTGCCGGCATGAGACACTGTAAAACTCTCGGCATTCGCCCGTATGAGGAAAAACTGCGCAAGGCAGTCTCTATGAGCAGGGTCAGGCTGAGGTTACTTACAGGAATCTTAACCGGTCACTGCGCACTGAACAAACACCTGCATTGCATGGGCATAGTAAACTCTCCCCTGTGTAGAAACTGTGGGAATGCGGAGGAAACTCCAATCCACCTTCTTGCCCACTGCTCGGAAGTGGACAGGGAGAGGCGGAGTTATTTCGGGGTCGCACGTCTGGACGATCCCGGACTAAGAAAACTAACTCTCGACCAGGTTGCGGACTTCTTTGTCCGAGTGCAACCTGGCTAAGAGGAGTAAAACAGCACGGGGGCACAATAGGCCTCCTTTATGGCCGAGTTTGCCTCTACGGTCTTTCCGCCCGTGCAGTCCAAAAAAAAAAAAAACCAGCATGGTTTTAGAAGAAACAAATCCACTGACATCGCAGTATACTCTTATATAAATGAGATCTTGTCTGGTTATGAGAATAAACAGAAAGGACTTGGATTATTCCTTGATTTTACGAAAGCATTTGATAGTGTGCAACATGAAATATTGCTGCTAAACTTGATAAACTAGGAATAAGAGGAGTACGTCTGGAGTGGTCCAGGAACTATTTAAGCAACAGATCTCAACAGATATGCCTCAAATCAGAATCTGCTACAGTGTACTCAAGGCCATTAAAGATAACAACTGGAGTGCCACAGGGGAGTATCCTTGGACCAATTTTATTCATAATATATAAGAAAGATATGCCTTATAGCTTGCCGGAGAAAGTTTTGACAGTTAATTATGCTGATGACACCTCTTTATTAATCAAAGGGACTGAAATACAAGATCTAGAGGAGAATGCAAAAGCAATAGCTTTTCTTGTTTAAAGACTTGGTGCTTGAAGAATGGATTAACAATAAATGAAAGTAAAACTAATTGTGTGCTATTTAAAACGGATCAAGATCGTTCAAGTATTCTAGACTCTATCGACACAAACCTGCAAATTATACCATATACTAAGTTCCTTGGTGTAATAATTGAAAATGGTTTAAAGTGGTCGCAACATACAAGTGCTCTCACGGAACAATTAAGTAAGAACGTACAGACACTACTTACGGTTTATTATAGTATGCTTTAGTCAGTAATGTCGTAAGGTTAAATGTTTTGGAGACAATCAAGTGGTGCAGTTGACGTATTTAAACAACAAAAGAAAGTGCTAAGAATAATAGTCGGAAACAAAATCTAGAGACTCGTGTAAAGGCGTATTCAAACAGCTTAGAATAATGACTCTTCCATCGGCTTACATTTACAAATGTCTGTGCTTTATATACACCCATCGACACAGTTTTAGCGAGGTTAGAGGGCATTCGTATTCCTTCAGAAATACGAATTATCAACTACCACTTCATAGACTAAAAAAGGTTGTGTGTCATATTAATAATAACTATAGCTATAACAATTGACTTGTATTATAGAGACACCGCTAAAGACTATGTACCACATGAAAAGGTTTTATTATTATCAACTTTTTAAAATAGATTTTCAGTTTCACCATTATAAAGTAACAACAAAATTGCTAAAAACATTCATTTGTCATGTTACAACTATAATACCGAAAATATTGTTTGAAATTTTAAAATAGGATAAAATGTCCGTATTTATGAAAATATAAAAAAATTGTCTATATTAACATTCTAAATATGAAATTATTTCAATGCACAAAGGCATGAAAGTTGGACTTGCTTTATATACCATTAATTTCTTGTAAAAAATATTTTTACTAAAAGAAATACCATACCCTGCTAAGTGTAAAGAGTGACATGTGAATTTTCAAGAAAAAAATATTTATTGTGAATATTGTGATTCTTTTTTTCTATAATTTTTATTTTTAGGTGATTTCATTGTAATATATACATATGTGAATAATATTGGTTCTAAACACAGTGTTTGAATACATCCCTGTAATTCCACTGATGTAGTCGAAAGAAAAATGTATCAATAATCCTTCAGTATTTAGTATAAGTTCTTCTTTCATGTAACTAACAAGACCCAGCTTTCCTTTTGATCACTTTTAAGTCAACGAGTAATAAAAAGTTTACGAAACCTGCTAACGTACACATGCTGACGTCAGTGCTCTGAAATAGGTTTGTTTCAAAAAGTTACCATAAATAGCAAATTTCGTACAGAAAATGAAAGTTCATGCCCCAGCACCGCTCAAATTAGCTGTAAAAGTTTTCAAACGCCTACTTTATTTATAATGGTGTCAGTTAATTGTTATGTATTACAATTTGAAATAGAACAGTAAGTTCCATTAAACGAAGAGCATTAAAAATTACTTTCTATTCAATTTAATAAAAATTGTTATTTAATTACTTTAATTATGTATTACTCTTTTGCTCGCGAATATCTAATCTGCATTATTAAAACTTAACATTTGATAATCAAAAGGTCGGCAATCAGATTCCTGTGCCTAGTGTCAAACAATTCTACGCACTATAAACTGTATTTAACCACAATGCAGAATAATAACAGAGAGAAATTTATAATAATGGCAGGTGAAAATATACTAAACTTATGTCTTTTATATCCTCAGTCTAAAAGTAAATTTAGTACTAACAGTTAACTTAATCTTTTTATTTTAACTTCTTCTTCATGCACTTGAAGCACGTAAATAAATATACTTGATTCTAGAAAATTTTGTTAGAAAAAAAAAAAATTAAATTGAAAGATGTTAGAAATGATAAATAAAAATTTGCATACAAAATTTATTTATTTAAGTTTCCTTAACATCCTCTAGCGGTGATGAATAAAATAATATTAAACAGTTTGAATCACTTAATATAGGCCAAGGAAAATCCTTTCTGTTAAGACCAAATATGCAAATTCCGTTCACGGGAAGCAGAATAATTTAGATTTATAGAAGAAATTCTTACAATCCACACGTTTCTTAAGATATCTTCGGATAGATAAACGAAAGCAATACTCGGTTTTCCACGATTTCTTGGTAATTTAGCTGTAATCATAAATGTATGTTTCCATTTAATGCTTTCGATAAAAAACAAAATATCTAAAAAAAATTAAACAGCGCCTTCTAGCATGCACGTCACCTACTACAATTGGTTCGAATTTGTAAGCATTAGATTAGAGGCGTAATACTGTTTTCAACGAGATTGAGTTTCCAAAATTCGTTTCAACAGAACCGGAGTTATAAACGTTCCGTAAAAAGTTTTGCCTCCACCCCGCCCCTTATTTCACAAATACAAAATATTTGTCCAGTGTAAAATATGTGGAATTTGTAGAAAATTCCGATTTTCTTATTTGTTATAGACCTTAAATTGGTAAATTTTGTACAAAGTAAGAATTTAAATTTTTTGTGTACAGTTATGCCATCTAGCGGTCATCCTACACTTCCCTAAATAATTTCCAAATGTTTCTGGGGGCACTTTAGTCAGTGGTATTTTTTTTCCCGAAGCTATACTGTAAACCGTTTCTGAGATATGGACGAGCGCCATTTTTAGTTAGTCACCCGGTACATAGTCATTTTGTTATATTTATAAGTGCTATATTATTTCCCGAGTAATATCCAGTTTATTTCTCTCCGAGGAATTATAAAATCTATTTGGTGTCGTTCAATTTCAGTTAACTTTGGCTTCGAACGTGTAAATTTTATTACTTCCTACGCTTAACGCGTATTCTTCGCGAAAATAAGACGCAGAAAAACATAATCACTGTTGTGTTTACAATAAATCGGCCATTACTGCTAAATATACATCACTAGATCTCCGCATAGGAATTCCTGTTGGAAGTCAATGGTCTGAAAATATATTTTTACAACGGTATGTCGGCGATTAATTGGATCTAAATCTTTTTAAGAGTGTAACAAACGCAGATCTTAAATGCTTCTTGCATCGACAGTAAAAGCGTTTAATGTGTCTTCACTTTAAAAGAAGGATTTTAGATATAACTACATGTGTATCAACATCGTAATATACAGTGAGATTGTCAAGTATGTAGTAGATGCTACTTTGTTTGACAATATTTGTTGAATTTGTGGCGCCATTGATATTTTTAATAACTACTTTTTTTTATTTGATAGAGTACAGTACAATCTCGATTATCCGAAATAATGTGGACCAAAGCCATTTCGAATAATCGAAATTTTGGTGAATTTAGAATGCGTATATCATTAGATCGACTTAAAAACATTTATGAAATATTTTACTTGAATTTATGTATTAATTTAAAAATAACATCAACCAATAATTTGTTTAATTTTTATTAGGTACTCACTGCTTTTTGTTTTAAAATGGTCTCCGAAATTAGTATTCCACGTTCTCGATTCTGTGTAAACCATAAAAATAAAGAATCATCCACTTTTTGTATTCACCTCCTTTCATACTTTTTCGTGCCGGGGTCGGCGATCACAAAACACTACACCATTTTTCAAGTTTTTCGCGATTTTTTCTCCATTCTGCAACCGTACTCACGCCTACGCCTAAATCCTTTGCTATATTTTTAAGCAATTCACCATTATCTAATCGTCGAACCGCTTTAAGTTTTTCCTGCAAGCTGATAACAACGCGTTTACGTTTATTGCTCTGACACTGCATTTTCTAAAATATTTGAGAATAAAACTACTCTTTTTGCGATAATAATAGACGTTAATACATATGTATTGCCGTGAAACCCCGAGGGGAACCACCTAGCAGTATAGGTGAATCCCAGCCGCGTTTCGTATAATGCGAATGTTTTCGGTTAATCGGGATTTTTGTTTTTAAATAGTTTCTTTCGGATAAACCGGATTTCAGATAATCGCGATTCGGATAATCGAGATTGTACTGTACTTCATTCGGTATTAGATAATTGCAAAAAATATAATGTTACATTAGAAATTTTCTGTGAAAAACGAAAAAATCATTTGACATTATGCACTGAGAAAAATGCTATTGTTAGATATACAAAAGAAGTATTGTAAAACATTTGACGTCCGGCGATTAGATCATGCAATAGTTTGAATTACAACAAATTTACGTCTAACTTTTGTATTAATGTTCACAATTCCAACTGCAAATTATATCACCATCATTCATTCATTCATTCATTCATTCAGTTAGGGTTGGACACCTATTGTCCAGGCACTTGAGCTGGGTGCTCTTTGTACCATCGCTATTAATAATAATATAATAATAATCCATGCCTTAGCATCCCCCAACAGCTTGCGCCAATTACAGGGGGCATCGGCTGGCCATGAGTTATTATTACGCCTGCGGCTGTAGACCGACTTAAGATGTTACCTTTCCGCATTTGCCGTGGAATTTGGAAAACTACAGAAAACCAAACTCAGAAAGGAAGCACCGGGGTTCGAACCCGGTACTGCCGGACTGCTAGTCAAGTGTGCAAGCCACTAAGCTACCAGCCCCCGACTTGAGCTTGAAGCCCTCATTTCCAGTTGAGAAGTTTACTGTCCTCTACAAAGTCCAGTAACTTGCCCACTGGAAACTTGAGTACCCTCGAAGGATCCAGTAGATCCTTTCCGAAATGTTTCTGCCTGAGTACCGTAATTCCTCACATGTGCAGATTACATGTAAACTTGTTTCCTCCTGTAACTCGCATCTCCTGCACCAGGGTTCGCTCACCCGACCTGTGTTGCACAGATGCTTCCTTAAGGGACAGTGTCCAGTTATCAACCCAATAATGGTCTTAACTTGTTTTTTACTGCGTCTAATTAGGCTTTCAGAGAACTTAACGTCCCCGTCCCCTATTAGCGCTTTAGTATGGAGTTGACCCTCAATCGACCTCCATTTCCTTACTCTTTCCTTATCTAACCAAGACCAAATCGCCCTTCTAGTAGAATCCCTTGTGATTCCACATACGGGTTCTGGTCCTATGAAGTGTTTCCTAGAACCCTCCTTGGCTAGTTCATCGGCTATTATATTACCTCTAATATCCTCGTGTCCAGGCACCCAGATCAAAGATAGCTTGTTGTCTTGTGCCAATCTAGTGAGGTGCTGTTTACAGTCTTTAACCAGTTTTGATCTGGTAAGAGGATTCATAACTGCCTTGACAGCGGCCTGACTATCAGTCATTATGTTTATTTTCCTCTTCGTGCAGCCTCCCTTTGCAGTCAGTTCTGCGCAGGCTGCAATAGCGAATACTTCTGCCTGGAAGACCGTTGCATGCTCTCCCAGGCTTAAGGATATCCTATGTCTTGGGCTCAGACCATAAATACCGGCACCTGTGCCCTTACTCGATTTGGATCTGTCCGTGAACCAGTTATCAGAGTCAACGAAGTCACCCCGTGGCTGGTCTCTGTTCGGTATTAAGATCTTCACCTTTTCAGTGAAAATAATTTCGGGTGCCGTACTGTCCGTTGGCATTTGCAGCAAAGGCTCGTCCAGTACCGTACCCGTAGATTATATCACCATACAATCACTGCTAATTCTGATCGCACTATTGGTTGATGCTTCTTCAACTTCAATAAATGTATAACAAAAAAGCTGTCAATTTTTGTCACAATAATTAACACCAGACATTGTCAGATTCATTACAATTCAGGTTACTTTAACAATAAATTTTTCTCAGTTTAGTATGTGTCAAATCAGCGAGTAAGTGTTCAGAATGGAGTGAAACTGATATTACTAGAAATCGTATTTAATAAGTCTTCGTCTTGATTATGACAAAACCAAACTGGAATTTATTTGAAAGGGTGATATTTGCGGCAACACTTGAAGAAATGTATCAAATATTAACAGATGTCATCGGTTCTAGGATAGGTTAGTCAATAAAACATCATACACTAACGTTTTGTTTGCTACACGTAAACTTTGTCAAAGCTAGGTGACAAATTTATTAAAACATGGAAACATTATAAATAAAATCGCATGGCACCTGATTTACAAATTGATTCTAACTATTAAATATATGTAAATACATACACATGTATACATACATATGTACAGAATATATATATATATATACGAATTACTTCGTAAATCAAAATGCGATTTTATTCTAAATGTTTCCATCTTGACAAAGTTTGCCTGCAGTAAACGAAATGTTAGCGTATGTGATGTTAGAACCGACGACTAATTAAAATTTGATTGATACACTGACGACACGACAACAAATACAATATAAAGTCTTCCTCTAAAGTTAATTACTTGTGTTATAACAAGTCAACAACAGTTTTGATTCATTCTTCTTGATGATTTATTTATACACACCATGGCCAACTAATTATCATATGTTTTTTGCCGATTTTTGCAGAAACTTGCGATTGTCGCATAGAGAAACCCTCTACCAAATAGACGAAAAAAAGTACAAGTAATCAAATAGAAAAAAAGTGTCGCTGATTTTATAAATTAAATAAATATTAACAAACAAAGTGGCATCGTTTTGCTAAAATCATTACCTATCATTACCTATACGTATTTGATCGGGTCGATGGCCGCAGTGGTTAGGCGGCTGACTATTGTTGTGAGAGAACGATAGGTGCCGGGGTTCAATTCTCTGGAGGGACGGTGACATTTTTTCAGAGAGTTTAATCCCGGATCGACTTGCCATTCGCTGTTGGGAGCAAAGTGATTAACAGCGCGTCATCATAAAAGGCGATATGATGCTGTCACAAAGCCATTTAAACACAACTTACACACACTAAAACTACACCGCATGAGTTGCAGTGATAGCCAGACAAGTAATACAGCTTACGGAGTCACTGCAACTAAGCACCCACCACAGATTAAAAAAAACATATTTTACAAAATAAATTTTCTTCAATTTTATGAATTTTCACACTTCACACTTTAATACTGCAGCGTATATGGAAAATATAACTTAATTTCTTTAAAATAGTTACAGCATATCTTTTGATTTCGTTGTTAGACATTTTTTATAGAAATGTTTTAATTAGATGTTTAGTTCAGTTCGATTTAATTAGAAAGAAAATAACACAATAATTTATATAATATTTCATTCATTTGTTACTTACTGAACAAGTGCGTGTTAAATAGCATTATCTTTAATGTTGATGTTCAATAATGTCCAAGTCACAGTTACAAAACACCACCACAACACATATTTTACAGTATTTACGAAGCTAGGTGGTAAAAGACTACCTTGAAATAGATTATGACCAAAAAACGAGTACATAATTACTTTTATTGCAAATATGATTACGTAGATGAGCATTAAATTCCTAGAAAGACAGACGCAAAGAAATTTTGATTAGGAACCATTCTTAGAAACTTTAAACCTCACGTGGAAAAAAGGAAGTTTAAATTTATAGGTGATATTCTTCCTCGAAATTAATTAGCAACAAGTCTCAAAATAAACAAAGTAATAAGTTTATTTAATGCATAATAACTTGTTCTTGCAATATGACCTAATGTATACGTGTTAGAAATACGTTGATCCATGGTAGATGGGATATTAGAGATGGATGGAGAACTGTTCAACGGATCCCTGTGAAAACTTAGATACTGCAATAGAAGAATGTGATCTGTCTAAAGTACTTTCAATAGCGCGGTGTTGCTACTTGTGTTTGAAATAGATACTAACCACAACTTTACTAAACATACGATACACAAAATTCAGATGAAAGCAAATTAAGTGTAATATGTCTTCTTGGCTACTCAAAGCATTAACCAGTATTAGTCTGGATTGTACTGCAATGAGCTTGATTTAGGTATGACTTTTTCCAATAGTTAGGCAACGATGTGCGGTTATTGATTAACAACGGTCTTCTTTTCTTCTAGCGCTGTCTAAAAATCTTCAAAGATTAATATCTATTCAATCAACACTAGCACCACTGCTAACACTTGGATTTCACAAATTACGTTTTTATACGAAGTTATTTTTTATTATTCTTCCACACCCCTCCCCCTCCCCTCTTCTCCTCTTCCCAGAAATATTGAAAGTGCCTGTGAAGAAACGAATATTGAGCGATTTCATACAATCTCTAGAAAACATTCAGTTTGTCGAAACCACAGAATAGACCTCTAAATCAACGACTCTGTTCACTGCGCTGCCTGAATTAATACATTATGTCTTCCCGGACAACAGAGCGCAATAGATTGATTTGTTTACGGACAAAATCGCTGTGTTTACAACAGGACATACTTTTTGTGAAGAAATGCAAGAAACACGGAATTTTTCCCAAGTTCATCAGAATCAAAAACTTCTAAAACACAATCGAACATCTCAAAGATTATTCGACGAGCAAAAACCAGCTGGTTAAAACTCGAAATACGAAACTTGTTTAAAAAATTAAACGACATCGAGCTACAAGGTTACAATCTACACCTGAAACTGGCAAAAAAGGCGGACGCAAATGACTGGATTTTATTCCTAGATAAATTACACAGTTTACAACGGAAGAAAGTTTTCGAGAAACAACAATGTTTGAAGAAGAAGTTCGTAAAATTAATAGAAACGAAAACAAAGGAAGAAGATGCCAAAGAACGAAGAGTACATCAACCTGACGAAGTCTGGGTATACAACAAATCCGAAACACAATTTTATAGTGCTGATCTTTAATTGTTGAAGAAGGGTCTAAAACATGGTATACAACAGGAAAAATTACCAATAGTTGACGTATTACAGGACTTACAAACAGCTTCATCTGTATTAGTTAGAGATAAACAAACTGCTTTTAAACAGCAAAGTAAAAAAGGGAATAAAATTATTTCTAATTATAAACAAACTAGACAAAATAAAGATGTATTTAATGTTGTAAAGTCTCTAAAGAAGAAAGACTGCATTTATACTAGAGCCGATAAGGGGAACGCTTTGGTTATTTTAAATAATTGTCATTATACAGAGTCAGTGGAAAAATTACTAGAATCAGGCCCTTACACTATTTTGCACAGCAGTCCTCTTAATTAAGATATTAGATTATTAAACCAAACTTTGAAACAATGTAATAATCTAATTAATAAAAAATTGTATTCTATTTTATGTTTAAAAAATCAATTTGTCTCCAAACTATTTTGTCGGCCAAAAATACATAAAGATGGAGATACATACAGACCTATCGTTTCTAATATAAATTCGTGTACCTATAATCTTGCCAAA
Organism: Holotrichia oblita; assembly: GCA_023690525.1. Taxonomy (NCBI): domain Eukaryota; kingdom Metazoa; phylum Arthropoda; class Insecta; order Coleoptera; family Scarabaeidae; genus Holotrichia; species Holotrichia oblita. The sequence goes on along the minus strand of CM043015.1, from coordinate 83,455,593 downwards.
TGGTTAGTCAACCAATTTAAGAATTTGAAATTTAAAAAAGATTTCACCGTTAATAACTCATTAGATCTAGTAAATAAAATAAAAAATGTTGACCTACAACAAGGTGATAAGTTGATTTCTTTTGACGTTATATTATTATTTCCTTACGTACCCATAGATACTAGATACTACATTAGAAATGTTAGGAAAAAGTTTTAGAAGAGAATTACATACCACCGCGTAAATTAAAGAACATCTAAAACTAACCAAGATATGTATTGAACTGAACCGCTTTACATTTAACAAAAAGTATTATAAACAGACATTTGGCACTTCGATGGGTAACCCTTTATCTCCGTTTCTTGCTAACCTTTTTCTTATATTATATAATTTAGAATACAAATTACATACTGAGCATTCAGATTTTCCACATGTTTGGTACAGGTATATTGACGATGTTTTTGCCATTGTCAAAAACGATTTTGATATAAAGAATGTTTTGAATATCTTAAATTCCCCATTTGATTCAATTAACTTCACATACGAATTGGATATCTTAATTTTAAACAATGGACTAGGTGTCTTAGGTTTTAATGTGTACAGAAAGAAAACCTATACTAATAATTATATAAGAAACGATTCTATCACACACTACAAATACAAGCACTCTGTATTCAATAGTTTGCTTCACAGACTATTCAGTTTACCTCTGAATGAAGTACATTTTAAGACTGAGTTAGATTTTATATATAGGATAGCTGAGATTAATGGTTATGGTCCGGGTTTTGTATATCAGAATAAATATAAAAAATTTAAGTAAAAACATATGTTGGCTGCACATACAAAATTAATCCCCACAAACAAAGAAGAATTAACAAATAAAGGATACGTAAAAGTTAGCTATAACCAGATTTGGGAAAATAAATTCATGAATTTGTTTAAAAAATTTAAATTAACTTTGGTATATTCAAACTTTTCTACTCTTCAAAACCTACTCAAAAAGAAAGAAGAAATAAATAACTAAAGAAATCCGGTATCTACAAAATTAATTGTAAGAATTGTAACATGTGTTATGTAGGTCAAACACGTAGAAGTATTGACATAAGGTCTAAAGAACATAATTTATGTATTAAAAACAATGATGTATTTAATCCGCATTAGCGGACGATTTTGTGAATACCGGCCATGATATAGACTGCGAACATGTGCAGCTTTTAAAAACAAGTAGTAGCAATAATTTAGACATTCTGGAGGCTATTTTTATGAAGAAATACTCTAATTGTTTACTAAACACTGATTTATCCCCATTGAATAATTCCTTATTAGATATAATAACGGTTATAAATGTTTGAATCTTATATGTAGAACACATGTGTACTGTTTTTTGTTTTTTCTGTGTTTTTTATGGAAATTTTGTTTCTTGTCGCGTATATTATATATGTATTGTTTATAACGTTCAGTCTGTACTCAAGAGGCCTGCAATGCAGGTGAAATGTACATATACTCAACATTCATGTTTTGACACCTTAGTGAATAAAGGATTTACACATTTAGTTATTTATTTTAATTATAAATAATTAATTTTAAAATGGAATGTAACTAACACACGAAGAAATTGATATGTAACATGATGTGATATAAATTGGCAGTTTCTAAAAAGATGGCGGCCTGTTCATGTGAATTGACACTTGTCCGTTCTGACTTAGGAAAGTATTCTGTACCGAAACCCTACTCAACTGATTTAATATTAGTTGGCCCTAAACGTTACAAAACACTCTTTGCCGTTACACACAACAAATAATTAATTCACATGGTCGGAAGGCCATCTTTCTAGAGTGTGCTATTGTATATCACATCCATATCATGGCACATATCAATAAGATCATGATACAATTTATCATATAGTTTTAAATTGGGAAATCTGGAACACAAAATTCAAAGAAATCCTTGCATGTGCGTTCTAATTTAGACGTCTTTTGTGTGCCGTAACGGAAGTATAAAACGCACTTATATGGAATGTATGAAACGTCCTTGAGGACATATGTGTGAAACTGGTATTTAACAATTGTTTTCCGTTCCAAAAACTTCTAAGTGATTATACAAACTTATTATTTGATCTGTCAGTCTGAAAGTCTTCAAATAATCAAGATATCCATACTGTTTTGACTAAATAAATAATATTGTACATATTACGTATCTAACTGCGAACAGTTTAATCTAAAAATAATTTTTTCAAATATTTGTATTTAGATACGTACTCTAACAAACTGGTTAATAACAAATCACAGAAAAGAACAAGAAATTTAGTTCCCAGAACAGTCAGAGGCGTAGAAAACAAAGCAATGCAATAATAAACAAACGCCTTCGCATCAAAATAATAAACCAGGAGTAATAGAAAATAATTCTTTAGAAACTCCCAAAGAATAGTCTATACACTTTATAGTTATATTATAGTGCCTATACTACTGCTACAGGTGTGAAGCTTATTTACATTGTACGGATTCTTTGTATACTCACTGTAGGCGGTCAATAACACGATTTCGTGCTACTGTGTCGTGCTTCTTGCCGTCGCTTTACGTCTTTTCCCAATTACGTCAGTGACGCGTGCGTTACCGTCGCTATATTTCGGTTAACGCGCGCGACAAAACACAGGGTGGTGGTAGTCCACAACCCTTGTGCTTTGCTTTAGCCCATCTACAGGTTACAGCAATCGATAATAACACGTTGTTTTCAGTGCGCCTGTTACTACGTAGCTGACGAGTATATACAATCAAGGACATTGCGTAATACATGTAGACTAACCTCTAACGACATCGTAACGTGCATTAACACACGGTGTATGATAAGATGTATTTGATTTCCTCACCAAGCGCTACCGTTAATTGTTTTCATCCCGCGTCTAATAGGTTGATCTATAGCTTCTCCACCGCTCACCCATAAAGGTCAACCCGCATATATGAATACGCACAAGGAACTGCCGATTTCTTAATTGATCTTTTATTCCTAACCCTACCCGATTAATATACACAATGCACTACTAAATAACGTACATTAAATTTATAAATGAACAAACAAACGGTGGTGAGAGTATTCATGTAGAATTAGACATAAAAATATATGATAATACTTGATAATAATAATGATAAATAAATATTATATCTAACTACAGAGGACATTTTCAACGAAGTTCCTGTTTGCAGAAGTCCAAGAAAAAAATATTTAAAAACTAAGAAACGATATTCTTTTGATATCAAGAATAAAATGTTACTTCTAAAAAAATAATTGTCTTGAAGATTGTTTTGAATTGAGACAATATTTATTCCAAAAAACGTTGGGGCTTGAAAGTTTAAAGTAACAGATCATACGTTTACTTAATTTTAGCAAACAATTTCTTGAAAGATACAGTATGCACATCTATTGAGACCATCTATACCACAAATCACTAGGAAGTAAAACAATATTAAGCTGTTATGTACTTTTGACAATCAAATATCGTAAAAAAATTAACACATGAAAACATGAACAATATGATAATTTACAAAAATATGCAATACTGCAGACTTACTTCTCGTAGTAGTCTCATGTATTTTTTTGTGAAATAAACCGAGAGAAACACAAATATTTTCGAATAATTTGTATCTTATATTGTTCTAAACATAAGTATAGATTCCACCATTTCGATGGTTCGACCATGTGCAAATGTGTTGGTATACCAATATGTAACAAGGAAAGTTAAACAGTAATATCTGTATTTGTTAATCTCTTTTTGAAGATCGAAAAAACATAAGGAGGCCCTAGGAAGAATAGATCTATGAATAAGAAGGAGGGAGGACTATTGGGATATATTCTGTTACAACAGCTCGTTATACTCCATATTTAAAAAGAGTCCTTGCAACTATGGTGATATCCTTTTACTCACTGATATTGTTCAGCATAACAATAATATATAACCATCTACTTTTAAAATAAGAAAAAAAGTGCTTGGGTTTACCATTTAAAACAATGTATTTTTCTAATCCAAAATTACTGTTAATTTTATCAATCAATTTCTAAAATTGAGTGCATAATTTACATGATATAAAAATGTTTTAGCAGCTTTAGTTCAAAAACTATATTGACTTATTTCTGGAAAATATCATTATCGATCATCAATATCTACGAGCCCTTATTTTGCTCTTATTTTGATACTACATATCATCTTAAATGAGTAAGTGGGTTTGAAAAAATGACGCTGAAATTACTATCAGTTAGTGTTAAACACATTTTATACATTTGGTGGCTATTTTTGATATTTGTTTAATCTAAAATGGGCAGAGGAAAAGTTATCGACAAGAAAATTCGATCACTCATTGTTAATTTTTTTAATTCCGTAAAATCTAATTCTGAAATTGGAAATTTTTTGGAATTATCCAGATACAGCGTCAGAAATATAGTTAAAAGATATAAGACTACAAATTCAATAGTTCAAAAGGCTAGAAATGTAGGAAAACGTAAAATAACTGGAAACGAGCGTTGAGAAGAATTATTGAAAAAATCGTCGTTCAAGTTATCTTAAGTTGAGGGTTATGTGAAGTACAGCTGTTGGTAGACGAATTTCCAGGCCCACATGCCACAGAGAGGGATACGGCACTTATAAATTAAATTAAATGAATAAAAGTGTGTAAACAAACTTTACTAAAATTTGAATTTTCATGCCAGGCAAAGGAAAAGCCACTTTTGACATTACAGTAAAAGAAAAATAGAATAAAATGGGCAAAATAACATAAGAATTGGACTCCCCAGCAATGGGATACAGTAGAATGGAGTGTTGAGTCTAGATTCCAGTTTGTGTTGGAGACAGCAGAAGTCGTATTATCCACAGAAAACGCGAAGCATTTCATCCTAACTGTTTTAAAAGAAAAGTAAAATTTCCTGCATCGGTCATGGACTGCAGTATGTCATCGAAAGATGTAGGAAAACTTTATTGACGGAATAGTAAACACAGGCAAATATTTAGAGATTTTACAAGAATCTCTTGTACCGATTATGGAAAATCACTTCACATCAGGGCAAGATTTTGTTTTCCAACAACACGACGAAGGGTGTCATACGTCAAAAAAAGCTTTGAAATGGATGGAAGACTACGGGGTACCACTTTGGGATGGGTTTCAAGCAGTCCTGATTTGTCTCCAATTAAAACTTTGTAGGGTAAGATGAAGATGGCGCTCCGAAAACATGACGCAATATCAATCCCTGAATTATAACAAAAACTTCAAGAAATATGGGATTCATTTACGCCAGAGTTTTGCCAAAGCTTAGTCCACGCAATCCCACAAAGACTTTCAGCTGTAACAAGAAAAGGTGATGTTACCCAGTGGTAATGTGTAATCTAGTTTTGGTTTCATTTTGTGTCATGTTATCACGTTTTTTTGTAGCTGTAAGATTCTAAAATGTTGTTGAATTGATAAATAAAAAAATTACACCGATTACTTCGGTGTACTTTAATGAATTTTTGAAAAATCGAACCTTGGACCAACTGACTGAGAAGGGGTTCGTATACAATGAAATAAAAGATTAACTGTATGCAAAAATTACATATTATTTGGTCCAGTACATTCTGATAATTACACATTTCCAAACAATCACAAAAGTTCGCGTTAATGTAATAATGTTGTTAATGCAACATTATGACATTTTTTGCTCCATATGACCATATGACTCGCCTAACCTCAAAATTTTAAATTGGAACCGTGCAATTTTTGTGGCTCTTTTAAAAATTTGAGTTATTAAATGTTAGTTTTACGTTTTTCAAACTTTTGATATACGTACAAACTACATCGTATCTTTCAAAATTATCCGTTATAAATTGAAGTAATAACATTGACACTTCTGACAGGTTCGTATCAAGACAACCCTGTTGTTTTCACAGACAACGCGATAAACAACGGTGTGAGGTCTGCCGGTAATCAGAATAAGCTTAATTTTCCAAATTTTGACAAAATTTTCATATTATGCGATACATGATTGTATTCAGAAAAAAATCTCCTTTTAAAAGAGCCACAAAAATTGCACGGTTCCAATTTAAAATTAAGTTAGGTGAGATTACTAAAAATTTGCGCAAAAGAAATTTTATTTATTAAGCGTCAATAAAAGTATTTTGATTACAATTGCTTCAAACCGCATCTTAATATCAAGTAACAAAAAAGTTACGGCAAATAAAAGAAATTCGGAGGTTTCAGTTTTTCTTCAATATTAAACAAATGAAGCATGAAAAGTAAAATTTGAAAATGGATTCTTAGTGAGCTTTTGAATCTACACCTTTTTGCTAATTTAACCATCTCTCTATGTCTTCAAATAAAAAAGTTACCTATGTTGTCCCTACGAAATGCGAGCACCCTGTATAATTTTTCGACATTAATTTTTAAAACTACCAAAAATATGCTTATATAATAAAGATTTCATTTGAATAAGGGATTGTGGTTGTGCATTTTTGTTGAAAAAAAATCAACAATTCTCCTATACTTTGATTTAGCAATTCAAGTGATATGCATCGATAAAATATTGTCAAAATCTTTCAGTTAAATAGTACACTCTGTATATTTTTTTGCATCTTACATTTTAATTTACAAATTCCAAAAATATATCGCAATAACTACAACTTTAGTACATAATTCTTTTACTTAGCACCAGGATTAAGTTACGTTTTACTACTTAGAAGTAACGAATATCCTGCAGGATATTATCTATGCAGAAATGTGAAAATATATAAGATTTTAAATTGAATATAAAAATGTAGCAACACACCGTATCATTGTAACTTGAAATTTCATTAATATAAAAAATTATGATTTAAAAAATTAAAATTATGATCGCTCAATTTCTAGCATAGCAACAGTTCAGGGGATGCGTAATAAATCCACATCAACTTTTATTTCAGCAATAAGTCAATATAAAAGAATTGCCATATACCTATAAAACTAAGATCACAAGCAAATAATTGTAAACCATTTATAATTAGAATTAAATCTCTCTATTCTGTAGAGACGGCAATAAGTGCTATTGTGCATTGATCGCCATTAGCAAGTTTGTAATTCCATTTTAATTCGTTTTTTATTCATAATACTATTTAATCAATATATACTGTTACTTAGTTAAAATTTTATAAATTATTTATTTATTTTCTTAAAGTAAGAAAAGTATTTTCATTATTCACCTTACAAATACATAATAAGGGAAAATAAGTATATATTAAGTTAAACTACTAACTACCGAGCTATTAGTAAAATATTTTTTTCAATATTATAACTTACCCTTCTAACTGTTACTGTAAAAGCACCTTAATCTTCGAGTAACACAAGAAGTCTAACAAGATTAAACAAGCTTCGGCCCCACTAGTCGTTGTGCGCTTGCGCTGTAAAACTAAGCTGGTAAACTTATTTATAGATTTATATATTATGATCACCGAACACCATTATCTGAAAAACTGTAATCTCCGATTTTACATTTTTCAAAATTTGAAACTTTAACAGTTGTCTAGATTCACTCATTATGTTCAAAGTTAATCGATCTGGTTATGTACAATATTTTATTAGATTTGCACGTAAATGAGCCTGACCTGTGAAGTACCTTCGGATATGACGACACGATGATTTACTCGTGTTAATATCATCGAACTGGAAAAACCATATTCGTAAAATTATGAATTTCGATTTTATTTGCTTTTAATATTAAATTGAATTTCCAATAACTCTGCAGTATAGTATATACATAGTTGCTCTAATGACTTTCTATAAAACCATACCTCATAGAAACCTATCTCTAAGCAAAGATGAGATTAATTTTCGTAATTATTGAAAATACTATTGAATTGGTAATACCCTGTTGAAGAAATCAATTGGATTTGAACAAGCATCGTTTGCTGTGCCGGATGACTACAACAGTATTGAAAGTAAATATTAAAATAAACTTAATTTAGTCTAGTAAATGAAAACGAACATCGTACAATCATATTGATATATCATAATGTGGGTTTGAAGGTTATCGGGATTATAATGTATTTTAAAGAAAACCTTTTGTGTAGATGCGAACAGTGCAATTAGCACGTTGTAAATAGAAGAACAGTTATTCGAAGTGCCAAAATCAAATTGCATGCTCATTTTTATGTAAATATTTACCAAGAGGAGACTATTTAGTTGTTTAAGAACTATTTTTAAAATAGTTGCGGTTAACTTGAAATTTTCCAATGAATTATTAAGACTGAAAATGTGAACCTCAAGCCAACCGAATTTATAGTGTTATAGAATGCCAACTTACAAGTTATATAAGTGAATACAAGAACAGTTTAATCGTCTTAGTATCATTGAAAAAAAAAAATATTTTATTTGCTTTTAATATTAAACTGAATTTCATATAATTATGCAGTATTGTTATTATATAGTACTATTATTGCCAAACCATACCTCATAGAAACCTATTTGTAAACAAAGGTAGTCCGAATTATATACAACATTGACTTTTTTGGCTTTAAAAGACAAAGATATAATCAGAGATAATCTAATTGCAAGTTATAATAGTTCCTATTTCAAAATATTTGTTATAATAATAGAAGCGGACATGTTGCTCCAGTGATAGGATAATGATCAGTTCTTTCGTTTAAAAGCTAAAGAAAAGATTGTCCTTTAAAACTGCACAGTTTAGGACTTGCCTTAATTTGTTACTATCATCTTATAACACAATAAATGCACAGCATACTGTTTTTTATCTACTATTTAAAAGGCAAGTACGAAGAAACTTCTTTTTCCCAACAAACTTTATCATTTTATCAACTGTAATAATATAAGTATCACATTATATCACTTTCCTTCAATTTTTCTACTTGTACTAAGATTATTAGAAACAACAAAATAAACGACAATCTCATATAGAAACCAAAATATATATAATGTCCTGCGGTGTGCTATTTCCCACCTTGCCCACTACATACAAGGTATTGGGTTTGAATTAGTCAATTGTCGGAGGTATTACATAATTACAGTTCAGATGTGAAGGGCGATTAAATTAGATGTTGCATTCGTAGTTGCGCTGACGAGACCTAGAAGGTCGAAGCCACGTGGTCCGCTTCTAATGCTTGATCTATGTATTTTCATTGCACTCATTCGTAAGATGATTTCCAATAATATACCATGAGCGGTATATTACCATTCTCGGCGTTTTCAGACGATCTCAATATTACGCAATATGAGAATATTCAGATCACCTGCATAGCAATAGTGTATATTATCGGCAATATGCAACATCAACTTAAAAGCAAACGAAGGAGCAAAACTAACATGGAATAACGAAATGCTATTAAAAACAAAACTACGAATTCGAAAAGAGAATACAAGAAAAAAATGTATTTGTTATTCGTATCTGAAAAACAAATATGCTAATAATCAAATTCATTTCTTAATAATTTTTCTTTACTAAAGTAAAACAATAAACTTTTGAATATTTATGTTTGCAATCAACAATTTAAAAAAATGCTAATATGTATAAGTAAAACCCCGCGCAAATAATTTCTAAACTATTTATAATTTAGAGTTTCATTCTGTACAGACGGCAACGAGTAGGATTGTGCTTTAATCTCTTATAATTGGTTTTTTATTCCTAATACTATTTTATATATATTATTACATAATTTCACGTAAAAACTGTATCAATTATTTATTTATTTTTCATAATACTAATTTTATTATTCAATTTACAAATAATAAATCTAAATAAGTATATATATTTAGTTTAAACTACCAACTAACAAGCTACTACTACTATGCTGTTTTTAATTATAACTTACCCCTAACTGTAACTGAAAAAGCACTTCAATCTTCGAGTAACACAAAAAATCTAACAAGATTCTACACGATTCAGGCGAACCAATTTTGTGCGCATGCGCTGTTGAACTAAGCTCATAAATTTATTTATATATAGTCACTGAACACCTTTATGTGAAAAACTGAAATTTTTGAGTCCACCTTTTTCAACTCTGACTGCACTGATATCAAAATCAAAATTCACTAAATCGTTTAAAGTTTACAGAGTAATAAACAATCCTGTTATGTAGAATATTTTGTTAGATTTGTACCTAAATGCACCTACATACATACATACATATGCTGTGAAGTACAGGGGAAATGACGACGGTTTACTGATGTTCATATCTTTGAACTGGGAAAATCATCAAAGTTATCAATGTCGATTTTGTTTGCTTTTAATATTAAATTGAATTTCCAATAATGCTGTAGTATAGTACGTAAGTAAATAGTTCGTGTAGTTGCCTTATTAAATTTCTCTCAAACCGTACTTGACTTTTTTGCCTCTCAAACAATATATACTCCACTGGCATTTAAATACGAACTCTAAACTACGCAATAATAATACATCGTTTCTACTTCTGCTTGGTAAAATAATCTAATTGCATGTTAGAGTAATTCCCATTCCTATAAAATTTTATGTAGTATTAGTCAAGAAATACACGCAACTATTTGTCGAAATTGTAAGGAAAATGTTTTGTCAATAATAGGAATTAATTTTCGTGATTTAAAATATTTATGTTAAATCATTATGCTGGGATCAATGTAATGATCTTTTACTTTATAATAATTAGAGCTTACCTAATTACGTATTATACACAAATTGTAAATAGAAATATGTTGATTATGTACATATGTATATGCCAAATAATCAGAATTACCGGAGAAACAAAAAATCAAGTAGAAGCTCACCATACCACGTATGTATTTGGACATATAACTGTTCTTCGAAAATAATGGATAAATTTCATAAAATGAAGTGGAATATATTTTAGAAAAATGCTCAAACCTTCTATCCCTTAAAAACTTCAACTGTTGCTTTCAGCTCACGAGGTACAAATTTAATCGATACAAAATATACCCTGGTGTAAAAAGTATACAATGACAAATTTAGTCAGGGACTACAATCTTCCGAAACAAGGTTAGAACTATTCAATACACTTCCTGCATTCCTTACAAATATTTCATGTTCTTAAAAATCCGTTTTGGATTATAGAAACGAATTGAATCGATTTTTTTTATTATAACGCTGGCTAGTGAATAGTGCCGAAATTTTCTCCGATTTGAATCAATTACGATTTTAGGGATACTGTTTCCTAATACAACAGATCCTAATTTACCTGAGTCCAGAATTTGGTTTCAGCAAAAAGGTACGCCATCTCACATTCATTACTGAAATATCTTGAGTACATAGGTATTACCTGATTGATGGTTTAGTAAAAATGAATCTACTAAATGAACACCAAGTCAATGGATTCAACTCATTTTGATTTTTTATCTTGAGTTATTTAAAATAAACTAGAAAATTAGGCAGGACGATCACTCTGGAGAATGATAGATAATCTTTAAAACCGTTACGATATTGCCTAATTGCTAACGAAGATCACTTTAAACATTTGATTTTTTTGTTTGTTGCCACAAGCGTTACCGACAGATTCGAACCCAAGAGCACCAGCCAATCGCATTTACCTCTGCGACTATCGAGTTGTACTATGAAAATTTGTTTGCCGATCTGAATATTGCCATGGGGAAACTAAAAATATACATGTACAACGTGTGAAAAATATATCATTCGATATCCAACAATATCTTTGAACCGCAAACTAAGACTTTTCGGAATTTTACAAGCAATGATTCGACTGTAATGATGAAAAATGTTACTGCCCTCTTTAACATGGAAAATAAGGTGTACATACATCATTTAGCGACATAGCGAGACGTTTCCACAAGCATCACCAACAAAATGCTAACTCTGGACCACAAGTACGGCCTTATCTGTAGCCGCCGCCCATACGTCTGCGACTATAGAGCTGATAATTTCATTTTAATATTGTTTTATTTTTCAAAAATTATTTATTATCAACCGATTTTGAAAAACTTTTCTTTCTCGCATTTAGCATGAAATAGAATATCAGATCGCGCGTATTTGGTTATTTGAGTTGTTAAAGTTGGGATTACTAGCGCTTAGGAGTGAGTAGAAGATCGCAAATTGCATTTTTGAATGATGATCAGAAGGTAAACATTGACTCTAAAATATTTTCCTCTGTCATTTTATAGAATTTATCTGTTACTTTTGATAAATGTGCATATGTAATACAGTAATGGAAATAGAAAACAGTCATTTCAATATTGGGATGTTTCAATACATACTTCCAGGAATTATAGGTAAAAATTACTTCGCGTAGGTAAGTGGAAGCAATAGAACTATTACAAGATCCTTTACGTCTACTAACTAACTGTAAATAGTGTACGGTATACATTCAGAACTCAGATTACGTAATGTAAAAACTGAAAGGCTTATTTATGTATGCATATAGCTATTTTCCAAAAAGTAACGTTTCAGGATGCGATTCTAAATTAAATATTTTGCGATCAATTCTGAATAGATTTAAAATTAAAACTAATATTTTGAGACAATGTTATAAGTACCTACTTAAAATTTTGCATTATAGTTTACATAAACTGTCTATAGAAGATTGTATATGCAGCTTTGTCTCACTAGAACATTCATATCCTTATTAAATCTACAAGTTGCATGGTTTTACTGACCTACAAGATAAATTCGGAATAAATAAATCCTTTCAGGCCATAAAATATACTTATTAATTCTTTAGTAATATAAACAACGTAGTCAGACATTGAGAGATAAAATATTTAAACTGGTTATCGTTCAAAAGAACATGGGTTTTCCGCTGGATAATAAAGTGTACCAGAGATAATTACTAAAAACTAACATAGTGATAATTACAGTATTAATCACATATTAATACTAATGTTCTTTCTGTTCTCCGTCCATTTAAAATGATAATATTCAGATGTAACAGTTTGTACACCATCATATGGAGTCTGAGTAAACCTGCGTTCTTAGCATAAATATTTCTTTTAACTTTTATATTTTCAATGTTTTATCTCTTATTTACTCGTTGATAAAATGTTAATAAGTACTTTATGATACACTACTTGTTATACATTATTTCATAATACATACTGTACAAATCATGCACCTATGGTCGGTGTTTGGTTTAGTCGCGAACAAAATTAGCTCGAGAACTTGAAAACCATAACAACTAGAATAGTGTTTTCCTCGACATTTTGTAGAAAATTTTATGCTTTACAAAAAAAGTTTTACAAGTTTTCTTGATATCTTATACGGTTAAAGCTAGATTCGCAAAAAAAGGGAAAATGTCGTGAAAATAACCCTAATTGTCCTTTTCTTTGCAGACGTCGGCTTAACAACAGAAGATATCAAAAAACTTTTAAGACTTTTTCTGTAGAGCATGAAATCTTCTCCAAAAAAGTCTGATAGAGCACTATTCTAATTGTTATGCTTTTAAGTTATCGAGCTAATTCTGTTCGTGATCAAGCCGAGCCCCGACCATAGGTGCAAGATTTGTACTGTATATTACTCTTGCATTTTTTTGCGAAATACTTGTGTTAGTCCGTGCTGTTTTCTTTTGCAATAATTAAATTTTAACATTTTTATATGGCGTCATCTAGTATTATTTATTCGCCATATCTTTTATAGTTATCGTCTTCTTTCAAATTACAAGATATTTTCAATGCATTATACATAAAACAGCACGTTTACGATTTCCAATGTATATTTGTGAGCGAGACAAAACGACCTATATTGTAAGCACAGCCGCAGGAAAGAAAGATTGTTTCTACCGCCTTAACCAAGACTGACATTGCTAAATTGTGGAGCGGAGAGGAACCGCGAGGACTTTAAAAGACGTTCTATCATATCGTAGCTTTTGAGTTAGCTTAGAGAGACGGTGACACCACTAAATACTTGATTGAATATTTTAAAGAACAAAAGCATAACTAAGATATGAATACTGAACGGAATGAATATACTCCAATTGTTTCAAAGGAAACTGAAGGTGGGTCAAAAAAATTAGATAGTTTAAATTACCTTTAGAAATACGGAGGAATATAAAATGCAATAGAAAGTCTTTTTTGGGCTCTAATTTCCTTATATACATAAGAAATAAAATTCTGAAGGCTGGTTCAAAACAGATTCTATTAGGCGAATAAGATATCTAAATGGATTAAACTATCAGCAATCCAAATAGGTTTAGATGTAAAGAGAATAAAAATTACAAATCATTCTAATAGAGCTGCTGCAGTAAGTGAACTAATTGTAAGTAAAGAATATATAAGCTATCAAACACTAATTAAAATCACACAGCACTCCAGTTCCACATCGCTCAAACCTTACCTCTACTTGGACAATGAACATCATTCGAAGATAGTTGAGGCATTGTGAGAAAAATCATCCAAAATTGAAGTAAACACCATAGTTATAAAAAACACACAATCGACGAAAGAAAAAATAGTTTGAAAAATTGCACCTTATTACATTATACAATTCTGAGAAAAAAATCTTCTCATTCGTTAAATTATCGAAACGAATTATACGCCAGCTTAGTTTTTAGTTCCGGGTAAAATTGCCGGATAATTCAACTCGTCAAATTTTCAGATAAAATGTGTCGTCTTACGGGATTAGGCGTTTTATCAGACCATTTGACTAGTCCAAAACGAAAATAAATTCCTATTAAAACTGCAACTTTATCCGGATAAAAAATAAACCGTAGTATAATTACTCCCGACAAAATTTCAAGTAGAAAATTATGCAGAGTTCAAATAACTAATACCATATCTATCAGAACTACATCAAAACTTAAAAACTATTCTTTTTTTATTATCGCCTTGATAATGACAGCGTTGCTGTCGAAACGCGTCGGTGTTTATTTAAAAGTTTTTGGTGTTTAGTGGGTTGAAGTGTTTAGTGTTAAACTATACTTTAACGCATTTAATTATAATTCTTTCTATTCCGAATTTGTTGCAGATTGTATATTAATTACAACATAATGCTTGTTTATACTTATTACGGACCAATGTTCAGTGTATGAATCTTTCCTATTTGCCTGTATTTAACTTTTGAAGTAGCAAAATGTTCGTAATTTTCTAATTTTATTTCATGTCAAAACAAAAATTATAATTTCCAACGACAAAAAATAATAACTGGCAAATGTTCTCTGTTAACTTGTATCAGCATTGTGTTATCGTTTTGACTTAAGCTGTACAAAAATACATGAAAATGTATTGTACATATACATACATACAAAGAAAGTAAAATAATATCGCAACGGATTAGAAAAATCAATAAAATGTGTGTTTTATTGATAACTGCGTTTTACCAGGGAAAATAAGTAAAATATCTTTTATTTATACAGCACAACTTTTGTCAATTTATTCAAATCTTAACGTTATCTATAACGCATCGGTCCATTTTTAGCTAATCATTATAGGAGCATATAAAAAGAAAAAGTATATTAGCTACACTGCTTATCAGAAGTAATGTCTCCCCCTAGGACGCAAAAGAAGAAAACTACGTTTCTACGGTGGGCACGGGCATAGCGTAGATAAACACGGCTACATCAGGTAGATACTCCAAGTATTATCAGATTTAACTACATTTAAAGATTAATCCTTCTCCTATTTCAAATTTATTGAATATCAGTAATACGTCGGAGATTTCCTGGTTCCAAATTATATGCTCGCCGTAATATACACAAATTATAAAAAATAGTATGCACTATTTCAAATTAAGGAATTTGTTACAATTGCAAATGTGGTAAAATATGATAACACATTAATGAATAACAATAAATATTTGTTTTGTAGTATGGAAAATTTAAGAATTATTGCATATTATTGCATATTGCATGTAATATTTCCAAGATAACTACTACAAGACAAGCAATTACTGTCAAAGATTTGTTCATATTATGAAAAATTGATTAAAAAATTGTATCATTGTTGCAATAGGTAATATACCACATATTATTATTATTTAATTATATTTTCATACATTATTACATATTGGGGCATTTATTTATAGTTTTTAAGTATTTGTTTTTAATTATTTATTTATTAGATTATTATCTATTTTGACATTTATTATATCTTGCACTTGTCAAATTATATTAAGGATTACGTTATTTGTCTTGTTTAGTTATTATTATTAATTTTTTTTTTTTTTTTTTTTTTTTTTTTTTTTTTAGTGAGGAAAAATGCCTTAACGCACCATCAGGGACGAGACCCGTCCCCGGTGTGTGGGGCTCGCACCCACTAAAAAACCTCACTTTGTCAGGTGTAGAATCCATCCCGGAACCGCTGGTCGCATTACTTCAGGATGGCACCTCGTAGTTAGCCTCGATCGGCTGCCTCCATTGCTTGGGTCTCTCTCTTCTTCTCCTTCAGCACCTTCTCGACGAACGTTGCGATCTTCTGCCAGTGGTCGTGTCCGGACAGCATCGTTTGCACGACGTTATCCGGCGTTAAAGGTCCTACTTCGTCTTGTAGAGCGTCTCTGTAGTCACTCCACCTCTCGCATTCGAAGAAGGTGTGGTGAGCATCATCTTCCGCAGAGTCGTGATACTGGCATGTCGCGTTCTCTGCTATACCCATTCGAGCCAGGTATGCGTTGAAATACCCGTGTCCGCTAAAAAACTGGGTAAGGTAGTAATTTACCTCGCCGTGGTCTCGGTCCATCCAGTCCGTTAGGTTGCGGATGAGTCTGGCCGTCCACCGTCCTCTCGTGTCGTTCTGCCAGCGCTCTTGCCAACATTGTCGTGTGAGCGCTTTAGCGTCCGCTCTTGCTTGTCGTGCACCGACGTCTCGTCGTGTCTCGTAGACTCTCTTCTTTTCTTGAGCCAGTAAGTCTATCGGGGTTACTCCTGCGATCACGAGCACCGCCGGTTCGGAAACCGTACGGTATGCGCTGGCGATTCTGAGTGCTCCCTGTCGCTGTACTGAAGCCATCCGCTTTCTGTACTTGTCCTGCCGTAAGGTGTCAGCCCAGATCTCGCTTCCATACAACAGTATGGAATGGGTGACGGTCATTAGCAGCCGGCGTTTACTCGCCGTCGGTCCTCCTACGTTGGCCATTAGTCGGCTCAACATCGTCGTTACTTTAGCGGCCTTATCGCTCGACGACTGAATCTGTTGCCAGAAGGTCATCTTGCTGTCGAGCCGCAGTCCGAGGTACTTCACGGAAGTTGTAGTGGTTATGACTTCCGTATCCACCGTCATCTCGATCTCCCTAGGGATTCGTCTCCTGGTCAGTAGAACGACCTCGGTCTTCTCCGTTGCCAGGGTCAGGCCGTGTTCGTCCATCCATGTGGTGACTCTTCTCATTACCTGGTTGAGCCTTCTCTGGGCATCCACCTCGTCACGCGCTAGGATGACTGCCGCTACGTCGTCTGCGTATCCTATCAGATATGCATCTTGCGGCAGCTCCATTCGGAGGATCCCGTCGTAGGACACATTCCATAAGTCGGGGCCCAGTATGGAGCCCTGCGCCGCTCCCGCTGTTATCTTCTTCGTGCACGGCCCGCCTGCGGTATCGTAGACCAGCTTCCTGTCGCTAAGGTAGCTGCGTATCATCCTAAGTAAATAGGATGGCGTGTCGAACGTGTTCTGCAAGGAGTCAAGAATGACGTCCCATCTCGCCGAGTTGAAGGCGTTTCTTACGTCCAATGTGACGAGCATCACCAGGGGTCTCGAGTAATGATTTCCCCGTTGAGCGGCTTCGAAGGTTTCCACTACCTGCGCTACGGCGCCGACGGTGGAGTGACCCTTCCTGAAGCCATGTTGTCTCTCGGACAGGCCTCCCGCGTCGTCTATGCTGCTCTCCAGTCGCGTTTTGAGCAGTCTCTCTAGTAGCTTTCCAGCCGTGTCCAGCATACATAGCGGTCTGTATGCCGATGCCGTGGTCGGGTCGCCCTTGCCTTTGCTTATCAGCACTAGTCGCTGTACCTTCCATCTCTTGCAGAAGGATCCTTCTGTTAAACAGCGGTTGTACATGTTCAGAAGCAGATCTGGGCAGACGCGCGCCACAATCTTGAGAGCTTCCGTCGGAATTCCGTCGGGTCCAGGTGCCTTCCGGTTTTGTAGGGAGTTCGCCGCCCTTGACAGTTCATCTCCGCTAAAAAGCGGGATGTCGTTCAATAGCTCGTCCTCCATTTCCGCAGTTCTCTCCGGATGAGTAGGAAACAACGTGTCAACGATGTTCCGCATCCGACCTCGTTCGAGGACTGGATTCGCCGTCTTCGTCGTAAGCTTTTGCATGACGATCTTGTACCCAAGGCCCCATGGGTCGTTGTCAACGTCCTGCCGCAGCTCCTCCCACTTACGTTTCTTGCTCCTGTAGATGGCGTTCTTGAGATCTCTCTTGGCGTTCCTAAAGTCCTCGGACTCTAGTTCTGCCGCGTTCGGATCTCGTCGTCTTACTCTGGTTATTCTCCGCCTAAGCTGTAAGCATCTTTTCCGGAGAGTCGCGATCTCGTCGTTCCACCAATACGCTGATCTTCTGTTGTATATCTTTCTGCGCGGCATAGAGGCGTCGCAGGCGCGACATATCAGGGCCATGGTCGCGTCCGCAATTGTCTCCGCCGAACCGGTACATTCCATGACGGCATCCTTTCCTCGAGCGATTGCATGGGCCAGTGCGTCTTCATCCAGCTTCGCTACGTTCCATCGAGGACCGGGCGGAGCAGGAATTCGCCTGATCGGCTGCTGTCTCGTCACGTTGTAGCTTATGTACTGGTGGTCACTTCCGGTGTAGTCCTCCATGACTCGCCAGTCCACGATGTCCCGCACAATGTCCTCCGAGGCCAATGTGATGTCCGGTATCGTCTCTCCGTAGCCTGGTCTTCTGAACGTGGTGGTGTCTCCGACATTTACTACGCTGAGTCCGAGTCTGGCCGCCATGTCCAATATACGCCTCCCTCGCGAATCGGTGTATTCCATACCCCATTCCACGGCTTTGGCGTTGACGTCTCCTCCTAGAATAATGGACCCTGCCATTTCTCGAAGGTCGTCTTCCAGGTTGTCAAGCTTGCCCTGAAAGTCCGCTATCGGCTCGTTGGGTGTGAGATAGCAGCTCACGTAGGTGATGGTGCCGCTCTTTACCCACACGTATCCGTTTCGGGCTCCGTGGTTGTCGACCATGACGCTGTTCGTGTCCGGGATCCATATAGCTGCAGTGCCGAGTGTGTCCCTGTACCACCCGGTGCATTCCTTATCCCGGTATTGTTCACTGATAAGCAGCAGATCTACTCCGGTGTCCAGTTGTAGTTGGATGAGGAGATCGTCTGCTGTTCTGCTTCGGTGCATGTTGCCTTGTAGGATTCTGGTCATTGGCTCTTCTTTGCCTGATCTAATGCCTTTCTGAAGGAGGGACATGCGCCGGACCCAGGGACATGGCTGCGTGTCGCGGTGTCTCCCGTGCAGAGGAAGCATTTTGCTTTGTTTTTGCAGTCCTTCCGTTGGTGGCCTTTTTCTCCGCAATTGATGCAAAGGCCTTGTGTTCTTCTGTCTGGTCCGGGACAAGTAGCCTGTCGATGTCCGTAGCCGAAGCAGCGGAAGCACCTGACGACTTCTACCCTGCGTCTTATTCTGCTGTTTATCCAGCCGATCTTTATTCTGGGTGTTTCCAGGAGCTTAAGGGCTTGACGCTGGCTCAGTTGGACGATAGCCATTCTCAGCCCTCTGCTATTCGCGTTGGTGAGGCTGATCTTCACGTCGCCGTCACTGATTCCTAACTTCGCTTTGACTGCTGCGCAGACTTCCTCCGTTGTCGTTAAGCAGTCTAGATCTCTAAATTCTAGCGTCTCCTTGGGCTCTAGGGTGCTGATATTCGCCTTCTCGCCCAGGATATTCTTCAATGCGCTGCTGAAGCCTGCTGTGTCTTTGCTGCCGGGTCCTAGTTCCAACAGCATATCTCCGGCGCGTGTTTTCCGCACCGCCTTAATCTCGGTGCCTGTCTCTTCTGGTTTCGCGTTGCTGCGCAGCTCTCGCAGTACGTCAGCATACGACTTCCCTTGCGCAGGCTTTACTAGAAGCGCATCCAATCGAGGCTTCGTGTTCCGTTTCTTCTGCTTGTTCTTCTTTAGCTGTTTCTGGTCGGTACCGTCGTCCTTTCTCTGACCACCGGCTATCTTCTGCTGCTGTTTGCTGTCAGAAGCTTTTGCAGCTGCCTTCTTCTCTTCTTGAGCTTGCTTTCTCCTGCCTGCTCGGTCCTTCATCCACACGTTCTCGGAGGGATGCGCTTCCTTCTTCTCCACGTTCTTGTTGCCCGTAGCAGAAGTAGCCTGCGACTTAGTTGCAGGCGCTAAAGCCTTTTGCACGTGCTCTCCTGCTTGCAGCTCGGCCTTCTTCCATCTCTTCCTGCAGTCAGAGATCATCTCCACTGCTTCTTCTAGCTCCTTCAAGCCGTTCTTTACATCCATCGAGACGTTCTTCTGCCTGCCGATAGCTGCCTTCATGGTCTTGATGACACTTATGCACTTCTGCAATTGCTCCTCTTCGCGGCATCGCAGTTTGCAGATAACCTCTTTTGAGGACGACATATCTGAAGCTGATGTCGTGTCGTCACTGCTACCTCCTGGTTGTACGATGTTAAATGTCGTCAGATCTATCGTAATCGGCGACCTAACGTGCTGCGCCGTTGGTGTCTTGAAGGCACCGTTGGGGCTCTCTTCTGTGCTGTTCTTCGGCGTTCTCTTGTTGGTTGGTAAAGTTGCCATGTTGAGTAGTTCGCCAGCGCTTCGTGTATGGAGGGGCGGGCCGCAATAGTCAAGAACGGGTATACCCTCAGATCCTCAGGATCCTACCCCAGTTCCCTGAGGCCTGACCTACGCTTCACCAATCCCGGAATACACGGACGGACTGGAGCTCGCCCGGGGCAATGCAGATTCCGACATCTTGCATCCACCATACACTACCTGATCAGGGCCCGAAGTGGCTGGTTCCTCACAATGCGTCGCGGATCCTCGTCGGCAGAGCAAGCTCACATCAGCCTACTCCCCAGTCGGATGAGAAGACCAGTCGGTTCGTAGACACTCCCGGAGTCGCCGCAACGCTTGCCGATCTGTACCTGGGAACAGAAAGGAAAGGGAAGAGGAAGGGTGGGGTCAGCGGACAGCTGGCGTCACTGGCTGTACCGTTTCCGCATACGGTAGCGGCACTGGGGCCGGCCAGACACATAGTTATTATTATTAATAATAATAATAATAATAATAATAATAATAATAATAATAATAATAATAATAATAATAATAATAATAATTCATGCCTTAGCATCCCCCAACAGCTTGCGCCAATTACAGGGGGCATCCGCTGGCCATGAGTTATTATTACGCCTGCGGCTGTAGACCGACTTAAGATGTAACCTTTCCGCATTTGCCGTGGAATTTGGAAAACTACAGAAAACCAAACTCAGAAAGGAAGCACCGGGGTACGAACCCAGTACTGCCGGACTACGAGGCAAGTGTGCAAGCCACTAGGCCACGAGCCCGACATATTGGTTGTTATATATACAGGGTGTCTCAGCGAGACTGTTAATTAGATGGGATTCTGGCCAAAGTGTAAATTTGAAAATTCAGAATGATGTACATATAGTCGAGTATGTTCTCTTCAATGAAAATATTATTAGGTTTCTAGCGCTTCCAGTTATACCGGAAGTCGCCATCTACTTTGTTATTTTTAATAGAACACCCTATATATTTTTACATATTTGGACTTACCTATCTTTAAGCTTTATAAATAGCTTTTGTTTTTTTAATTTAATTCATGCATTTTGTAGTTATTCGATTTTTTCTAATTTGCAATAGCGGACATTTTTTGAAAAAATTAGAGAACATTCGATTTTTGGGATACCAATTTAGAATTCATAACATGCTTAAACAACATGTTGGAGTATATTTTCGTGCTGAGAACGGCTATCTACATTGCGTGGTTACTTTACTATGGTACGTTAACTCATCTAAATTTTGAAGAACCATAACTTCATTTTTTTCAAATAGCACCTCCCATATTTTATTACGTAGTCGTCTTCACTGTCCAATTCTACATCTTTTATGTCCCATATGTCGCCTACCTAAAATTGATAGTTTAGGAGATAATTAGAATTTTTGAAAAATGCATACATAACTTACCCACCTGTCTTCGAACATTAAGATGTTATCCATTTTAACCCTTTATAGCAATAATGTAAAGGCATACGGATAATTATTAACTCACAAGCATCAAACGATGAAGCGTGATTTTGACGTTAGACATTCACAACAAATCTTTGAGAACGCTTGTTTTCCATTTTTCAAAAAATCTAATTATCTCCTAAAGTTTCAATTTTAGGTGTTGGATATGAATAAATATAAAAGATGTAAAATTGGACGCTGAAGATGATTAAGTAATAATATATGGGGGTGCTATTAAAAAAAATTGAGTTATGGTTCCAGCTGGAAATGCCAGACTAGAGTTACATTTTTTTAAATGGAACACTCTGTATATTAATAGATAAAATGATCCGCCCTTGAAAGCTGGTTACATCGATATAGGTCTATAGGTGTATAGGTCTAAAGTTAATAGTTTCTATGTAAATAATTATTTTACTTGAAAAATTGATACATTTCAGTAAGCTATTCTGCAGTAGGGAAAAACAAAAAATTCGAAACCGACAGAGTAGAATATTTTCTACTAGTGTGGACTGTCGTGGCTATGTGAAATAAATTTTTGCAAATCATTAAATCAAACACAAATTCGGTATATGTATAGTAAGTGTAATTGTCTTATTACTAATATTTGATAGAAATAAATATATTCTTTGTTTAAAATAAATTCTATTAGTGCCAAGAGGGGTGATAACTTAGTTTAATAGATAAGTTGGAGGCAATATATGTACACGCAAAAATACAGAAACGTATTAATGAATAATGACCTGTCACCTACAACACAGTACCCTGTTAAGTGTCATTTAGAATAGTTTACGAATCACCGTGTGTGTTCGAACGTATATATTTTCTACAGCATCATATATCATTAAATAACACAATTTACCCGATACATACTGAAATACGTACCGTATATTTAAGAAAAATGTTTTGTTAATAAATTAGTCATGCAGAAGATCTTATCCAGTAAGTAATGAAATGGCCATACAATTAAAGAATACATGCAAGTGAAGTTGGGTTTTACTTTTTAATACAACTACACTTCTTTCATTTTCACTTTGGACAAGTGCTTTACCACACAGTGATTTTATTTGTCATTTGTTTGCTTGCATTATTTCACTTTTGGATGTGGAGTATGGGAAAAAACCAGATGATTCCTTGAAGTACTATAGGAATGATTTTACCGGTAGCATATCTATGCACATATCCACAAATTCTGCAATAAACACATTCATTCTATCGACCATTTGTGAGGTTTTCGCATCTTCTCTATTTGTGATTTTTGTTGCTGTGGCTTCTATTACTGTCGTACTTATTAGATTCTGGTTAGGTGCAAACCTTCCGACAATGTTCCGGCGTGTTAACATGCTACTTTGCACGACTTCAGTTATTACTTAATGTAATGTACGTAATGTAGTTATTACTACATTTTAATAATACTCCGCTAATTAATAACTGCGTTATTTTATCCTGTGTAACTTTTATACCAAGCCTCAAAAAACTATATTTGTACAATTTACATTCCAAAAAGTTTAGTATAACAACTGTGGTTTTAACAAAACCGCATATCTTAACGTAGAATTATTGTATAAACCGCATCCAAAACATCCGGTAAAATTCTTGTAAATACGGTTAATTTATGATAATAAAACGATCTTTCGCGTGATTTATGTGTTCGAAAGGTTCTTTTAGTATTGTGACATCACACAATAAATACATGAAGTAATAGTTCAATTATATCAACAAAACACATTTATAACTTAAACCATCAAATCGCCAAACAAAAAAGATACAGGAATTCCAAATACACATTATGTAATCAAATATTGATCACTTCAAATAATAGAAGCTCAACTATTAGTTGATTGATGTACCTATAATTTCAAAATAATCGCAGAATAATTCAGAATTTCGTCTACAAATGAAGAAAATCGATATGAAAATTGTACGAAAAAATATTAACACAAAGTTTGACTTTATAGAATAATATCGTTATATACTACATAGATCAAATATTACGAAAAGAGCGTTCAGAAAATAAGAAAACATTTTGAATTAAGAGATAAAAGATGTACGATTAGACTAGTATATTCTTCTACAGTACCCCATTGAGGAAAACAATTCCATGCATTTCGTTTATCCTCGTTAGTTTTACCCGTCAAATATGGGCAATGAAGTGTATTGATAAAGACCAATGAGTTTGCTTGTTACGATAACATATCAGGCCAGACTATAAACCACGCCAAATCGTCAAACAGCCACCTTGACATTTTCACTACACCCCACTCATCGCTGTAAATTATGATGAAATTATAAAGGCAACTGATGCTTGTCGGTGTGACGTGAGTCATACTGAGGTTAAAAATCCGACCAGTTTCGTTTCAAATGAAAAAGTAAATATAAAGTTTTTACTGTCTCATTTACTTATTGCGCTGGCCAGGTAGACCGACACCTGTTAAATGTAGATATAGAAATATCTACATGATCATCTATCACCACCACAATCCCTGCCATTCTGCCTTTGCTTCGTCTGAGTCCCAGCGTATTGGATTAGCAAACATATATGGCGCTCCCAAATTTATATGACCTTGTACTTCTTTTGTTCACTTATGATCATGTATAAATGTATACATCAATCTGTTGATCATCATCCAAGCTACAAAACTTACTTTTTCAGTTTTAGATCTTTTAGGTTTGCTTTACTATTTTATTTATAAATGCATTATGAATAAAATATTAGTTCGAAAGAAATAGATAACGTTACAGCAATCGTATTTAACTCCATTTAAGTTCATTCTAGCATTCCATCGCGACTATCTATTGAAGAAGCCTCTGTATTTGTCAAAGATACTGAAATTAGGTGCATTTTATTAGTTTGAGTTTGGAAAATGATCTTATCCACGTGTTAGACTGCGATGAATATACACATGAATGAATGTACAAACACAATCGAAAGGGATATTTATTCTTATTATGGAATTAAAAGATTATTCTGTACTTTGATAAAAGAGGTTAGTTGCTCGCTAGCTGCAATGGTATGGAGCGAAAAGAATTTAAGTACTCCGTTCTTATTCAGATAATTAACAAATAATTTTTCTTAGTAATATGGGCTGAATAATATTAATTATACTAGTAAGTGTTAGAAAGTTAACTCAATTATAAAATATGTTTTTGCATAATTTGACCTTTTTCGTCAAAATAACTAGTGTTAAATTAATTTATAGTAACAATATATAATATATTTTAATTTAATTGATACAGAACTCTCATCTGTACACAATTACCATCAATTAGTTAAGTAATTAAACTCCTACTGATTGTGCATGTCCTTGAATTACTATCATTAGGAGGCAATTTGTTGATTTCTTTATCTTCAAATTTTAAAGCATTGCACAGTACTACTTATTACTACTACCGATTATTGAAATAAAATTGAGAAAATTTTATCATTTGTACCTAATACATTTAGATAACTGTATACATTACTATTTATAATACATCTAAGAAGAGAGCAATAATTTATACTATACTTACTAACCTTTCCACTAACTAGTTATAATTTATAACTCATAAATAATGACAATACAATATCCAATAAATATATTTATTTAAAATCACGAGCAGCCATTTAAACAATTACATTAAAATAGATTCACGGTATGTACTACATCTTTCGTTACATAACAATAGATACAATTGCAAAAGTTTGATCACCTAACTAAAACACGGTCACTAAGCTGCATATATGTATGTTCAAAGAATTATATGTATGAATGAAAGAAATTAAGATTGCAAAGTATCATAGCTTTACGAAATAACATGCAGAACCTTTCCGAAGTCAATCTCGGATGTGGAAATAAAATAATAATACTTCCTCCATATTTATATCTCTATACTAGCTAACCAGTCATTAATTGTTGAAATATCGTGTAAAAAATATGTAGCGAGCTTACAGCAATGTACGACTAGCTACACATATTTAGCGTACTAATGTCAATAATTTTAATGCATTATTTGCAATTTGTTTATGGCATATCATGGATTTACGGTGAACGATGAGGTGGTTCTATATTTTTAAACCATGCTTCTTAGGCTACTTCGAGACAATTTACGGAATTGATTTGGAAACTGCTCTTTGTGCTCTTCATACTCATTTTTATAAACACAGCCAACGTGAAACTGCATAAAATGCTTTCTAATAGCAGCCACTTGCTAATATCAGTTTACTGTGAGGAAATAAAAAAATGTAGATAAATTGAAAATACTGCTGTGTGAAGAATTTTATTGCTAAAGATTTTGAAAACAAAAGGACAAAGTTTGTTTTTTATATTGTATTATTAAATATGCACTGTTTATTAATTTGATACTTAAAAAATAATATAGCATCTATTATACATATTTTAACGTTGTCAAAAAAATCTAAAATTTACTTAGGTGGGCAAACTAGAATGGGACGGAGTTCTACATTAAGATTCTAAATACGATATTAGGTATAAATTTAGATAATTTAGTTTTTTTTTAATTTTGCTAAATATATTTCAAATTTTTCAAGACAAGACTACATAAATGTTGAGTTTATATTTACTTTTAATTAATTTCAAAAAATATTTCTACGAAAAATTAAAATTAAATAAAAAATAATCAGCTGGTGCACGACTGAAAGGAGGTAAGTCAGTTGCGAAGAAAAAGTTTAGTTTGTCGTTGCGCTTAAAATTTAATCTACTACTTCTGCATAAAAGTCACTCCATGCACATTTTAATATAATAACATTATGACGGAGAGTATTAAATTTAGGTTACCAATGTTTTTATACTTCATATTTAATATATTTTGTTGTGTAAAATTAATTATTTCAAGTAAGAAATATTTATAATCTCTCAAAATTCTTACTCTCTATACAGTGCATATCAACTCAAATTATTAATTGTCAACCGCTCTTGCTGTTTAAATTGTGTGTGTAAACGTGTTTCCATGGATTTGTTACAACATTGCCTCGCTGTAAATAATACTATCAACAACGAATACCAGAATACCGATATAGCGAGACTTGCCAGAAGCAATAAAATAAATAAAATATGAGTTAGAAGGGTAAGATTTCTTTGGAATTTAACAAGCAACAACTTGACTGTTCTGTGTGTACAAATATCATTTAACAAAAGTACACTAATTATTGTGACGCTCACAATAAGCAAACAATCATTTTATTACTATATATCGCTTTACAAAATTTCTAGAATGTTAAGATAATTAGCCATAAACCTTGAATTTTAAAATAAATACAGCACGGTGGAGCACATTAAGACATATGGCAAAAAGCACTTGTGCACTTTGACACTGTTAAATTTATGGGAAATAAAATAAGAGGTCTCCGCCGGGAAAAAAATATTAATATTATACAATACAAACCATATAATCGGTCTGCTTAGTTAGATTTTAAGAATCACATTGCTGAAATAATTAGGACTAATTAACTAATAACCCCTTATTTACAATGTCTTAATGTAAATACAAATAATTTTCACTCACGCCACTTTTCAATTTTATTTCATTTCAGACCATTCCATATTATACAATTAAATTCAATTTTAAAAAGTTTATGTTTATTAAATGTAAATGTGTACTTGCAATGACAATAAGAAAAAATCTGAATTTAAAAGGAATAATTTGATGTATAATGAGCCGGCATAATGAAATAAAAACCAATGAATTTTACAGACAGTTAACCAATTTTAGTATAATAGTGTGATATTTCTAAGTGCAAAAACAAGTATTTGTGTATATATGTATATATTTGATCATAATATAAAGGGTAATGTAAGTAATACGAATTGCTATTCTGAATAGTCAAACATAAAGAAAATTGCATTTGATTTACGTTTACACGTACTCCTTTCACAGAAAATGAAACTGCCAAGACATATACCTTTCTAGCAAGCTAGGAAATCATTTTTAAATAAAAAAGAGATAAATTTCCGTGATTTTTTCGTCTAATGCAAGAACCTAAATTTTAAAATTTTCTTTCAATAAGTTGTGACTTCTTCAAAAGGCAACAATTTTTTTTTCTTTAGTAACTATGTACTTTCACCTACAGTCGTAATAATACCAATAAAAATAATTTTATTCTAACACGTCAGGTTTTGATACAAACGTTCTGTCTTAAAATGTTCAGATCTCGAATAAAGTCATTTAATTATGACTGATTTATTAAGCGAGGTCCGTCCTCTAGAGATGGCAAATATTCACCATCGCTGGTCGATAATAACTCGGAAATTTCTTTCTCTGCATCTTCTAATGGTCATGACAAGTAACACAAAACTGCTAGAGTAACTAATCTTGTTCTTATTTTTGTTGGAGAACCCTACATTTTTCGTGCAGCAAAAGTAGCAATCAGACAAATGGTCCGTTTGTTCTCGCTAATTTATACGTCTTCCAAATACCATAGCGCTGTTCTTACCGTTTAACCAGCCCCTCAGAATAAAAGCACACCGTGCGCAGCAAATGTGAGGAGCCCGTTCCTTGTCCTGATATTTAATTTTTAGACCAAAATAGTGAAAATATAAATTTTCTATTAAAGGCGTAATATTCCGTTTATGTCGTTGGGTAATGAATTTTCCACATACATAACCGAAGTTGAGATTATTTCTACACGCACGGGACATTATGAAATAAAAAGACGTTCAGCTACCACAAAGAGAGTTAAATTGCATCTAACGAGCCGTGTGTCGCTTTTAATATACCAACACAGCCGAAAATCTATAAATTCCTAATTTTATTAGCTTCAGATCACAAATGGGCGTGGTTTAAATACTGTGACGTACGAAATAGGCAAGCACATGTTCAAACATGTCCACATTATATGCTACTTTTTGGAAAAGCGATTTACAATCTCAAAAGTGACGGAGCAAATTTAAAATTAGTTTCAGAATCAGCATGAAAAACGACATAAAGTACACCTTATGGTGTATGGGAAAAAATTGACTTGGACAGTGTTATCAATGATAAAGAAGTAACTATAATAACTTATCACTATATATAAGATTCACTTTCCCTGCTAAGAGTTCGTGTTAGGATGTCAGGCATGATATATAATATATTAAAAAACACAATTTCCAAAAATAACAGCAAGACACGTATTTGTTGTTCATGTAATTTATTTAGTAAATATTTGTAAGTCATATTTGTATTTTTTATTGATTTCTATGTCCTGCACTCATGATCAACGAGAAATAGATTATTATTATCAATAAATCAAATACAAATCTGCCAGAATCACATTGTATTACGCATTGGTCAAGAAATAGCCACTCACATTTTCTTTGAAATTGTATATTACATACAAATGTATGTATATATTGTATAGTTATTTAATACGAAATATGCTGTATACTTTTTTCCACGCGCTCCTGAAATTCCTTAGAAAATGTATACTAGCCTCTAAAATAGATTTCGGCTTAGCATATTTAACGAATTACTCATCATCTTCGAAAGTGGCCAATGTAATCGATATATACAATGCTTCTACGCTGCAGATTGTTGCACATCATATTTTTTGTGATGTATCTACTTTTAAAACAAGTTTACTTGTTTAAATGAATATACTAACGCGTAATTGTATGATTCATTATCCAAGTACATATAAAATAATGTGGAGCAATTTAATCGGCAAGAAAGGTATTGTCATAATAATTTCAACATAAGCCGTACAGCAAATATAAACTCTAAATTTTTAATTGGGATACCGCTAGTTAAATATGTGGATAAATACACAATTAAACATTTATTATGATATATGCAAACATAAAGTATGTGTTTACGAAACATATACCTACTCTTAGATCGTATAGAGCTAACAAAAGGAGTTATGTGTAAGCATGTTCAAACTGTTTGAAATTCGCGAAATTAGGCGAAGCAAACAACGAAAATATATTGAATATAATAAGAATGAGGACTGAAACTTTTTAAAAGACGTAATTGGAACGGACGAACATATTTTTTCAACAAATATTCACTATATACAATGAATATCATTAGGCTATTGAATTGGTGCCTGCGTTGGTATTTCAAAAATATGGTATATTCATAATAATTAAATTCTGATAATAACTAAATTGATCATGTGATTGACATCAATTATTTCCGATTCATAACATTTTCATGAGGAAGTGGATTAGAAATAGAGGAGTCGTTAGATGGCCTACAAAAAGTCGATATTTAAAGTCTCTTGATTTATTTTGTGGAAATACGTAAAAGAATCATCTATTTAAACGAGACCAATATGACCAACATATAATTCTTATTTCTCTTAGTTTAGAAATTTTCTAAATCAAAACAGTAATCCTTAGTATGGGGCTAGAAATATATTACAAAATTAAATAATTTATCTTAACCTTATCCTCATACACATGTGTATCACTGCCTATTGCATGTAATTCTTATGTAATTATTTATTTGAATACCAACTCATTCTTAAGTAAAAATATGTTTCATTAGTTGGAAAATGATTACATATATAGAAATGTGGTTTTTGGATTCGGAGAGATGGAGAAACCGAGGGTGAGGCGTTCACCCTAGGAAGCTGGCCCGTCCATCTTCCAAGCCAAATTAATTGCCATCCAGACATGCGGAGAGAGTATTTTACGAGTAAATAGCCCGCAGGTAAATGGAGCTGTGGAAATCAGCACTACAGACTGTCAGGTTTCATTCCAAGGTAATATTAGAGTGCCATAGGATTCTTGTAAAACTGGCGGAACATCGGAGTACCACATTGGGATGGGTGCCAAGTCACTCTGGAATCAGAGGCAATGAAATGGCTAACAAATTAGCAAGAGACGTCAGGGAACGACCGCTCGTAGGTCCAGAATCCGACGTGTGGGAGTTTCTACGGCAGCATCAAAGCCTTTGTCAGATCCGAACTTGTTGCTAAACGTTGCTCCTATTGGAATGCACTTGCCGGCATCAGACACTGTAATACTTTCGGAATTTGCTCCTATGAGAAAACTCTGCGCAAGGCAATCTTTATGAGCAGAGACAAGCTAAAGTTACTCAGGCGAATCTTAACTGGTCACTGCGCACTGAATAAACACATGCATGCATGGGCATTGTAAACTCTCACCTTTGCAGAAACTGTGGGAGTGCGGAGGAAACTCCAGTTCATCTCCTTGCTGACTGATGCCCAATAGCGGATAGGGAGACGAGGATATACTCGTATGTACTTTGGGGTCGATCGTTTAGATGATCCCGGAGTAAGCAAATTAACTCTCGACCAGGTTACGGACTTCTTTGTCCGGGTGCAACCTAGTTAAGAAGACTAAAACGGTACAGAGGCACAATAGGTCTCCCCTATGGCCTAGCTTGCCTTTACGGTTGTCTCGCCCGTGCAGTTGCAAAAAAATGTAGTTTTGAAGAACAAAATAAATTCAGTTCCGAAACTTAATAAGGAAATATGATTTAATTTTATAATATATACCTACCACCTTACCAAACGAAACGTTGAAATAACAAATAAGCATTTCTTGCAGATTGAGCTCAAGTTACCTTAACACGATATAAATAAAATTTAGAAACAGTCAATTCTTATTTTAGCGATATAAAGGAGTAGGCCTTAAACCTATCCTAAGATTTTTTGTTAGATTATTATTCAGACCAAAATTTGATAGCTTTGCCAAATTTAAACTTATACTGTATGTTTTATAATAAAAAAGATTCCCATAATTTCCGGCAAATTTAGAACAGCCTGTATAGATGTCTCGCCAAAAACGCTAAAAGAAACCCATTGTTACTGCACATATTTGATGTTACTCTATTTATTATTTACGAAGTTATTAAATTAATTTAGATCATATCAAGCACGATGAATTTTTTTATGTTACTCTATTTAAAATATCAAACTAACCTGTGTATATTCTGGTTATATTGGCGGCTTGTTATTACCACTTGTGTTATTAATGTAAATTAATATTTCTGCTACTTAGGCAATTGACAGCCACACACACACACAGACACTAACGCTTAGGGACAAATTTCTCTATAACCTGCGGTTATTATGAATTGATAAACACTTCTTACAATTTACTTATTATTGTGTTGCTTATCTCCTAAGCGGTGAATCTTCCTAATGACATTCTAACATGTAAACAAACTATTAATATACCTGTGTTATGTCAGTTTATAAAATAGAAATAAATCTAAAAAAATTATTACAGTAAAGGATCTTAATATTGCCATTTATGACATTTATTAATTATCCATTGTCATCATTACTACTAGTTCTTGATGCTTACGCGTCAGTATATGTGTATGTCACCAATTTTTATTGTTATGTGTGTTTAGAACGTACTCCTAAATTAACTAAAACAAATGAAGCTCTTCTGAAGGCACAGTAAAGAAGGAAAGCTCAATAGTTCATTTTCTGGTCACAAGGGATCGTGGTAGTTTTTTGATGATTGTTTAATATGTAATACCACTTATTAAATATGGAGCAGTGGTTCAGTGTACAACATATATTCTGCATAAAATCGTTTTATAAAATTGTCACTTCAGACACAGAAGAAACTGGTTCCAAATTAAACTTGAAGTTTAAAGGAAGAATAGACGTTATTTCTCTATAAGAACACAAAACATTGAAGGAGTTCAAGTAGCAATAACCCCTAAGACCACTACGATATATGTACAGTTTATGAAAGTTAGCATAAATATATTATTCATATTACTCCCTGCGCTTATATCGCACTTGTGATTGAGTGAAACGTTTCAGATTATTCTAGGGCTGTAAACCGCTAAATTGAACAATATATCGGTGGCATGCAACGTTTCGATGATACTATCATATTTTTTCAGTTGAATTATATTAAACATAATTTAAATGCAGAGGTAAATTACAAGTACATACCAATCAATAAACTACGTAAATATCATGTCAACATTATATTCGATACCTATTCGATTGTATAGATAATCATTAGACTTGGCAAAGAGGAGCAAGTTTCAGTACAGTGCGGAGAACAACGTGGAGGAGCCGAGCAGCCGTATCAAAATGAACGTTCAGTAACGTTTACGTACTCTCATTATTTATGTTCATGACTTTCATGACTGAGCATAGGCCATACGGACGCATGAATGCATGTATAAAATAATGACAAAATATATGATATAACGTGCTGAAACATTTACTGTTTTAAGAAGCTTCCATGAAATCACAAACTGGGTGACATATATTAAATATTTGTACTTATATTTATTCGTATTTATGTATTTAGCTAATTAAATTGTGCGTTACTGAACAAAATATGATTCACTTCGTTCAAAGGTAATGTAATATATCAACCCCCATAAACACTGTGCTAACCAAAATACCCCACCATATACCAACCACCTATATATAACAATTATTGCTTATTTGCGTCACTATTACGTAAACAGAAATTGTTAATAACATTAAGTGCTTTTTTCAAGATAAACTTCTCAACAAACTCGAGGAGTTATACATTATTGAAATCAGTAAATTGCGCTTTTATCTGATACAGTCGAAACGACCTACGATTCGTATTTATAACAAGAAAGTTAAAAAGAAATCTAGAAACTCTTGGAATACTGAATACTGTTGACATATCTACAGTCTGACCCTCTAAAAATGACCTTTTAGGTTTTTAAATCAAACCTAATAAATTAATTATAATATCTAGATTTTCAAAAGCTTATTTTCAAACTTTACACCTCCATGCAGCCCCATTTCTGCTATATGAGGGAGCGTTTTTATATTCGTGGAATGAGCGGGTTGTAGGGGGTGATTAGGCGCATTGGAGGCGTGGCCTGTGCAGCGACTCATAATTAGTATAAATACGAAGTTTCATTGTTATTAGACAGTTAGTCTTTGAACTATCGTCAACCAAGTAATATAATCAGGAGTGAAAAGTGAAATATGGAAAAAATCGAATATCGTGCCGTTATAAAGTTCCTTACCAGGCAAGGAAAATCAGTCGCGACCTTAATGAATGAGATGTCATTGGTTTACGGCGACTGTTTTCCAGGAAAAACCATGGTGTACAAGTGGCATAGTTTATTTAAACAAGGAAGGGAATCCCTTGAAGACGACCCGAGGCCGGGCAGGAGCATTGAGGTGACCACGCCAGCACTTATCCAAAAAGTTGAAAAAATTGTACTCGAAGATGCCTAAAGAAGAAACAACTCGCAGAAATGGTTGGAGTATCCGATACAACAATTTTTAAAATCCTACACGATCATCTCGGCATGTCTAAAGTCAGCGCAAGATGGATGCCGAGAATGCTCACGCCGCCGTAAAAACAACAGCGCGTAGATTGTTCGCGTGCATTTTTGGACCTCTGTAATGAAGACAAGGATGGTGTATTGAGTCGAATTGTTACTGGAGACAAAACTTGGGTTCATCATTATGAACCTGAGTCCAAACAAGACTCCATGCAGTGGCATAAAAAAGGGCACAGCACCTCCTAAGAAATTTAAAGTGTCACAATCAGCTGGGAAACTCATGGCAACGGTATTTTGGGACTCGGAAGAAATATTGTTGATTGATTAGAAAGATAAAGGTGTTTCTATAACCGGAGAATATTACGCTTCAATATTAGAGCGACTAAAAGAAGCCATTAAAGAGAAAAGACGGGGAAAATTGACGAAAGGTGTGCTGCTTTTGCACGACAACGCGCCCGTCCACAAGAGCCGCGTTGCGTTAGCTGCCCTGCATAAGGTGGGCTTTGAAATTGTGAATCATCCACCCTACAGCCCAGACCTGGCCCCGAGTGATTATTACCTGTTTCCGAAAATGAAAAAAAGAGCTGCGGGGTAAAAAATTTACTGCCGATAATGAAGTCAAGGAGGCAGTTTCGGCGTATTTTGCAGATAAAGAGAAATCATTTCTTTATGAGAGTATAAATAAATGAATTGAAAGATGTGAAAAATATATCCGTCTTGCAGGTGAATATATTGAAAAAGAAAAATAATTTGGTTTTTTTATTTCCACCCCTTATCCCCCATTCCGCGAATATAAAAACACTCCCTCGTATGTGGAGGACATGTAGCGTACACGGGCGACGATAATAACGGACCGTCCAAAATCAATGCACTATTTAAACACTATGTAATACTTTTGTACTGTATTACTGAAAATTTAAATCACATAATTGGCCCTGTCTATTTTGTGGTTGGAGATATACGTGCTTTTTAAACAAACTCACTGAAAATTGAGATTAGAATATTGCCAAATGCAAAAGGTAAAATGTTCACCGCTCACAGAATCGCATCATCTAATCTTTTGGATAATAATAATGGATTTTTTTAAAGCTACTACATTCTGTAATGATACATCTTTAAAGAGTTGAATACTTCTAATAAATGAATGTCAGTTTTGGGAAAATAGCAAGCATTATATATATACCAACATACTATGTTCCAATATATCTTTTAAAATTATCTGCAGGGAACACTCTCAAATTAATTTGATTTTTGATGTCTATGTCTGTTAACTAGCAAAACAAAAATTAAAGTATTTTGTATATGCTGTTAAAGGAATGTTGAAGTAAGTATATCACTTTTTAATTTAAAGATTTTTGTAAACGATAGGTTTATACCATGTTTAATTATTATTATTAAATAGTTATTAAATGTGACATAAACATAAATGATGTGTGACAAAAAGTAGGAAACATGTAAGCTGAACACATAATATGTATGTTTCACTAATTTACTACAAAAAATTGAAATAAACAATATTATCAATAAATAGGAAATATAAAATTAATGAATCATTCAACTTCAACTTTGACTCTTTTTATTAATAGAATGTTCAGTTGATAACTATATTAATTTGTAAAAAGTTTATCAGTTTTAAATGCAATGTTATCAAATTTCTGGAGGTTTATTATTTTACGGTACATTAATTGTAAAATAGTTTGTGTGAATTCTCTGCCTGCAATAACTGCAGGTGTACAACTTGAATAGCAAATAAATGCCGCGCAGTATTACTTGCATTAGTATTTGCACAATCTTGTCAAGGTTTGCTTCTTTGTTTATTTCTATCGCCTCTCCTCTCCTGTCGTTGTAAACCAGTTTTTTAAGATAAATTACTCTACTACTCTATCGTTTTTCGAAATTGGAAATTTTGTTTCTCTAGGCTGCTTAAGGTTTGTTCATACTTCACAAAATAAAAACCGAAATTCGGCATATATGATGTCGATTCCCCACTTTTCCAAAACTTGACATTTTTATGCTGTCTATTGTTCTAAAGTTTTAATCCTCTGCGATGAAATAATCGAGAGAAACAAAATTTTATCTATGTGAAATTATTAACGTGCATTTACCTTCATGCTGTCCTCAATTATACATTATCCAAGTTAGTTATGTAAAATACTATAATTACGTTATACAGTACCAGAGAATAAAAAACATTCTGAAACAATCTTTCTTGTGATTCTTGACGTTTTTTCTTAGTACCACAATTCTTCATTTAAGACCCAGACAAATTTTGGTATTAATATATGTTAAATGTTGGACTAGACAGCTTTTCATTTCGCTATAATAGTAATATTGAAAGAGCGTTCCGGCACCAAGACTCGATGCTTGCAATTGGATTTAATCGTTGATTGGATGTCTGGTCGTGGTTTTGTCTCCTTTTAATATTTTATCCAAGCATGTGTACCAAATACCCGCATCTAAGATAAATGAATTACTTGATGGTGTGAATAAAAGTTTGGACAAACAAATATGGACAAAACTACAAAAAATATATGTTGTGCTCTATCATATGCATATTACAAACAAAACGTTGTGAAATTATCTTCAAATAATGTACCATACCAACAATTCAAACAGGGATTTATCAAATATTTTACACAAAACGTATAAAAATTTCGCTTTTAATAGCTTATTTAATAAACTATTTGAATATCATTATCGCAAGAAAACTTTGAAAAGGAACTCGGCTTTATTTACCAGATAGGTTCAGTGAATGGCAACAGTAAATTGTATATTTAGAACAGATTTGAAAGTAATCTTCACCTCAAAAATGTTACAAACTTGAATCCAATCCGTGAAACAGAGGAAACCAAGTACCGCCTTGGCACTTCAAATTTTCAAAATTATTCAAACGTTTCAAATTAACTCCTGTATTTTCTAACCGTAATTCAATTCAAACATAACAATATCATAATCCGGAATTTATAAAATTGAATGTATATCCTGTGATAAGATCAAACACAAAGGAACCTAAAACATTGCAGTCACTTAAAAAATAAAGAAATAGAGAAATCGGCGATCGTCAGACATTATTGAGATACGGGCCTCAAAAATCAGAACGCTATACTATTAAATAGTTCTAGTTATAATTTAGAAATATTAGAAGCAATATACTCGTATGTACATGCAAAAATACAGAAATGTATTAATGAACAATGATGTAGATTAGATCTCCAATAGTTGGAAAAACTATTACATATAATACTGTTGCAATCATATGCCTGATTATGTCGATTAAGTTCGTTTTTAAATTTCTAAAACCGACGATTTGGATTATATTTTTACTGCATATCAAACATTATAGGTGTTTCTTTATTCGCTAACGGTGCTAGCGCGATAAACAAATAAATTTTTTAATTTACGTAATTAGATATTATTGAAAGTTACTAATAGATTTAACCTTAATTTTTATATTTAGGAGTATCATCCCATACACATATCATTACATTAAGTATTCAGCGTTAATAAGGGGCGAGTCACATGTTACAAGAAGATTAGATACAAGAAACGAATACTATAATCAGAGTTTTTAAAAAATTGGATACTGTTAATGTTCTGCAAATTAACGTCTCAGCCTTCTCGTATGTACATAATGTTGGTAACTAATCTTCAATGTAACATACTCGGATGCCAAGTGTTAAAAAGATGTAAATTTGATCAATTATAACAATTATCGAAGTTTAAAATCGCCAAAAATATGATAAATTTCATTAGATCTTTTAAGATGTTCATTATTTGTAATAAAATTTAAAATGCTTAAGTCAAATAAGTACTAATAAAAAATAATAAAATTAACACTTGTAGATAGGATTTTTATAACTAAACGGGTCTTTTTATCACATTTAACGTATTTAAATCTTCGCACGTAGGAAATCCTTGTTGTATGATAGATGAATGAAACGTCGTAAATTAATAAAATACTCCCAGTTCCTTCAAATATAATTTATTTTACTTACTCTAGCACATATTTTGGCAATTTATAGATAAAAATCCACAGAATTTCGATTATATGATTAGATGATTTTTGAGGTCCTATTAGAAATGTCTCGAAAACAGCGAAAGACAAATCCAGAAATGTAGCCGTAGTCTAAACGGGGGAGAATCCACTTAATAAATATTTGACGTTTTGACAATATTTCTGCGCGTACTTCACGAAAAGTTAAATTATAATTTATCCATGGGCTCTAAGTGTGGCTTCGCTTACACGGAGCATTATTTGAACATCTACTGTAGTAATAGTTAACTATTTTGGATTACCAATATTTTTCCTTATTAAATCGGTGTAAACTTCATATATTCGTTCCACACTAAATATTTGTTTTATGATTTGGTTATTACTAATTACATGTATAATTGCATGAGGTTCTAATGTAACATCTCAAAATATTGCATTGAACTTGCTTAAAAATCGTAATCTAAAAAGGTAACGTGTATGGTATTTTTAGAAAGCTGATGAAGTTCTATTTAACACACGAAAATAATATACATACAGGGTGCACCATTTGAAAAAACTAAATCCGAAATAGATTTACAAAACTTGATTACTCCGTATAATGGCGAATAATTTCATGTTGAGTGTAGCCCATTATTTTACTCAACAATTTAGTATATCTAGTGATACCATTAGTTTTTAGTATTAATTTTATTTATGAAATATTATTAAAAATGGACGACATTGGAGCGTTTTTTCAACTTTAATAGCTTTTCTCTCTGTGACTAGACTCAAATAAAGTTATATCAAATTGCTTATAGTAATTAACAGAATCGATTGTAATATTTTTATACTTAGTGTCTCGCTAAGAAAAATAAGTTTGGCTCGTCACCGACTGCTTCTATCACCCTGTATAAAGAAAATATTTTTGAAACGTAGCCCATGTAGCCCTTAATCAATTTCCAAATAGGTTTATCGAAATTCCTCAGCGTTTAATTACAGTAGTCCACCCCATCTTGGTTGCACCACCCTGTATATACAGCTGATCACCCACTATACACCAAAACCAGAACCATCGCCATGTACTACCAGATCCTCCATATTTGCTTCATACTCAAAATACTCAATTTTGGAAAACAGCTTCCAAAGTTTAGTGAATTTTTTTTTGTTTTCCATCACTTTTCCTTCCTGTTAATGTATTTGTTTCTACTATGAGATGCAAAGGGCCCATATCCAGGTATATCTCCATAACAGCGGTTGGTATTGTACTCATTGCTCCCATTATACCCAACCATGCCTATCTTTTTTTTAATGTGTGGTGGGTGCTTAGTTGCAGTGACTCCGTAAGCTGTATTACTTGTCTGGCTATCACTGCAACTCTTGCGGTGTAGTTTAATGTGTGTAAGTTGTGTTTAAATGGCTTTGTGACAGCATCATATCGCCTTTTATGATGCCGCGCTGTTAATCACTTTGCTCCCAACAGCGAATGGCAAGTCGATCCGGGATTAAACTCTCTGAAAAAATGTCACCGAGAGACCAGAGAATTGAACCCCGGCACCTATCGTCCTCTCACAACAATAGTCAACCGCCTAACCACTGCGGCCATCGACCCGTTGCTAAGTCATTTTTTAACACTTTATGTTCATGTACAAGCCCACCATATAAAAAATGCATAATTAATAATGGATACTTCCTTTATCTTCAACATCCATAGGTCATACTCAGTGAAAGTGAGCCATTTCCAAATATTTCACATTCAATGTCAACGTTATGTCTTCCTAAGCAAACGCAGGTCATTAAAAATATATGAA
This sequence comes from Holotrichia oblita, assembly GCA_023690525.1. NCBI lineage: Eukaryota > Metazoa > Arthropoda > Insecta > Coleoptera > Scarabaeidae > Holotrichia > Holotrichia oblita. The sequence goes on along the minus strand of CM043015.1, from coordinate 83,415,539 downwards.
ATTTGTCTTCGAGCGCATGGTACAAGGACAGTTTCAGCAGGTTTCAACCTGAGTTCTTCTCTTTGCTCATCACGGCTCAATAAACCTTAAGACACCTTGCAATTTTTCGGCGACGGTGCCTACAAATTACCCAGTTGTTATAATAACTGTCATCAATATAACCAATTACACAATTGCTGGTTATATCAACTTCATGAAAGTTTATCAAGAGAGAGCATTCTTCCGATCGATACAGTTTCTTAATTCAGTGATGCGTAGCAGAATGTTGCAAATCCATCGATATAAAGCTTGTGAATGCTATCAAGTTAATTTAATTGTAACAAGCGACGTGTTGTCAAGGCCCGTGTGATGTTTATAAATGCTCCTAAAGCCAATTTTTTGCTCTGAATAGTACTTTCTAACTTGCTAATCACCATAAATATGACAAGTGTGGTTGGTGGCTGTACATGAGTCTCTGCTCAATCCCTTATTGATATTTCATTAAAATTTCGGGTTTAGGTATGAATACCACTTTTACTTTCCTCCATTTTATTAGAGCATAACCTAGTGCCAGGACTTAGTTAATTATTTAAAATATTTAGGAAAAAGACATTCGCAATAAAATATGGTCACAAAGAACGGGTTATTAAAATTCTAAAGAATATACGAAAGTAATGTTCAGATTCTAACACTTACAAGATTTTACTTATTTAACACATTTCTTTAACCACTGTGACTATAAATAAACTATAGATTTCCATATTTTATTCCATATTTTCTCATTTTTCATACAAATTTTCACACCAATTATTGGAAACATTGTGCGAGTTTGAAACATAAACACAATATGCTATTTATAGGATATTTTTTATTGAATGATGTAATTATGTTCGTCTAAATAACAGATAAATCAATACTTAACAGTACATTAGATAAAATGTAAATATCCCATTAGTTTATCTTTATGTCTAATCAGCTATAGTATTTTACCGTATTAGTTCAGGTTAGGTGGATAATTATAGTTATATAACGAGTCGTTTCTAAACTTTGATAGCATCCCTACTCTATTGATGCAAAATTGTTTGTCTTCGTTTATAATCGATCCCATCTTTTCCAATCATCATATTAGCCATTTATTATAAAATTCCTACATTATTGGCTTGTATACTGCTTTTCATTGTTCTAACATAGGTACTATTATAGTGTTCCTATTACTTTGAAGAGTTACTAATAGATGTACCAAATCAATTATGAATTGTGAATGTAATATAGTACATAAAATATTTTTTGGATCCTTTAGAAATTAATAAGGATCGATTTGCGAAACTAACATTCCTACCATCTTCATTCAACTTAATTGCAATATTACATGCAAACAATTATAAAGAACAACGATGTCTTACTGTATAACTGTCATTAATTATCAGGATGCGGCGATATCATGGATAACTATGCCGTCTATTTGAATTTCTTTCAAAGATGATATTTTTGTCGCAATAATCATCTTTGATGCATGGTAATTGGTGATTTATTTCCTTTAACAATTCAGTTCTTACTTTGGTATTTTCGAACAGACTACTTTGTCACTCAAATCGAGTGTGATTCGTTGCTGAAGATTACATAAATAAAATATGAATGTAAGGTCATTAATTCTCTTTGTATCGTATCGTATTTTTCCAAACAAACAACCTTGCCACCACATTCTTTACCTGAGATGAAATATTCTAGCGGCGATGTGGTAACGACCGTAAGAGTTTTGATCTGACAATAAGTAACGTATTCATTATTTCTTATTCTATCACATCATTTGACACACTTGAGAGTCACTAAATATTTAATTGATGTAATTAAAACACGTCTGCATGCTCTAAATTAATTAATTATAATATTAAAATACAAAACATAATTGCTTATTCAGTGTGCAGGATTATATACATTTGCAGGAAAAGCATTTTCTACGGCGTGGCTCTGCGTGTCATATACAGGGTTTTCAAACTTAAGTCGGCACTATTGCTAACTTTGTTATTATTGGAGCTACAAAGTTGGTTAAATAGGCAAACTAGTGTAGTTTTTCAAGCAAATTACAATGGCATTTAAAAAAAAATAATTGACGTACAGGGTCACGTGATATTGTGAAAAATGTATTTTTTTAATGGGACACCCAGTATACAGTTCTCACAGTCGACAGAAAATTTAATTCTGAACAAAAACTTTCCTATGAACTTTTATCCTAAAGTCAATAATAACAGAGTTATTGATGATTTTTCAAAATTGCCAAGGTGGCTGTTATTTCATAAACAAAATTCGATTGTTTTGCAAATGTCAAAATGAAAACCCTGTATAGTAGTGTGTCCTAAAGCGAGAACTATGAACGTAGACAGTACATAGATACGTCAATCCTGCCAGAACATTTATCGATATTTTGTCTCGTATATTTATTCGCGTCTCGACTGCATCCTTTGGTATAACTTTTATCTACAATTGATAATAAGAAATGAATAAAATTGCTTTATCTTGTTAAAATTTTACCTAATGTAAACTCTTCATACAGCAATTTAGCAATAAATTGAACACTTTCGACAATATTGACAATAAAAAGCTTCGCGTTTAATCATTTTCTATACATTTCTCTCTCGCCCATTCGCGATGAAATTCGTCGATTGGAAGAATAAATGATTTGGCCTGCCAGAACTACCGTCAGATATTTCGCAATTGAAATATTTTCGAAAATAACTGAAAATTTACATCGATAAGATAAATGCACAAAATTGCAAAGAAATCAAAAAGTAAAAAGATTAGAAAAAAATGAGTCATAAACGATGCCTCCTGCAAGATGGAGTTGTCTGCCAAATCTCACTTATTACTGTTAATATTGTCCTAAATGTTAACCATTCCTCTATGCAATGGAAACTTTGCAAACAATCGTAGCCACAGAACCCGACACATTAAGCAATAAGCTTAATGCCTGTTACATCAAGTTTAAAGACGATAATATTAAAAAGTCCTCCTCGAAAATAATAGACACGACCGAGCAAATTCAGAGAATAATCAAAAAACTATGACACATCGAGTCAAGACAAGACTATCTAGTCAAATGTTTTGTTTGAAGTTTGACGTAGTAGTTTGCTATATAAATGAAAAGAAATGTTTATGTTATATGACAATTAATAGCGTCAATATGCAATCTTAACGCTATAGTTGTCATGAAAAAATGATTAAACAAATAGCAAATTGGCCAATATGCATTTTGCCCTTGATTAGATTAAGAAAAATTCGTTAAAACCAGACATCTTCATAAAACAATTAATTTTACAAGTAACTAGTATATATTTTGTTATGTTGAGCAGGTTTTACTACAAAATTATTTGTATCACTTTTTGATGATGATAAAGAGAACTTACCACACAACAATGTGTCCATTCAATTAAGACGAAACAAATGAGTTATGCCCTATGAATATCTAACCACTGTGTAGATGTATCTAACGAGGAGAACTTCAACTTTGACAATCAAAGTCTCCAAATCTAAACCCACTCAATTTATATCCGCAGAGGCACGTAAAATCATAGATTTATTATACCCTGAAATTTTAGAAATAGAGCTGTACCATTATGGGAAACTGTTTAGAAGTATTAAATACATTGATACAAGTTTCGATCATTTGGGACAAGATTGAATGCTTCTATTTTAAATTATTTTTAATCAATACAGTTTTCTATAAAATTTAAAATGTTGGAGAACGTTTATACTCTGCAACTCAAGAATCGCTGACGTTTATAATATAACGTACTAATTGGTTACACAGAAACATAATCGCACCTAATTATTATCTGTGTGTTTCTGATATAAATCTATGTACGAGATAATGTATGTATTATTATATAATATATCTAACAACGTAGATAATATAGATCAATTTATTCTATAAAATTATATTAGCAAGAAGATTATTGTCAAGAGGACCCTTCAAAGATGATATGCAAAATGAGAACATTTCTATTACGACTTGAGCACAACATTTCGCTAAAGTATAAACGAAAATTTATGGTGTGTGACTTATATATATATATTTTTTTTTAATCTGTGGTGGGTGCTTAGTTGCAGTGACTCCGTAAGCTGTATTACTTGTCTGGCTATCACTGCAACTCTTGCGGTGTAGTTTTAGTGTGTTTTAAATGGCTTTGTGACAGCATCATATCGCCTTTTATGATGCCGCGCTGTTAATCACTTTGCTCCCAACAGCGAATGGCAAGTCGATCCGGGATTAAACTCTCTGAAAAAATGTCACTGAGAGACCAGAGAATTGAACCCCGGCACCTATCGTTCTCTCACAACAATAGTCAGCCGCCTAACCACTGCGGCCATCGACCCGTAAATATAATAATAATATAATGTGGGTATTAAAATAAATAAATAAATAAATTTAGTGAAGATGTGAATTTTATATTGTAAGTGTTGTTTTGAACGGACTTTTCGAAATTCCACTCATAAGAGCAAGAAAGAAGGTGGCAAAATTGCTAATGAAAATAATGTTTTTACGGTGAAATTTACCTGAAATTTATTAACAATGTTCTTTAGCCTAATTCATGAAAGACATATTTCGGACCAACTCGTAAGCACGTGAAAGAGGGTTGCAAAGTTTGGATTATGAATAATATTTTTAACGTCAAATTTGTTTGAAACTTGATACTAATGCTGTTCGAGGCAATTAATGAAGCACGCAAAGTTGTGTATAAAAAAAAATAAAAAATTATATTTTTATGGTCAAATTTATTTGCAACTTGCTCTTTGACAAAATTAATAAAAACAGCTTTTTGGCATTTTTTTAAATTCAACTCCTAAGAGAATGGCAAAGTTTGTACCTATGGAAAATAATATTTTTATGGTGTGTATTGTACAGTTTGTTGATTTATATATGAACAACGGACATGACAACATAAAAATTTGATTAAAATGTAAAAAAACTGTACAAATCTTATAGTTTACGTGAGCGACGTCAGTCAGAAGCGCTATTAAGTAATGAAATTCTATTGATAGTCGTTATACTTTCATGTATGAAATATATCATTCTAATCCGCAATCACTGAAATTAAGGTGTATTAAACAACGAAAAGTAGTAAATATGGTGCGGAGTCGGTCGCACACACCTAGTCTGTACATATGGGAGATGGAACGTAGAAATATTTTCGGACATAACCTGCTTGTTGTCTTATCTACTCAAATAATATTGCTTTGCAACATTTCTTGGAACAATTGGGACCTTAGCCTTAATAGTACAGCAGGAGAAAAAAGTATCCTGCCAGTGCATGTAAGAAAGACGCCCTTCACTCAAAATGCACGGGCACTTTATATTAGAATTATGAAGTAGAAACAACAGATCTTGTTTGATCTATGTCCAGAACAAGACTAGTTTTATTACGTCACAATACATACATCAGATACATAGGTACTAAACATTAATACATTTTGACAATAGATGTCGCTGGTGATAACATGTCGGGATACAATATCAAAAACTTTCAACACTTTATTGACTTAGTATACCTACATGGACTGTCTGTGGCACAGACATTATTTGTATGCACTCTACGACAATAAAGTTCCCGTAGGGTTTGAGTAAGAAGCCTTCTTCTTTCGCGCACTGTCCGGATACTTTTTTCTCCTGCTCTACATAAAATGATTTCGGTATCGCCTGATAAGCATTTTATGTACCTATAAATATCTTGATCTTCAAAGATAGACAGGAGATTAAACATGCGTTTCATATATTTAAAGCATAATAGTATATATTTTTTTTGTGTTTTACAAAACTATGCAAGATAACATTAATTTCTCAACTCATCATTTAACAACTAACCACAAATTTACAGAACTTGTTTAGTGCTAACTAACTAACTAACACGATGAAACGATATTTTGTATCAAATGTGAATCGTCTAATAGCTATATCTTAAAATTTTGTCAAATAGCGAAACTCCATCAAGTACTGTACGTGATGTGCGTCAGCATTCGAACAATACATTTGAAAACGGATGCGTGGGCTCAAGTGTATGTGTAATGTAGCCTCAATGATCACTTGAATTCGTTTTTGGCCAAAATTTGTGTACGCAAGTCAATAATGCGAATGAATTGAATTAAGAAATCAAATATTTTTACACGCAAATAGCATTAATAGAATGTATGTAATTGAACGTTTTTCCGTTAATACGAGAATCATTTATTCCCGCACGCAATTGTATATTGAAGTGGGAGGAGGAATTTTTGAACAGTTTAATACCAACGGTATCCAAACAATTTCGTACTTTTATTTGTATACTTACCAAATTGTACATTAACTTGATTAAAGCACTCTTTCACCGTTTTAAATTATGCTATTTAAGCTTTACAGATATAAAAGTCAACGGAAAGTAATGTTAAAACAATATCATTGGCCAACATAATTTCTTTACAAGTATGTATTCAGCATGTCTTCTGTCTTCATCACACCCACAGTTTTTTACTTTAACTTTCTGAAATATTATGAAACGTTGTGTCATCTACTTGTACACTGTCAAATAAAAGCTTCTTTACCATTAATTCAAATACATACTATAGTTGATAGTGTTGTGCAGATCCAAACATACTTGCATACAGTACAGGGTGGTCAGATAAGAATACAAAGTGCTGTATCTCTGAAACTATTCGTCGTAGGTAAAAATTTTTAAGACTAAAGTAGTCAAAAGAAGACCGTGGAAAATATTTTCAGATGGTCGCCAGGGGGCGTAACCGTCATCTTAAACCTTTAAAGTGATTTTTCACTGAAATCCATCCAATAAACGTTACCAAAAAATATATGCTTTTTAAAGCTAAGCTTTACTCGAGTAATTTTTGTTTAACACTTCTTGACGTATCTATTAAAATAAAGTGGTGGGGGGTAATTAAATGTATGTTTAAATAAACAGCTGTAACTCCTAAACGACTGAACTGATTTTAACAAACTTGGTCTCATTAAAAAAAGCATTTATTGTTCCATCTACTTACTGTCTTACTTGCGATATGTATATTTCCTAGTGATGCCGCTAGAGCGCGCTTTTTGATATAACAACAGAAAATTGCAAAATTCTCTAAAAAATTAAATGCAATAATATGACTCTTTTTTCATAAAAATGTAGCGAAGTGATACCTAAATAGGCTAGTGAAAACCGTATTTCTATATCTTATTCGTAGCCATTGAATTATCTCCCACCACTTTATTTTAATAGATACGTCAAAAAGTGTTAAACAAAAATTACTCGAGTAAAGCTTAGCTTTAAAAAGCATATATTTCTTGGTAACATTTACCGGGTGGATTTCAGTGAAAAATCACTTTAAAGATTTAAGATGCCGGTTACGCCCCCTGGCGACCATCTTGGAAATCTGAAAATATTTTCCACAGTCTTCTTTTGACCACTTCAGTTTAAAAATTTTTACAGCAAGTCTCTACAACTAATAGTTTCAGAGATTGCATTCTTATCTGACCATCCTGTATATGTAGATATGTATAAACTTGATCTGCTAATGTAGCACACATTCATCAGAACCATGCCAGTTATGAAATAATAATTGTGAATAGTGCTTTGTGTATCGAAAAAAATAGATTTTGGTAATACAACTTAGTTCCTGGCTAAAAAGATATAATCTACAAAAAATATTCCGATAAATACAATATGTATTTATCGGAATCGTCATTCCCATTTTAAAGACTATTCTGAAGAAAATGGCTCAGTGTTTTGTAAATCTTATGAAGATATTATTATTAAACGTGAAAGGAGGTATAAAAGCGAATTGAATCCTAATATGCTGACCGATTGTTGTTGGATCATCAAGAGGAATGCATCACAAGCTAAATATAGCAGAAAAACGACATTTCTTGCCTTCTAAGTGAATTAAAATATTTGAATATTGTGCAGTTAAGAATGCAGAAAGTATAAGAATATTTTAAATTATAAATTCCTATATTTCAGAAATCTTGCGTGATAGTGAAAGCCCGATATTATATTTAAGTCGGGAAAAAATATCGGAATCACATATTTTTCTTTCTGGCAGAAACAAAAGCTTCTTTTCTGTTCTTCAATGTAATTGACAGAAAAATACCGAAAACAAAAAGCAATCTAAAAGGATGGAATACTAAAGGCCGTACTGACGCCGAGGATAATTTGAAAATGTTTATGTCGAAATTAAATTTTATTAAGCGGTGTTATTTAAGTGCTAATATTTTAATATTTTTCCACTTACTTAAAAACGTAAGAAACATATTCGTGTTTCGAAAAAGTGTCCGCAAATAGTGTGAAATGCTCTCGTGTGCAAAAGCATTATTTATAAAGCTAGTTAACATCACACTAAAAATCGATTTCAAAAGTTATGTTCTAAATGAAGTCAATGCTTAAATGCAACAATAATTGTATTTGAAGATTATTATTTTCAGGCCCACTTAAAATTTTGTTGACGCCATATAAAATATACGCTTCTTCGAAATACGTGAGAATCCTTGAAATTATTAAGATATGTAAGTATGTATGAAATCTATTTCGATAATTTAAGACAATTTAAGAACCTAGACATTCTCAAAAGCAAAGAAATAAACATAGGACATGATCCTAAATATATACTGCCATTCCACGTTGAATTGCCGCTGTGTTTGCTATTCTTAAATTTTGTGTTTTCGTGTGTCGTTATAAATTATTACTAATAAACAAGTTATATTTAACTTCTATTGAGAAAAGTGCATTGGTTGAAAACTTTTGTTTGTGCGATCAAGAAATAAGTGACTGAATTTTATCAAAATAAAATTGTATGTTGGTATCAATTAAAAAACACAACTAAATCTCTTTTTGATTAAAATCGGATATTTTATTTTCTGGTGTCTGTCTATCATCCTTATTTCTTTTTAGGTCATGCAACATATTGATGATATTATATTGCGATATAATATTTACAGAACATTAATGTAACATTTATTATTAAATATTTACATTTTTGTACATATTCTAAATTTTAGGTGATGCACAATGTCAGACATCCTACGCTATTCTCTACATCTATGCTTCCCACTACATGACAGACCATATGCCAATTGCTATCCCTATGGTTTAGACTTTTTAGAGGGATCCCAACAATCCCACTGATATGTTTTCTTAACAAACATTAATGGATGGTGTATCCGAACTTCAACTGCAATGAAACCAGTTCCATACTGCAACTTGCTCATATTGAAGCTTCCAGAACATTTGGCACAAGATGAAAAGATCTAACTAACGGAAGCATCATATTTTTAGTACAAGTATATTCGTTGCCGAAGAAAGTTTGAGGTATGACGATATAGTTAACTTTCTTAATATGAAGCAATAATCATCCCAAAAAAACTTTCATAATGATGTTCATTCCAAACAAGGACAATGTTAGATTTTAAAGCTGGTATTTTCCGGAAACTCTGAATCAAAATATGTCTCAACGTTGAACACATTTTCAATCGCAATCAAATATGCAAAGATGCACGAATATTGCGGAAAAATAGGCTATATTTTGTGCAAAATCGCCAGAAATTGACGAACGCCATAGTGAAATTTCAAATGAATACATGGAATTTTTCAATTCACTGTCAAAATTTAATTTAAAAACTACACTTTATTCATTTTTGACCAATTGCAAATAAACAGTAGGGGCGTAGAAATGAGACGACAAAAATTATGGGTAACGAAAAATTTATTTCAGCATATCTGAAAAAGAAAAGTTCTGAGGTTACAAGATGCCATCTGAGAAACAATTTTATACATTTAAAATTCAAATAAAGTTCATTTCTTAATCCAGTCGAAAATTTGTTACAGCTACAGCTTCCACCATATCTAGATCCTATAAATTCAAACGGAACCAAGAACTTGATTTGACACACAAACTCAATGCCAGCTTAGATCAAATAAATTTATAGACAAAATTGATAATTCATGGTACAGGTAAAGGGGTAAAGGTATAAAAAATATATCCATGTAATTAATATAAATACCCCAAATATTGATTAAATGTAACTAAATTACAGATGTATAATAAAAGTACCAGTTATAGTTATAGTTAGTTATATAAGTTATTTTTGAGTGGAGAAGAACTTAACTCTGCTTAACAACTTAACATTACTGGAGAAATTTACACTGAGGAAGATTAAGATACTGGAATAACATTGCATGTAGACGAAAATAAGAAGGGTGAAAATGGCGGCAAATCAAATTATTAACAATTAAATAAAATTCTATGTTACGTTCTTTTCATTTCTTGTCTAGTAAAGTTAATATATTCTATCATTATGTACCACGGATTCACTATCCAATCCGTAGTAGGTACATCATTATAGAATATAGTTACTAGGAAAGAAATGAGAAGAACGAGTAACAAATCCAACGATATTGGTTAGATGCCGAATGACAAGGAAACTGACTCTAGTATGACCTTACACGAAATGGTAAATGCTGTGCATTAATAGAAGAAGCCATCTACAGTGAGGATAACATAAAACCTGTCGTATAGTAGATAGCTTGCAAAAGTGGAAAGTATAGACCAAAATAAGTATGATGTCTCATACTTATACATAAAATCACGTGCTACTAGATATGACAGTGGTCTCTCATGTGAATTTATTCCGAACATTACATGATAATAAACCTAACTTTGTTAAAATAGATAATGAAACATTCAACACATTATTGGACTTATTGAGCAACAATATTGGTCAAGAATATATGATAATAAGAAATGCAATAGTAGGTCAGGAGAGGTTAACAACCGTTTGATATTTTGTTTTTCTTTCTTTAATGTGAATAAAATCCGGAGATAAAATAACATAGAATGGCACATTTTATTTATTGATTGATGCCACACTTAATCATGACAGAGAGAAAGCATATTCCCTAAACGAATAAAATCGAATCTGTTCATTGATACATACCTATACATACAGTTAAAACTAAACAACAACGAACATTCTAATACACAAGCTAACAGAAAATTCGTAAGAGAAACTTAATTCGCTAAAACAAAAATTAAATTTTCAAAGTGTATACATAGATTCTCATCTTCAGAGCTGGATGTCTCTTACTGTTCTCTTTCTAACACTCAAATCATTCTCGCTAGATAGCACTTTTCTGTAAATCAAGTGGTAAGATAAGGGCATTATAACAACGATGGAGGAAGTGTACGTGCATTTAAATATCGCGTTTGCGGTTAATCTTTGTTTACTATTCAATCGAAAACGAAATCACATGTTAAATATATTTATACTCGGTCATCTTATAATTAAAAACGGAAACCTAACAAAACGTTAACAATTTTGAAACAAACCATTCCGGCATGATTCATAGCAACGATATAATTATTAAAAAGATAACATTCGTTTTTGATTTATTTCGTGGAAGCTAGAATACGAAATGTTTAATACTCACAAACTGCAAACATTCCTATCAAATTTACTGTTAGTTTTCAAATGTTAAATTGGATATTTCAAAGAAAGTATAACATAAAATTATATTAATTATGTTAATACACTCATTTTATTATATCATCAATGCTTTCTATAAATCGTCTTGGGGTAAATTTACTTAAACTAACAACAAGACCGCGGATCTGATATAAGTATATTGTTAGTTATAAATATGTGAACGCTCACGATGTAACCTAAAAACAATCAACACAAAGTTATGCATAGAAATCATTGCAACAATAATTTTGTTATATTTAGCAATATCATAATCACATCCGCATCCTTCTTTTTTTAATAAAAGAAGCTACTTTGACGACTAGTGGCATCTTCTGTATCGGTATCAATAATATTACTATATCCCTCTTTCGTCATTATTCAAAGACAATGCCGTGAAATAGGAAACTCTGTTTGACTGAACTAGTGAACTAGAGCATTATATCAGCATGCCTATAATTCTTTCTCAATTAAAGAACTTTTATGTCAAGGGAATATCGGCTGTAACTTCTGTGGTTTGACTGTTTGTAAGTAAATAGGACATCAAAAACGTCAATGCAAGAGAATGGATTATTTAATGATAAAATTCTACAGCCAAGAACATACGTACTTCAGCAGATCACTTCTGATTTATTGTGTAATGCACATAGACAGAAGTGTTTACTTGGTCGAATTCCATTCTAGTGTTTTTCTTACAATTGTCCCTTTTAACATTGGATTTAAATGGACTATCACAATTAATTCATAACAGACAAAACTAACTTCATAATGCTACAATAAGGCTTTGGATATAACCCACATATTAACGATTTAAATAAACTTGGACGTCTTTATTTATTATAAATACTATAACTTTCTTGTTACCTGTACTAACAGCAATAAATACTGCTACGAATGTGAGAGATAGCAAATTAGACTTTATGAAAATGTTATATCCTTTTTGGGTGAGAAATAGTTATGGCCAAAAAGTATTTTTTTGCAACAAATACTATGGCTTTCAAATGAAATCGACTTCTCCTTTTTTTGTGTGATACTTCCCATTGTATAACTTCCTCAAGCTTTACTAATTTGTAGTTTTACTATGAACTATTTGAAGGTAGTTATTCTCAATAGATTTATAACCGTTACAAATTACAAGTCCATAAATCTCTACTTTTCAAAGAAAAGCAATAAAAGTCTAAAACGGCAATAAAATTAGATTAGGGATTATTGAAATTATACAGCATTAGTAGTGTTAACAATTGCTGCTTTTACGTTTACCTAAATCAAGAACATGCAATTTAAGTAGTTGAAACATTTTCCGAGCTTTTATGAACAGTCGTGTATTTAAATACTATAACTATATAAGGTAAAGCGTCCAAACAATGAAGCTATTGATCAAACAGAGTGTTATGACGATTCTCTAAACTAAATTAAAAGTAAATTGAACTGATTAACAATGAACTAAGTAAGCGGAAAATGAAAATATACTCCGATATTTGCCTCTGTTCCAACATTCTAATTGTAAGTTGTAGTAGTTGTATAAAAATTAAATATTTAAATTTTAATATTGGAATATCTGTGTTCCATTTATTCAACCCCAACAATAGCACACTATTTTATGCATGATATCCAACTCTAGATTGTATGATATATGTAGCATTGATTACGGCATTCTGTTCTATAAAATGCAGGGTTTCATATATTCCCATAGATTTTCTATCATAGACAATCATAATACGATATATGATTCAGTGAACCGGAAAAATCTGATAGTGTGGTTTGGACGTTTTAGTGAGGACGATGCACTTGATATATTTTGTCAGACACTTCATCGCTTTATATTCATATTTACAGGAAAGAAAAAAACATTTTCAGATTTTTTGTTGGATTAAAGACTAAGCTCTTTACAGAGGTCTACAAACTTTGAAGGTATCTGTCGAAACAAATTGCTTTCGCTAAAATAATTCTTCGTCGATGAACATGCATTATTTATATGTTGCATTCGAAACTTTTACGATTCAATATATTTGCGGTAGATAACGCAATAATCTCTTCATGACAGCGCCGACTATATTAACATGGAGAAATAAAAGAATATGTGTACTTACAGTATTTTGTGTGAACTCGTTCTAAAAGATAAAGATAGTCGCACGAACGCAGAGTATTTTTATTGTGCATAAGTTAGTATTGTATACACCTTAAAAAATTATTAAAATATTATGGAGAGAAATGAATTACACTAAATACGCAATTTTCTGCGGTAGTGTAGTAATTCTGTACGAGGGCAGTTCACTAATTTTATTGTCTCTAATATAGAAGAAGAAACAATTTATTTTTCAACATAATCATCATTTTGTGTGAATTTTGCCAAGATTCCTTTATAAAAAAAATCTTGTTCCATTAGCTACTGATTTTTTGTCTTCATTCATCGTCTAAAAATGGGTTTCAGCGATGGATTTTTTTAATTTTGGAAGTAGATGGTTGTGACTAGGAGCCAGGCTGGGAGGAGAGGGAAGCTTGTTCAACAAATTTTAAACCAAGCATTGTGAATTACATCCATTGAAACAGAACTTTTATAGGCTTTAGCGTTGTCTTGATGAAGTAGCACACCTCGACTAAATCTTTCTCTTCGCTTTTCTGTAACGGCCTCCTGAAGCTCTGACAATAAGTTAGCGTGAGAATTACCTGTTAGAATATGGCCAAGTAGTAAAACGTCGACAAAAATAACCTCAAAATCCCTAAAACCGAAACACGAAAATTTTGGGAAAACTGCTTCTTTACTTTCGGTCAACTGGATAAAGGCAAGTTTCATTTATGGAATTTTTCAGAAATCATCTGGATTTCTCTTAAATTCTTCTCCACGATAACTTGATGGATGAGCTTTTGATTTGTTACTAACATATTTGGCACCCACCATGCGGACTCTTTCTTGACTGACAATTCGTCGTACAACATTTAACGGTAATCTTTTCAATCATTTAGTTACATATAAACAAAATCCATATTGTCTTCGGCAACCAGAGGTTTGGAGGCAACAGAAGCTAGTGCGTTATTACAGGTCTCTCTTGCTAGTATAAAATCATGTGAACAATTTTTAGCTACCTCATATAAAGATGCAGACTAATATTTCGTATATGGAAAGAACCAGAGAAATAATATTTTATATTCACTAACGCCAAAAAATGACACTTTGAATGACAACAATTTTTTATCTGTCTGTGCTAGGGACAATAAATAATGTACCTCTTCGAATCTATTGTTAAAGCTTTAAATACGTAAGCGACTTCCTATAAAATTAATTGTATTGCTTTGGATAGATCCTTTAGAAGGATCCTAGAACACTGTGGTCATACACTTTTAATTAAAAAAACGCGAATTTTAATTTTAAATATTTGGTGACATAATTATGACGGAAAGCAATTTATTTTTTATGTTAAGACGATTGTGACAAATTTAAGAACCATGTGCGTGAATTATTGTGACAACGTTAGTAAATATTACAACAAATAGATTGTATAAATACAACAATCACTAATGACATTCACTACACTAGAATTTTTGTAAAATTAATCTCATAATGATATACCTGCTGCTTGAATAATTTATAATTGCAAGAAGGTTGCCATTCAATATAAGTAAAAAGTGTTGTAAGACTAACTTCAATGAAGTGGAAAAAAATACTATTAGAATGATGAAATAAAATTAGTTTGTTTATTAGACAATATTCACTTTATCACTCCAATTTGTCTATAGTAGTAGTATAATATAATTTCACTCGAATTTAAAAAATGGTTTTTTACCTTACTGTAAAAATGTAAGTATTTTAAGTTTAGGCTAGGGAAGGGGTAAGAATGGGTTGTCAATATTAATGTAAAACTAACTTTTATTAGTAATATTGGATTTCTGTCTGACTATTATAATGAATAAAAATATGTATTACTAATCTGAAGTGGCAGTACAATCAAAGAAGGCACGTAATCTTTAATATACAGCCACGTTGAGGCAATTTAGAGTGTGTAAGTTGTAAAAATGATTGCAAGATGTAACCATAAAACTTTATTATTATTATCTCACAAATTGTTTGATTGCTGATTTGCTATATATTAAAAACAGATGAGAAACTCACACTTGAAATAGTGTCAATTAAAGGACATTAACTTTAAACTGGTTCGAATATTTGAGAAAAAAACACTTTGAAGCGCAATTAAAATACAATTACACCAGCAATATTAATCAGGTAGCTTCAATCAATTGACATCTAAATTTACTTCTCTCAAATACATGAACCCAAAAATCATTGTTAGAAGCATTTACAAGCATTTATAAATGCTTGTAAATTTGTCAATAAAACTTGTTGAAATATCTTCAAAACGATTCTATTAAAATTATTTAAAATACTGTTACAAAGATATTGTAGCTCTAACATTGCATCGAAGCCATGAAAACATTAAACAAAAATTTAATGCATCAATAAATTTTAAACATTGAAGATGCGAAGGAACGTTTAAAACGTATCTTTTATAAGTATAAATATCATCATGTCACAGCAGATTCACTACATAGATTATATGCATACAAAAGCATAACATTAACATTGCACGACCAACATCAATGAAAACGCCAGCTTCTCTTCATGCATAAGATAAAAACACCATGGCATGTATCTCTGGATGCAATATATTCAAGACCTGGGAGCAAGCATGACCTATATTCCAGTACCGAAGCTATTATTTTTGCCTTCTTGAACGAATAGTCATGCTTTTATATATAGAATATAAATATTTCAATACTAATTCGACTCTAAATCGAATCGATGAACGTATGATGAGGGGATACGAAGTGATTTGTTGTGTTTGGGATGAAAAGAAATTTTCTATCACTTACCTGAATTATACTGGATCGGTAAAACGAAAGGCTTCCGGGTTCCTGCCGTTCTGCCGATGGTCGAAGATGGAAGGCACACGAAACAGTGTTTTGAAGAGGTTATTTAAAAGATCGAGGTCATCATCACCGCGGCACGTCCAGTTCGATCGTAAAGTAAGCACTAAATCGAAAGACGGCGCGAGCTTTACTACTGAAAATATTATGACCGTCGCGGCGCAGAATCGTGACCGTCACTATCCGCCGAGTCGAAGCCCGCAACACGCAACGTTGCCGTACGACCGTCAAAACTTACAAATTAGTCATACGCGTAAACGAAAAAAAAACGAGCGGATCTAATAAGTCGATACGGTTGTAAACAAAACGCGGACAATCTATGATTAGAAAAAAATCGCAAGGTTTCTTTATCTGATAAGATAGCATTAATTTACATTGGGAATAGAAAAAAAACATCGTAATAAAATTGTAATAATTCTGTTAATAACTACAAGCATGCATCGTTGGAGTAAATGTAATTTGTTCTTATATTCATTAAGAATAATGTCATGCACATTATCCCATATACAAACTTTTTATTGAGGGCTTCATAACATTAGATATCAAATAGGAATTAAAGTTAAACTAGAAATCCCGTTATACCTAATGTAAAAGGATTTTTAATTCGCTTGCTGAAAATAGTTGCTGATGAAAACACAGCATGTGGAAAACCCGCTTTACTAGTGACACACCGACTAGTTAGAACATTTGCTTACATACGCTTGCCTCGCTTACATACCCTTTGCCTCTCTTCATGGAAACTATTACACTGAAATATTCTTAGACGAGTGTTTCATTCGTTTTAAATTCTGCAAATAGAAGAATATGTTTCTTATTGGAATAAACTTGAAAAATAAAAGTTTGAATTTTTTTGAACTTTAAAAAAGCCTACTACTCATAATACGGTAAAAGAGAATCGTCCTGTATACACCGTGTACCAAAGTAAAATATTCACCATTGCTAATTTTTTTATTATTAGAGGTATCATATTATATAAAGTATGTTAGTTAAATTAGTTAAATTAGTTAAATTAGCAAGTTGATGGGTATGTACTTTTCATTAACATTGATGTTTGAGAAAGCGGAAAAACAATTGAAAAATTTGATTCCGAGATAATATTTGCAAAAACACTTTTATAAAGAATTCTCATTTTATTTATATTCTTAGAGAAAACAATATTTTGAATAAAATATTACAATACTACCGTAAAACTAAAAATAAAAAAGTCAAAATAATGTGAAAGTGGGCAATTACAAAATATTGTGAAATAACTAAACACATCTTTCCTAATAGTTGTTAAATAAATAGTATTTTGTGAACATTTATATCATTATTAAATTATTGCTTTCCAAAATACGAGTATTTATCAAATTTGCAAATATGTACATCTAATTTGTTGAAATAAAAATCAGTAGAAGCACTACACTATTATCAAAATAAGTTTCCGGAACATCCAGTACCAAATCAGTAATACTTTTTGCGATTGTACAGAAAATTGTGAAATAATAAATCACTATTTAAGAAACGTAAGGAAAAGAAGGTTTTCATTGTAAAACAAGAAACAAAAATAAGCATGTTAGCTCATTTCGAAACATTTTCCGAAAATGTCTGAGATATTATTATAAACGCAGAAAATATTGCTTGTTTGAGACTGAACGTTTCAAAAATTTATTTTGATAATACTGTAATGCTACTACTGATTTTTTTTAAATAACGTTTCGTGTAATTGTTTAATAATAAAAAAATCTGAGTTGAGAACAATGATAATGTATTCTCATTTCAAAGGCTTAAGATAAACCGAAATGAAAGCAGATCTGGATTCAACACTATTAGAATACACTCCTCCTAAACTCCGTAATACATAGATATCCAAAAACTGTTATTGTCCCAGATATGACTGAATCGATGATACTGATACCATCGAACAAACCTGGACGCACCATTATACTCCCAATACCAAAAAACAATCCAAACAATGAACAAAAAAAAATTTCGCCACCAAGGCTAAAGCGGTTTTGTCAGCAGGAAAAGTTATGAAAACTGTATTTTAATATTCTGATAAAGTTATCTTGGTCGACTACTTAAAAACGGCAAAAACCATAAATGGGGAGTATTATGCCAACTTTTTTGCAACTTCTAAACGAGAAAATTAAAGAGAGACGACTTCATGTGTCAAAGAAAACGGTACTTTTTCATTAGGATAACGCACCTACATACAAGTCTGCAATTACACTGGCAAAAATTCATGAAATTAGGATTTAAATTAGTGCCTCATTCGCCCCATTTTGCAGATTTGGCTCCCAGCGATCTTCTCTTTCCAAACCTAAAGAAAATGGCTCGGCGGTAAAAGATTTTCATCTAATTCCGAGGTAAATGCTGTTGTAAGTAGCTACTTCCAGGACTTGGATTCATCGACCTACAAAGAAAGCATGACTAATTTAGAATATCATTGGAATAAATGCATATATGTTTTACTATAGCTGTGTTTTTGCAGCCGTTTCCAACGGTTGGAAGTGGTTGGAAGTATCAGGAGTATGCGCATTACAATAAAACCGAACGCTTTTATTGTAATGGGCATGCTCCTGATACTTCCAACCGTTGGAAATGGCTGCAAAAACAAAGCTTATATTAAAAATAAAATAGTTTTGTGAACAAACTTGCGTTTTCTTTATTAGGCCAAGTAATCACCAAACAAACAACCCACGTAAAAATGCCATTGTACTTTTTAAAAAGCATAATCTTAATGATACAGTAATTACAGAACAATCAGTCCGATCAATGCAGAATACAGAAGTAATGAAATGGCATGTGAATATAGATTTATAAAATCTATGTAGAAGAACTTAAACGAGTCTATATTTTCTATAATAAAATTTTAAATGCCTTAGAAAGCAGAACTTTGGTAATTGGGTTGAACGTAGATTTAACTAATGCATTAAATTTAGTAAATCACCAACTCTTACTACAAAAAATTGAACGCAATGGTCCGCGATGTATAGCGTTGAATCTTTTATGTTTCTATTCGGAAAAACATTATCAATATGTCTACATACGCATCAATGAAATTTGTAATGGTGAACGGTTGGCAAAACGTGGTGTACCACCGTAATCTAACCTAGGTCTTCTATTAACTATATGTCAACTTTCGCAACGACTTGATTAGTTATCTTAAAAAGAAATCGCTTTTTATTGATGTTGTCTGTTATGCGAATGAAACCAATATTTTAATATTTCTATTGTTTATATAAACTTTTTCTTAATTAACTGAATAAGAATAATTTGATCTTGAATGAGCGAAAGATTTTTGTAGCTTCATTTTCTTTGTGTGGTTGATATTGATGACGATCAAGAGCGTCACTCAAAGTTTTGGGTATTACTGACGATTCAGATATGTAATGCAAACAACGTATTAATAATTTATATAATAAATTAAGAAAACAGTTCTATGCGCTGAAACTTATGTCACAACGGTGTCGTATAGATACTCTACTGACAATAAACTTTTCTGCAATAGATAGTTACATATATAATAAACTGAGGTAAGGTGGTGCAATGGAAAGGGGAATTGAAACTTCAAAAACATGCGGTGTACAGGAAAGGCAATCATGTTGTAAAGTTATTAACAATCTAAAAATATTGGCAGTAGCTCAAACATACATTCATGTTGCTGTGTTCTCAATAACTTTGGTAAGTTTTGATCTAGTTGGACAGAACACAACTATAATACTTGAGAATAAAAATGAGCTCCTACCACCAGCTCACACAACTGATCATAAGATTATTTTATGAGTTATAGACTATATAATGGTTTGAACGAGGATATAAAAGGTAGTCCCAATACACAGTATTCAAAAAAAAGGATAATTTTGTGCTTAATCAGTAATGCGAAACAATATCTTCAAAAATAATCACGTCCATTCCTCCAACTTATCTTTTTTGCGAATTGAATGAATTGAATCAACTTTTGTCTTTGACATTCCTTGATATTTTCAGTAATAATATCATTTTTCGAAGTTAAGAAAAAGACAAATTGGGAAAGATGGTTAGTCATGATTATTATAGTATGATTATTTTTAAAGATGTTATTTGACATTATGTATTAATTAAACACCTAGTGTCAGAAATATGAAAACTTACTTAAATCATTTAATAGTATATTACAGTACAACTCCATTAAGATAGCTTTACGGCCGAGCTACAAAATATGTGAGGCGAATTTGAAGAAAGAACCGAATAATACTGGCTAGACAGTGAAGACCCTAACGGACGTGTATTGTACGATATTTTTGTAATATCTCGAAGATTTGTTCTTCTTTAATATTTTATTGAAATAAAAAAAATGATTAGAGTACATTTGTTTCACTGTCAACCGTTATGTATGTCAATCTTTATTAATATGAACATTTAGCTATTTCTGCTATATGAGTTGCCATAGTGATTTAGTCTTTACGGCCGCTTTTTACGGCCACCCTTAACGACGCATGTCCGATTGTTTACATAATAACAAACAATCCTCGAAGTGAACTTGATAAGTGAGATATTACAAAATATGACTTTATTGGTGGCACTATATAATAATAATACAATCTCTGCAACACGCAGTGATGCGAAAGGTCATATAAAACAAATATTCCATAAAAGTTAGTCTCCTTATACTTTTCACAAAAGAGTCTAACTTTCTATCAAAGTTATTGCGTTATAAATTTTATGAAAAAGAACTCAAAAAGAGCACCCGTGTTTGTTACTGTAAGAAAAGTATATTGTATTCTTTTAATCAAAGGACTCCGACGAGCTATATTACATTTTATGAAGTTGCGTTCATTTAAACGTAGTGCGCGAGTTTTCATTCTGCTCGACAGAATCTGATGAAATGTAGGTGTAATTAATTGAATAACCTCTCAACAAATTGTATTGTATTGCTATTGTAGAAGTACATAGTATGCTAGAGAAAATAACGAATTATTAAAAGCGTCTTCAACTTTCAGGTATACATATTGACATGTATCTTTTGATATTGATAATTGATCAATATTTTACATCAATATCAACATAAAATGTTTTAGGTATAAATCTGGAATTCATCTGCTTTATAAATGTAAATTTGTCACGTGTAATACTTATTTCTCATTTTTATGTATTCATGATAAAAATGAATATATGTATAAGTAAAACTATAACCAAATTACACATTAATTTTTTTAATAAATTGGAAATTGTTGTAACATGTAATTTATGGAAATAATTAATAAGCAATGAGAAAATGTATCAGGAATTCAGTAGTAAACATTATATGAAAAAAAGTCATATTATTGCATTTAATTATATCAAATTTTATTATATCAAAAAACGCTCTCTAGCAGCATCACTAAGAAATAGACATATCACAGGTAAGATAGGTTCGATGGAACAATAAATGTTTTTTCCAACGAGACCAAGTCTGCCAATTCAGTTCAGTCGTTTAGAAGTTTCAGCTGTTTATTTAAAAAAACATTGAATTACCCCCACCACTTTATTTTAATAGATACGTCAAAGAGTGTTAAACAAAAATTACTCGAGTAAAGCTTAGCTTTAAAAAGCATATATTTTTTGGTAACATTTACTGGGTGGATTTCAGCGAAAATGTGTGTGTTTTGACCACTTTAGTAATAAAAATTTTTACCGCAAGTCTCTACGACGAATAGTTTCAGAGATACAGCACTTTGCATTCTTATCTGGCCACCCTGTACGGTAATAGTAATTTTTTTGAAATTCTGATGCAAAATTTCTTGCAAGTTACAAAAATTGTTAATAAAAGAACATTACTGTAGCAAATATTTTGGTGTTACCACTATAATGATATATTTCGAACTTTAAGAATGTAAAAAAAAAAACTACAACAAAAGAAACTTTAAGTTTAGCTTTGATGCATTTTTAGTACTTTTTCTAAAGCAGAAATATGTCAGTAACTCGACTACAAGGTGACATTGCTAGAGTAATGTCCTTTTATTACTTATTTTTGTAATTTCCATAAAAATCTTCCGTCGAAATTTCAAAAAAATTTAACAGTAGGCCAGGTAGCCTAAAATAGCCTTAAATGATTGATCAACGGATTTAATACAGAAAGTCATTACTGGTTTTATAGGAGTTCCTATTTCATTTACTTGTACAATAAGCCTTAATATTTACGCAACCATTGCCAGGACATTATTTATATATTTTTTAATTATTCATCATAGATTCTACATAGACATTTAAATACAGTGGCGAGCAAAAGAATAGGGACACTAATGTGATTATAAAAAAAGTGTTTATTCATTTATATTTTCGAATTAACAAAAGTTTAAAACGTGAAAATATGTGTATTACAAACTACTGACAGTGAATATCTAGAAATAAGTTGAAACATATACTTAAACTCAAAAAGACATGCGAATACAAATTAATACATGCGTATAATGCGAGCATTTAAATTAGCACACTGAACAATTTCATTAGTAAACTTAATACTTTGTGGGATATCCCTTTGCTGTAATACTGCAGCACATCTCTTAGGAATATAGTCAATTAGATGTTGACATCGGCAATATTGTTCCAGACCTCGTTAACACACCGAAACAGTGCATCAAGTTTTGAAAAGTTTTTATCTCGAATACCGAGTTTTACAATTTTTCACAAGTTTTCGATGGGGTTTAAATCAGGACTACAAGAACGCCATTCAAGAAGGTCCACTTGTTTTTTTCGAAACCATTCTTTTGTAGTCTTGGCAGTGTGCTTAGGATCATTATCTTCTTGGTATTTCCAAATCACGGATAAATAATCGTCGGCATATGCAGCATAACGTTCGATAAAATAACATACACATGTTGATCCATTATTCCATTAATTTTATGCAAGGAACCAACTCCTTTATACGACATACAACCCCATACTAAAACTTTTCCCTCCGAAATCTTTCACTGATTTTATTTGTATACTTAGGATTCATCACTTCATTGGAACATATCCGCACGTATCTTCTGCCATCGGATCCTATTCTATTAAATATTGACTCATCACTAAATAATACAAATTTCCATTGATCTGTAGCCCAGTGTAGATGACTTCTGACAAAATCTAACCTTTTTTACCTACCTAATCTTTAATTCTATTTTTTTTGCTTATAAGCGGTTTATTCCTTGCGATTCTACTATGTAATCCAACTTCATTCAACCTTCGTCTGACTTAGTTCTTCCCCTTTTATGAGTTTTTTCGCAGGATTTTTATTTTTGGAAATATTTTATTTGATTAGTAACTATAATTTTTGATACAGATAGATGGGTAGCTATTTTTCAAAAACTCCAACCTTCTCCACGAAGTTTAACAATAGATTTTCGAAGGTCGGGTGTACAATGTTTTTCACGACCCATTTCTTAATTATTACAGTTCGTGGTATTTTGACGATTATTATTATGTACTTAATACATCAAAATCGGGTTTGTATAATTCAGTGTTAATAATATAAATAGTGGGTTACTTCAACAGAAACTTAAAATGTACTAATCGTGAGAAATGTAAACAAAACATTATAATACCTCTACGAAGAAATGCAGGTGGCATGTCTTAAGGATACACATTTATTAATTTCTAAGAACTTTATAGCAAAAATAAATTCTTTCAATTCGTTTAAAATTGTACCAAGGCATTAAACCTTAAATACAATATGCTGTCCCTATTTTCTTGCTCGCAACTGTATATAAAAATACGCAGAAAGAAAATAAGTCGATTTACCACTTATTGATAATAAACAAAATTACATACAGTTTATTTACTGACAAAAAAGCACATTTACTATTCGATAGGGACACTCTTAGCATTTAATCACTACAAAATATTTTCTTTTCTTGAAACTGTGGTAGGTCTTTTTCCTAATTTTCGACTGTGATGAAAAACATTAGTTTCAGGTAAATTAGATAATAACTGGTTTCGACACAACCTCATCATACGCAGCTGCAGCATTTTCTTACACTATATTCAGCTCCGACAGTAAAGCCTTTCACATTTGTAGCATGAATCCTTTTCCCCGACCTTTTGGTCCCGTTATGCCTGTAGTTAGGTTTTCTAGAAAGGCTTATTTTGATATACTGCCCAAGATTTTTCCCCAATTCGTCAGTAAATAGAATGTTTCTCCCTTCACTGGAATATTTTTTAATGTTACGTAAATATTCATGACGCCATCGTATGGTATCATCTCATTACTTATTGCATTCAGTATCATACCTATTGTGGGTGAAACGTTTCGCAATGAGAAACTGTGAACTTTATATCAGATAAGTGCTTGCAAATCTTGTACAGATGTTGGTTGGTTCTCCCTTTCTTTTCATATGGTAAGGCATTTAGTATCATTTGCTTCTCCCATAGAAAATAGCATTCACCTTGTCTATAGCGTCTAGACTCAGATGCTTCCATCTGAAAAATGTAACATTGTGTACATTTTTATTGTACTCACAATGAATAACACTTTTAATGATTGATATAATTAAAAAAAAAACTGGATCATTATAGAAGATGTGTAAAAGTAGGCAAAAATAAGCATCAAAAATAAGTAGAAAAATAATAATAATAACATAGAAGCAAAAAATATTATTATAAAATTATGTCAAGCGACTTGTCAACGTTCCATACACCAAACAAGGATAGTTACATATATATATTTATCATCATAAGGTAGCAAAAGCGGGCACACTCTATAAGAGCCCGTACTTCCGATTCCTAGGTGGCATAAACTACAGCAAAACAGCTTAGAAAACCGCTACAGCTGCACCCACCACAATAAAAAATATATATTTTTTAATATATCAAAACAAAGATATACTTCCAATACACACTGCAAATATCGTATATAGATCCTAAACTACAACCTCATTTCATTGTCTCTTATAACAAAAATAATTCGCTAATATTATTTCATATTTATCATTTAATATTCATTCATACCACATATTGTCTCAAACATTTATCACAATAAATGCAAATAGTAAAGAAGGAAATATCTGGTAGAAAAATTAACTCTATTAAGCAAGGAATGCACATTAATGTTGTCTAGACATATCGACATTTAGCTAACGTTTACGAGTACAAGACGATATAAAATGAAATCGATAGTGAAAGAAAAATAATAAACATGAAATTCTCAGACTACGCATTTTACTTTTTTATCATCCAATAAGCGTAAGGTTTGCTTGAAATCAGTTATGTACCTAAATTAAATTTAGTATTTCTGTCTATTAAATTTATAAAACTAAACTCAATAATAAAGTTCTATGACACTCACTTCTTATTTCACTTGATTACACTACATTGTTATAGTACATTAGTAACTACTTTTCTACTTCCTATTTGGTCCAGCTTTGTTTAACTAATGACTAATAAATGCCATGAAAACAATTGCATAATTCAGAAATAGCTAATCATAAATCATTAGAAACACTCAAAACTAAGATAACTAATATCAAAAATAATAATAATAGGTAGTTTCTCTAGTATCCACTTATTACGCATTGACTGCTTTTATTATTTAAAAGTGCTAGAAATGACAAATTAATTATAATCTGAAATCACCTAATCTACTTAAAATGTACACCTAATAACAGTCAATTTTATGCCATTTTATGATTTCAATTATGTAATTTTGCATATTTTATATTTATTTATAAAAAAGAGAACCATTCTAGTAAACGAAAAAAAGAAGTATTAACCCAGCTTATTTATTATGGCAATATTCCACATTATTGTGATATAAAAAATGCTTTATTTTACGGAACTAAATTAAAATAAATCATGAAAATATATAACGTGTGTAAAAATTGTCGCAAAAGCTATACGTAGCGACATACTTCCTTCGTTTCTAAATCAAAAATCTCAATGGTAAAATATTTTAGTCTCTCAATAAGCGCTTGTGTTCGATATTTGCCGGTAC
This sequence comes from Holotrichia oblita, assembly GCA_023690525.1. NCBI lineage: Eukaryota > Metazoa > Arthropoda > Insecta > Coleoptera > Scarabaeidae > Holotrichia > Holotrichia oblita. The sequence continues at coordinate 83,389,251 of CM043015.1, read as the reverse complement.
AGACAGCTGTAATTTTGAATTTAGACAACTTCTTATTCCTAATTTATCGAAAACAGTTTCTTTTTGATGGTAGAGTATTTTCAACATTTCTTCATTAGCATCGTCTTTTGAAAAACACAATTGGCAACGTTGTAAGACAATGTATATGTTTTCTTAATCCCCGTTTGTCAATTTTGATAAGTATTCTAATATCTGTTATTACGGTAGTATAAAACTACAGTGTTGCCAAATGGATGTTGTGGTCCCCGAGGACGCATAAAGCATGATATAACATTTTACCATTACAATTTTGTATCAAATTCGAACAAACTGTGTCGCTACGTGTAGCTTTTGCGACAATTTATATACACCTTGCATATTTCTTCCTGACGCTGAGGTTTTATACATCATCTGTTAAGTAAACTACATAAAATTGAAATAATTTTACAAACAGGAGTCGTAATAATCAAGCCTTCTACAAAACAGACAAACAAGAAATATGTTTAAAAAACGGGGTCAAAAAACATAAGAAGAGTTTATAGTGCTATATACTAAGTAAACAATGAATTTTCTAAAAACAGTGTTATATTTTATAAACTAGGTGCTATAAAAACAGCTAAAACAAAGATAAACAGTAAGATACGGAAGCGAAGACACGTACAAAATAAGATTGGAAGATACAAAATGATAAAAACACCACGAAACAGGTTAGACTAGACTGACATATCTCTAGTGACAAAGATGAATCTTATAAAGCCGATATAACTGCACCCACCACAAAAAAAAACTAATTTGAGTACATAAAGGTGTGAGTTTTTACATTATTCTGGTTTTAGCCACTATAAATGCTTTAAATGCACAGTTAACACAAGATAAAAATAATATTTTCCACGTATCTATTTGTAATACCTACGCATGTGCAATACTTAAAATTATAATAATATTAAATCTATTTTTAATTGTAGTACAAATGGAGTATGATTTTTCTGTTATAATATTCAATTCTTAGTTAAAATAAACCCAAATAAATTTTAAATGTTTCTTAATTAATTTCTTTCTTAAATTGTGTTACATTTTCATAGTAATTCTCAATGGGAATTAATTAATTAATTTCCCACCCTCCTCCACTCTATGGTCTACCCTCCTTTTTTATGGAACACCCTCTATATTTTTACATTTTTCGATTCTCCTCTATTATTAGATTCCAAAAATACATAATACCTAGTGTGTAATGTGATTAATTTTCTACTTACGTATAATTTCAATTTAATCTCAGAAACGATTTAATTCCGTTAGTTGTCTGTACTAAATCTATTAAACATGTTTAAACGATGTTTTGTTTCTAACAAAAACATAATGGTCGAAAAATAGGGGAGAAGCGGGTTAAAATTACAATTGGTATACATGAGCAAAAAGATGTCCCCCTTTATATGGTTTGCGATTTATTTTGCCATTTTTGCAAAAAAAAGTCTCTCCTTTCAAATTATTCAGAGTAGATAGTTTTCATTGATTGCACTGTATTATACTCAACTAAATGCAAAAATGCTCAAATAATGTTCATATTTAAAAGATATGCCATTTCCTGTTCAATACATTATTTGATAAAACTGGCTTTAGAACATGACCTCTTCTGTACGTAGATAAGTTGTAACTCCTGTGATTCGATTGTTTGTTGATGGCGCATTAAAAATAAGCGTCAACATGTAGGAAGGAAATTCAACAACCAAGAGCATACTTCAAAAGATCACTGTGAAATTATTTATTTATTGTGCAATCTGCATAAATAAAAATGCCAAGTTCATCGAATCTCCATTCCTGTATTTTGCTTGCATCCATATGTTGGAACTGGAGATATATACCCTGTGAATAACGTCCACTATCTTAGAATACATTTTTAAGTGTGTTCCTGAAGTTGGATTGATTGTTTCTTTTACGTCTTCCCAAAAATAATTCTTTTATATTAAAAAAAATAAGAAACTTAATGTTTGAAACAAATAACAATTTATTTATTTCGAGATTTCTGTAATCTCACTGCAAGCATTTTTTTTAGATCAAATTATTTATAAACCTAAGTTGAACATTATATTCTAGTTATGAAAGCAGCAATTTATTTGTTTTAAAATTTTGTTTTTATTTTGATAATAAGAACACGTTGTTCGAAAGGCACATTAATATTAAGTTATAATATCAATATCATTACACGCCTCATTAGTTTGCAATTGCTTAAATCACTATACACATTTATTCAATTACAGTGTTCGTTAACAAATCAAAAGATCTTAGTGAAAAAAGCGGTCATTACTACCAATGGAGATGATTCATACATTGAATCTAAACACTCTTCGTAAGATTTGCAATCATTTTCATGTTTATTTCTAGTACGTCTAAGTATATCGTAACAATTTTAACCAGCAACAGCTACTAGATTATTGATGTAATACATAAAGTACCAAATCGATTGGTTATTACAAAAATAATTGCTTAAAATACCCATAAGTACCTAAAATACCGCGGTCAGTATATTATTGGAATTCGACATTATTTGGTAACGATAAATCAATACAACGTTCAGTCAAGTTAAAAATACATATATTATTTCTCTAAGTACTTTAATCTTCCTACCTCTTTGCGGCATTCTGTGCGTTCCAAATTTCATTCAATTATATTTCCATTACGCATATAATCTAACAGTATAAAGCACTTAGATTTACTTTTTATCATGTTATCGGCTTCCTTATAGGCAACTATAATTGTATAGAATGCTTACAAAATAAAGCAGAACGTAGTTTTTATAACAAAACTATGGAAATATGTGACAGTTAAATATAATAACTATATTAAAATATAAATTGTCTAATAACTAAAACTTAATATTGACATAATTTCTTAAGAAATATAAAAGATTAAACAAATAAAACTAAAAACTAAAATTTTTGATAGATAGACGATATTGTCACTTTCTTCACCAGCGGAGAAAAAAGAGAAAATAGGAAATGTATTATATTATTTCACTCGAGTCTTGTTCGATAAAAAAACCTAGACCAAATGCTGCTAATGAAAACATCACTTATTCATCGTTCCTCAAGAAGCAAGCAGTTAGTTTCATACAAAAGTGAAATCTTGAGACAATCTGTATGTTGACAAACGAATATTAAAAGAACAAAGAATGTAAATAATTAAATCATTCTTGCCTAGACCTATTCTTCTTGGCGCATTGAAATATAACACGTTAGTTCCTAGCTCCAAATAGCAGACTGATTCACTGTTTCTTCAGTGGTTATGTTAATAAGCAGTTAATCACAATTAGGAACGTCAAAATCCTAATCCATTTGTAGAGAACCCTATTCGCTCTCTTCGTGAACCAGCTCTTAATATAAATTTAGTCCTAATTGAGTTATAAAGTAAAGTCATCTGAATATATACAACAAATAATGTGCAAAAATCACCGCATGCAGAAAAAATTGAATCCCACAGCTGTCAGATATTGTGTTTCACACATAATGTTGTCTCTATTTTGTACTGAGAATAATAGGCACTAAGAATTCATACCATTATTTCGAAATCCCATAAATAAAGTTCATGTTAGAACACTTTTAAGTCACATATTAGTTAATTACTTTCTACCAGAAATTTCATTCCAACCAATATCAGTTGACTCACTGTAGAATTTTTCCAAACTCGATATTTAAGGAGCAAAAATATAAATAATAATACATATATGAAATAAAACGAAATCATTTATTTAACATATTTACTATATCTTAATCAAAATAAATACCTGTAAAGTGATTAAAAATCTAAATAAGAACAAATAGATAAAATGTCAACAAACATAAAACTAAAAAATAAACGATTTTAAACTTTACTATTGGATACGACTTTACTGTAACCATCCAAAATTCTACGGGACGTATATACTATTAACCAAATTTTAGCAACATTTTGCTGTAAATGAATCCTATACTCTCTTAACTTTTTGCTTCAATTCAAAGATTCTTCCAACATGATGTTTCTGTAGAACTTTTTTGATTTTGCGCCATAAAGTTTCGATTGGAAACTAATCGTAAATACTTAAAATATATATTATACATATATTCTAGGACTTTTTTCGAGATGTAGCATATTAAGCTTTTCTGTCGTAGCAAAAAACCTTATCACGATGATAAGTATTTATCCATGATCGGTAAAAGCAATTCATTTAAATTGTTTATTTGTTTCCGCAACTACTTCAGTGAAATGATGTTTTCTCGCCTCTCTAGATGACATGCTGCCCCAGACCGTAGCCGATGCAGGAAATTGTAAAACTTCTTTTCTTTGGAGTAAAACAAGATTAGCGATTTTTCTCCTAGAAAAATATATTTGTTGTGTCTATTTTATTTTCTTAAAATTAATATATTGCAGGTGATGAATCCTACTTTAAACGCTTTCTTTAACACATAGATCTTGTAATTCTCTTTCCAAGAGCATTGCTCCAAAAAGTACTTAATTGAAGATGTTTAGCACGCAGACTTTTCCCAAAAATCCTTTATAATGTTCTTCTATTGGTGTTTGTAATTTTACTTTTCGTATTATATCGTAGTTTTAATCGTACTATCTAGGCTATTTCGGAATAATTGTAATAAATTTGCAATTTCGAAGTTTTTTTTTAATTGGAAAATTTGATCAATGAACGAATTTATTCTTTGTCAATCGTTCCTCATTTGTTCGCTCATTTGTCTTAACACAACTAACTTCGAAGCACATAAAATGCTTTCAAACAGTTACCAACAATTGGCGTTTTTGTTTCGAAACTAGCTGCTCTTTGTGGCTTATTTTGTGACATAATAAAAAAATGAATAGATAATTTAAAAATACTGCTTTTAGAAAAACTTAATTTTATACAAAGAATTTTGAAACTGAAATGGCAAAGTCATGGTGTGTGATGGTATCGAAAAAAGTAAAATTTTATTAAGGGGACCTGACTGAGACGGGACAATAAATTTGTTACCCATAGAGTGACAATAAACAATTTATTTCAAGTTTCGCTGTGTAGCACTATATTATGTGTTGTCCATTTTTGATGGCTTGAAAATACTTTTAATAATTGTATGTGGATGCTTTATTACTACAGTCATTAAAAAAAACAAATAGTACTACACTAAACACTTCAACCCACAAAACACCAAAAAACTTTTTACTAAAAAACCGAGTAAAAGTATGTAATAGTAGAGTAAACAATTTTTTGGTGTTTTGTGGGTTGAAGTGTTTAGTGTTCTACTTCTGCACCAAGAGATCCAGTAAAAACTCCGCAAATAGTACCACTTCATGTCAATTAATGGTAATTGCTAATGAATTAATAAGTAGTAGTCAGTCAGTCAAGTAGTAGTCAGTCAGTCGCTGGTGGATGTAGACGTGTTTTGATCGGCTCTGTAATGTATGTGCAATATCGTGTTAAAAATTAGTGTGTCATATAACACAAGCAAGAAATAAGTATGTCAAATAATAAATGCAATGTGTGCAATACCTGGAGAACTGATAGAACAGTTAAATGTTTTGTGTGTGAGGAAGAGAGACACAATAAATGTTCGGGAGTAAGTGAAGAATCAGCAAAAAACTAGGTGAAATGGATATTATTGCATATATATGTCCTTATTGTCGCAATAAAAAGATTTCTAAACAGATAAATAATATGAATAAAAAACTTAATGAGTGCATTAAAACAATAACTGAACAAAATAATTTAATTCATAAAATTTTAGAAACTGTAGTAGTTAAAGATAATGCAAACAAAGTAACTACAAACTTCACATATAGTGAAATATTAAAAAATAATAGAGATGCGATACTGATAAAGCCAAAGAACGATGGTCAAAAATCATAGGAGACGGAGAAAGATATAAGAAAAAAGATAGATCCAAGCGAATTTGCTGTAGGAATTGAAACAATCAAAACTGTAGGAAAAGGTAGCGTGGTAATTAACTGCAGCGATAATAGTTCCAAAGAGAAATTAAGAGAAAATGTTAAAAAAAACTATTGGTAATAAATATGAAATAATTGATCCAAAACTAAAACACCCAAAAGTAATAGTTGCAGGGGTCGAAAAAGACATTGTTGATGAAAGTAATGAGAAGATATTGGAAGCGATTATAACTCAAAATGAATTAATCGATATTGATGAAAGTATTCAAAGCAAAATTACAGTTGAACGAAAATACTTAGCTAGCTGCTGATGCTGCTACTAGCTGATGTGAGCTTGCTCTACCGACGAGGATCCGCGACGCATTGTGAGGAACCAGCCACTTCGGGCCCTGATCAGGTAGTGTATGGTGGATGTAAGATGTCGGAATCTGCATTGCCTCGGGCGAGCTCCAGTCCGTCCGTGTTTTCCGGGATTGGTGAAGCGTAGGTCAGGCCTCAGGGAACTGGGGTAGGATCCCGAGGATCTGAGGGTACACCCGTTCTTGACTATTGCGGCCCGCCCCTCCATACACGAAGCGCTGGCGAACTACTCAACATGGCAACTTTACCAACCAACAAGAGAACGCCGAAGAACAGTACAGAAGAGAGCCCCAGCGGTGCCTTCAAGACACCAACGGCGCAGCACGTTAGGTCGCCGATTACGATAGATCTGACGACATTTAACATCGTGCAACCAGGAGGTAGCAGTGACGACACCACATCAGCTCCAGATATGTCGTCCACAAAAGAAGACATCTGCAAACTGCGATGCCGCGAAGAGGAGCAACTGCAGAAGTGCATAGGTGTCATCAAGACCATGAAGGCAGCTATCGGCAGGCAGAAGAACGTCTCGATGGATGTTAAGAACGGCTTGAAGGAGCTAGAAGAAGCAGTGGAGATGATCTCTGACTGCAGGAAGAGATGGAAGAAGGCCGAGCTGCAAGCAGCAGAGCACGTGCAAAAGGCTTTAGCGCCTGCAACTAAGTCGCAGGCTACTTCTGCTACGGGCAACAAGAACGTGGAGAAGAAGGAAGCGCATCCCTCCGAGAACGTGTGGATGAAGGACCGAGCAGGCAGGAAAAAGCAAGCTCAAGAAGAGAAGAATGCAGCTGCAAAAGCTTCTAACAGCAAGCAGCAGCAGAAGATAGCCGGTGGCCAGAGGAAAGACGACGGTGCCGACAAGAAAAAGCTGAAGAAGAACAAGCAGAAGAATCGGAACACAAAGCCTCGACTAGATGCGCTTCTCGTAAAACCTGCGCAGGGAAAGTCGTATGCCGACGTATTGCGAGAGCTGCGAAGCAACGCCAAGCCAGAAGAGACAGGCACCGAGATTAAGGCGGTGCGGAAAACACGCGCGGGGGATATGCTGTTGGAACTAGGACCCAGCACCAAAGACACAGCAGGCTTCAGCAGCGCTTTGAAGAAGATCTTGGGCGAGAGGGCTAACATTAGGAGGCGTATACTGGACATGGCGGCCAGACTCGGACTCAGCGTGGTAAATGTCGGAGACACCACCACGTTCAGAAGACCAGGCTACGGAGAGACGATACCGGACATCACATTGGCCTCGGAGGACATTGTGCGGGATATCGTGGACCGGCGAGTCATGGGGGACTACACCGGTAGTGACCACCAGTACATAAGCTACAACGTAACGAGGCAGCAGCCGATCAGGCGAAATCCTGCTCCGGCCGGTCCTCGATGGAACGTAGCGAAGCTGGATGAAGACGCCCTGGCTCATGCAATCGCTCGAGGAAAGGATGCCGTCATGGAATGTACCGGTTCGGCGGAGACAATTGCGGACGCGACCATGGCCCTCATACGTCGTGCCTGCGACGCCTCTATGCCGCGGAGAAGGAAACACAATAGAAGATCTACGTATTGGTGGAACGACGAGATTGCAACCCTCCGGAAACGATGCTTACAGCTGAGGCGGAGAATAACCAGAGTGAGACGACGAGATCCGAACGCGGCAGAACTAGAGTCCGAGGACTTTAGGAACGCCAAGAGAGATCTCAAGAACGCCATCTACAGGAGCAAGAAACGTAAGTGGGAGGAGCTGCGGCAAGACGTTGACAACGACCCATGGGGCCTTGGGTACAAGATCGTCATGCAGAAGCTTACGACGAAGACTGCGAATCCAGTCCTCGAACGAGATCGGATGCGGAACATCGTTGACACATTGTTCCCTACCCATCCGGAGAGAACTGCCGAAATGGAGGACGAGCGATTGAACGACATCCCGCTTTTTAGCGGAGATGAACTGTCAAGAGCGGCGAACTCCCTACAAAACCGGAAGGCATCTGGACCCGACGGAATTCCGACGGAAGCTCTCAAGATTGTGGCGCGCGTCTGCCCAGATCTGCTTCTGAACATGTACAACCGCTGTTTAACAGAAGGAGCGTTCTGCAAGAGATGGAAGGTACAGCGATTAGTGCTGATAAGCAAAGGTAAGGGCGACCCCAGCACGGCATCGGCATACAGACCGCTATGTATGCTGGACACGGCTGGAAAGCTACTAGAAAGACTGCTGAAAACACGAATGGAGAGCAGCATAGACGACGCGGGAGGCCTGTCCGAGAGTCAGCATGGCTTTAGGAAGGGCACTCCACCGTCGGCCCCGTAGCGCAGGTAGTGGAAACCTTCGAAGCCGCTCAACGGGGAAATCATTACTCGAGACCCCTGGTGATGCTCGTCACATTGGACGTAAGAAACGCCTTCAACTCGGCGAGATGGGACGTCATTCTTGACTCCTTGCAGAACACGTTCGACACGCCATCCTATTTACTTAGGATGATACGCAGCTGCCTTAGCGACAGGAAGCTGGTCTACGACACCGCAGGCGGGCCGTGTACAAAGAAGATAACAGCGGGAGCGGCGCAGGGTTCCATACTGGGCCCCGACTTATGGAATGTGTCCTACGACGGGATCCTCCGAATGGAGCTGCCGCAAGATGCGTATCTGATAGGATACGCAGACGACGTAGCGGCAGTCATCCTAGCGCGTGACGAGGCGGATGCCCAGAGAAGGCTCAACCAGGTAATGAGAAGAGTCACCACATGGATGGACGAACACGGCCTGACCCTGGCAACGGAGAAGACCGAGGTCGTTCTACTGACCAGGAGAAGAATCCCTAGGGAGATCGAGATGACGGTGGATACGGAAGTCATAACCACTACAACTTCCGTGAAGTACCTCGGACTGCGGCTCGACAGTAAGATAACCTTCTGGCAACAGATTCAGTCGTCGAGCGATAAGGCCGCTAAAGTAACGACGATGTTGAGCCGACTAATGGCCAACGTAGGAGGACCGACGGCGAGTAAACGCCGGCTGCTAATGACCGTCACCCATTCCATACTCTTGTATGGAAGCGAGATCTTGGCTGACGCTTTACAGCAGGATAAGTACAGAAAGCGGATGGCTTCAGTACAGCGACGGGGAGCACTCAGGATCGCCAGCGCATACCGTACGGTTTCCGAACCGGCGGTGCTCGTGATCGCAGGAGTAACTCCGATAGACCTACTAGCTCTAGAAAAAAAGAGAGTCTACGAGACACGATGAGATGTCGGCTCACGACAAGCAAGAGCGGACGCTAAAGCGCTCACACGACAACGTTGGCAAGAGCGCTGGCAGAACGACACGAGAGGACGGTGGACGGCCAGACTCATCCGCAACATCACGGAGTGGATGAACCGAGACCACGGCGAGGTAAACTACTACCTCACCCAGTTTTTCAGCGGACACGGGTATTTCAACGCATACCTGGCTCGAATGGGTAAAGCAGAGAACGCGACATGTCAGTATCACGACTCTGCGGAAGATGATGCTCACCACACCTTCTTCGAATGCGAGAGGTGGAGTGACTACAGAGCCGCGCTACAACACGAAGTAGGACCTCTAACGCCGGATAACGTCGTGCAAACGATGCTGTCCGGGCACGACCACTGGCAGAAGATCGCCACGTTTGTCGAGAAGGTGCACCCAAGCAATGGAGGCAGCCGATCGAGGCTAACTACGAGGTGCCATCCTGAAGTAATGCGACCAGCGGTTCCGGGATGGATTCTACACCTGACAAAGTGAGGTTTTTTAGTGGGTGCGAGCCCCACACAGCGGGGACGGGTCTCGTCCCTGATGGTGCGTTAAGGCATTTTTCCTCACTTAAAAAAAAAAAATTGCCACAAAGTTTAGAGATTAGTTAAGTATGTTTTAGATAAGTTTTTTATGTAAATCAAATGTAACAATATTAGCTATTGCTAAATAAATTTCCATTATTATTGTTATTATAATTACATCTTCGATTAAATCGGTTGATGTGTGTTTAGGGTTACTTTTCAAAGCACGTACATATGCCAACGTATCGAATATTATTTGCATATTCCTTCACGAACTGTAATTACTTGAAAACGTGATTACAAGTATTGTAATTGTATTTCACAAGCACATCATTATAATGACCGTATCCTGCTGTATCATAAAAGGCATTACTTTGAAAAAAACAAAAATACCTCATGACGAATAAGTAAACACAGTCGAAAATACCCTGAATGATACGATGATAATTTATATACTGATAGAGGACATTTTTAAATCGTGTGGATATAGATGCAGAATGAATAAGCGATAGTTCAGTTTATGCTAGTATTGATAGTACCTAACTACACAAAACCAGGATGACCAATTCACAGAAATAAACATCTGCTTATATTTTAATAATAATAGAAACTTTTAAAATGTCTAAATTTAGTGTTCGAGACATACCCCATTTCAGTAAATCAAAACCAGCCATAACGTTTCTCTTAACTTCATTATTTGAATAGAAAAATTAACCATAGTTTTACTTAGAAAAATTTTAAATAAACAAATCTATTCCTCAATTTATGCTATTTAATTTTACTGGCAGATAAGTACCTAAATAATCAATAGTTACTTTCAACAAGTTGAAAATTTTTGAAGATACTCAATGATATTTAAATTACCTTTGTAAATTCATCATGAAAGGAACGATATTCCCAAATTTAATGGTTGACTGAACATAATAGGCAGTTATTTTCAGTAAAATAATATAACACCTCATCTACTAGTTGACTACTAATATTAAAAACTAAATATACATAACTCGAACATTTACAAATCCATTTAGTAATTGGATTATTAGTTAGTTTTTGCCGTATGAAGTTTTAATACATGGATAGTTTAAAAAATTAAAATTCTTACATTTATACGCATATGTCTCTAGAACATACAAAAACTACGTATAAATACACAAACATTTCTTCTAGAACAACGTTGTGTATACTACTAACATTGTAATAATTAATTATATTGTGAAAAAAAAACAGACACAAACTATATAGCTGAAAACCTGAAAATTAATAAATTTAATTAACAAATGACTACGAACTCTATGAAATTAGCGCGAAGTAATTAATTATTAAAACTACGCCTGTGTCGTACAACACGACTCGTTTTTAATGAAATGAATAACAAAATTTAAACTTCCTGCATTTTACTACTCCGTCCCGCTTTTTCATTCATAACGATTACAAACAAGGGTATTGTTGTAGTTCTCTTAAAATTTTCAATTAAACGCCCGCGAACAGTTATACTAACTTTATTGTTTAAAAAAATAGGTACATCAACGGTTTACATTTAAAAAAACCCACACGTTCGACGTGCTCGCTCACGAACCTGTTCACACACTCCTGTTCGTTTTGTCGCCGGGGAAATTCAAATTTCCAGATTTATTTCTAACAGTATATACAGGGTGTATGCACTTAAAACTTCTATCTTAAGTACATAAAACCAGGAGTATAATTCGTGGTTTTGACGAAATTCTTTATTAATACTACTTTGATACATAATGAAGGTAGATATACAATTTTAGGACTATATACAATACGTCGAGTTTCACGTTTTTCTGTCCAGAAATGAATGATTTTCCTTTAGCCCATTTTTTTCTAATGTAGTGTTTTTTATCATTACTATCCCATTCACATAAAAAACAATAGTACTTTATCTTGCCAAGGTGCAGACCAACACTAAGGGCAATAATTTTCAAAAATCACCATAAATATTCCATCCATAATTGCATCTGTTTCCTTCATACTAGCAACAGTGCTGACGACACTTTATTGCCGTTATGCAGAAGTACAGCTTTTAAACTAATTCTAGAAAAATGAATGAACAAACGTCATTATGTTGGGTTATGTTCAATGACAAATATTCCCATTAAATCATTACAAAAGCTAGGCCGTTTTCTTCACAAAAGTAGTTTTGAAATTAAGGATGACGATTACGGGGATTACGATAAATTATACATATCCTTGTATCCTTTTGAAGAAGATTCCATCCTTTTAACTGAAAACCGACTTTTCGAATATGAGTTTTATGTTAAAGTCATAGTTTTGCTTTCTGTGTAATCATTAAATAAAGTATCCATATGGTCTTCATTTAGTTTTTTGTAAAGCTGAAATTATATCTGTCAAAAGTTTGAACCACGATATCACAGACCAATCAGATAAAACATTATTTTGTACTGGATATCAAATCCCAAATATGAATTTTTATTTTTGACCTCCCTGTATATACCATACGCATATACCTGTATATTTATATGCCATATGTAATACTTACATTTAATGGAAATACAAACTCTTAATCCATTAAAAAAAAATTAAAATGAGGCAGAAACACGAAGTATTAATCTGAATTATATTTTGCAAATAGTTTATATATTTGACAGCTTTTCTGCATTTATTAAAAAAAAAACATCTAAGCTAAGTTATAGCAGTTAAAGTTCTTTGATTCAACTTGCCGCATAAATCTACGCTGGCTTTTCTGCATATAATGGGAACAACTGTTCCGGATAATATGCCACATATTCTGACAAAATGTTCTTAATGTACCTTGAGTACTCGGAGTGTTTTCCATGGCCATTGTTCTTGTCGATGAAAACGAAGTAATTATTAATATTCATTTGGATAAAGAGTTATGTATAACAGCAACACATAATTTACTACAACAATATTAGCTTTGACGAAAATTCCAACAACGCAGATACAAAGAAAATGGTATTTGAAATACAATCCACTCTTTAAGCAATCTATGTTGTTTCCTATAACTTAATATTTTGTATTCCTAGTTTGGCATTCATTCGTCATCATTATACATACGTTAAAAGATTCCATGCGTAACAAATTATGTACTTTACGAAAAACAATTAATCATTTTTCTGCCTACCTATTATTGCTAAAACAGCATCACAAAATGGCCATACTTTTAAGCGTATTTGATCGTATTGCAGCTAAATAAATTAATAGAAATAACCATATAATAGTAGAAATTTTTGGTGGCCTCGCCGCGTATTTGAGAAAATAATTCATATATGTAATTAAGATGACATCAAATTGTTTTTGAACTGTTTTTCATAACATTGTCATTTTATTGAATAGCATTCTTTGCCAAACATTTTGAATCAAAAGCTAAGATAAAAAATCTTGTTTTTTGAGAAGTAATATTTACAAAAATAAAATTGTTACTTTCGTGATGAGTGTATATCAAACAATACATCATAATAACATTTTACAGTTAACTGAACCACTAAGTCCTGCCAAAATTGAATAACGTTATGCAATTTAAATATACATGCACCTTGAACATAACGAGTGTGTATACATACATAATTTAGTTCAATATTGTATCTTTAAAAATAATGAGGATGTTAGCGTAAGTTTTATCGCTACCAAATCATATTCCATTAATTTCATTCTGAGTCGATAAGAACGACCTTCGTTATTACTTCATTTGAACGTGCGTGTTACACATCGACACTGCAGACTACAATGAACTGAAAATCTTTTAACAGGTTTATGAAATTGGGAATCAGTGGACCGATACTCGATGAGTAATATAACGAATAAACTAGTAACAGTTTGCTGGTTGAACACATAAGTTAATATCAATTTATAATTTTAAAAATAAATACTAAAAAAAAACTTCCTAATAGAGGAAACAATTGAATTTTACTGTCATCCGTAATTTGACATATCTACACACAGAAAAAAATTCTTTCGTCAACCTAAATATATTTTCTTAAGGACTTATATTTTCTGCAAATAGATGAAGAATATTTAATTTACTGAATATGAGAATAGAAAGTGGTAATATTAATTATGAACACAATTTTTTTTTTACTTGAAATGAAAATAGAAAATACTTAATATCCATAATTGATATTATGACTTCATATGCTGTAAATATTATTTTATTCACGAAAAGCACAATGTGAACTCAAAAGCATGAGGCATAGCCTCGTTAAGTTACATTGCGAAATTATAATCTCATATGACAAATTAAAACGCTTAGAAATAATTTTCTGACGGGTAACATATCTAATACGCAGTAGATTTCTAATAGCTAATATTATATAATGTAGAAAAAGACATCAATCTAGTGATAGTGATCGTTAGTAGTCAACAGCAACAACAACAATATATGTGTATGTGTGACACGTCAAAGAAGTAATAAAACACAAAATAAAAAGGTTATTAAATTCGTGTACAAATTACACAGTTGTCTACCGAGACTTATTACAAACACATAGTATATAACAAAACATACATATGACAAATTCATATCTTATTTAGTCAACAGAACGAATGATAGCAAGATCTTGTTCAAAAGAGTGAGATAAGTATTCATTAAAGTTATAAAACGGATTAACCCACTGAACACCAAACAAGTTTTAACTAAAACACCGACGCGTTTCAACAGCAATGCTGTCATTATCAAGGCGATAATAAAACTAAATTAAAATAAAATCTACAAAAACAGGTAACCTAAATGTTATGCACGGTCAATCCGATACGCATCATTAATTTCCGATTAACGAAAACAATGAGGAATACGGTATAGGTCCATTGTCACAGTTCATTACACATGACTTATTTTTATATATTTCTAAACTTTCGAAAACATTTAGAAACTTACAATTGTTTATTTGTCTAATTAATTTAACATTCGTATGATCGATGTTGTGATCTGTTTCAAAAATGTGTTGGGCAACGCTCGATTTCTCAATTCTATTAAATCTAAGATGAGCCATATGCTCTTGAATCTAGTTGAAACAGCAACAATTGTAAAGATTGTAATCAAAAATATATTGGGCAAACCAGGAGAGCAGTTTCAATTTACAATTTGCATAGTATGCCAGCTTTGCCGCCCTGTGTGTGGCAATATATTTTATTCTACGAATAGTATAAATTCCAGAGATCGGCCTGCTATTCAGTAGCGTTATACGATTTTTCCACTTTAGTTTATTATAGTGTCTATATTTGTAGTCCGAGGAACACGGCAGATGATTCAGCCTTCTCTGCGAAAAAGATACGCGTTTGTGTCTTTATTTCATTCAATTTAAGTTTATTTGCATCATACCATGATTTCAAAGCCTTCTTTGTATTTTCAGATTCATCCAGATTTACCAGACAAGATGCATCATCAGCATACAGATACACTTTAAGGTGTGGAATGCTAGTAGGTACATCGTTAATATATATAATAAAAAGAACAGGACCCAAAATCGATTCTTGTGGTATGCCACATGAGATATGTTTGAAACTTGAGAGATTATGTTCCACATAACTAACTGTTTCCTATCTTTCAAGTATGATTGGAGAATATTATAACTGGTACCTCTCACTCAGTAATGATACAGTTTTTCCAGTATGTTCTTGTGCGAAACAGTGTCAAAAGCCTTGCTAAAATTGGCTAACACTGCCTCCCCACCATCTTCATTATCTCGAGCTCCAACGTATGTTCTCCACAAACTCAAGAGTTGCTGTAATCTTTCATCTCGATATCCATGTTGCGGAGTTGAAAAAAATTGGTTTTCCAGAAAACTTACTAGTCTGTTTTTATTACCATTTCCTTTAGACTTTAGAGAATATTGGCATTATTCGTGCGGAAATATCTCCTGCTCGAGGTATTTATAATGTGTATTAATGGTTCAGTGATTTTCGCTGCAATATTTTTCAATAGTATATTATTTATTCCGTAAATATCTCTACTTTTCTTACTCTTAAGAGACTTAATAATATTTTCAACTTCAGTTTGATCTACTGACTGAAAGTAACACAAACTCGTAGGACTGCACATTCGCGAAACATACACTTCTGCACCAACCACACATGCGTTAATGGTACTCGATACAGCATCTCCTACCCCCGCATAGTGTTCATTAAATTTTTCAGGTGTTAAACCACATGTCCGGCCCAAAGCCAAATCCTTCTTTCCACTTTCTTTATTAATGATACGCCATACGTTGTTTATTTTCAGATTCTAAAATGTATTTCTCATAATGTATCTGTTTGGATTGTTTAATCTAGTTAAGAAGTATCGTCTACTATTGAGGTGGATCAGCTATTTGAAACTATATAGCATGGTGAAATGTTACTGGCAGTAAACATACATATATCACATTCTAATGAGAAAATGCAAATAACATAATAATGAGTCTCTTCTGGGAGTGTAAAAGTCCACAAATAAGTACATCTTTTACGGGATATGGCGGTGAAGAGGTGAGCTACCCACACGAATGAAACAGAGTACCCGAAGTACTTATCGTATATCATACTCATACTTTTACCTGATCCTCATATTCTGTATTAAAAAATGAGGGCGTTACAATCATGACGAAAGCATGTAACACAAACAAGACAATATTTTTCCTGTTATGAAAAAATTTTTATTTGCGAAATTATAAAACATAGACTTTCTTAATTTAATGCAAACTTACCTAACAGACATAAGTATTTCTCTGCTTTGAACTAAATGAAACAATTATCTTTTATTTCTAATGTATTGCGTACTAGCATAAGCATTCGTTTCTTACGGCAGTATTTATCTTTCACAAAAGTAAATATGAGTGTCAGCTTGAAAAAATATCTGCTTGCATATTTTATTATTTGGACGGCGAATCTTTTCTATATACAGATCATTTAGAGGGACTAAGGCCAGCTAGAAAAGAGATAGATCTAGAGTGGGGCGGTTGTAAAACATATACGGAATTAACGCAAGCGTGCTATTCCCCCTTCCTCACTGTGAAAACGAACCAAGGGCATACGCATACATGAGCGATCTACTTCCCACACTAGTCTAAGTACTACTACTAGGAAGATCGCAGTGAGGAAGAGGGAATAGTACGCTTGCGTTAATTCCGTATATGTTTTACAACCGCCCCACTCTAGATCCCTGGCCTTAGTCCCTCTAAATGATCTGTATACTTTCGTTATACAGGGCGACTGTTAAGGATGAAGATGTATATTTTAAAAAGTTGAATTGGTAGTTTTAAATTAGAGTTTTGTATCATATTTTAGAATCAAAAAAATGTTTTAGCGTATAGTTTCTAATAATGCTGTTATTCAAAACGGAAAGCGGTAGATTCAAAATTTTTATAGTTAGTTCTAATTGGTTCAAGCTCTAATACCAGGTACACGATTTCGGTTTTAAAGTCGGATACCAAGATTCAGTTTCAGAATTATCTTTACAAAACGGGTTATAATACAAAGCATCCAAGAATGGAATAAAATTATTTTTGTCGTAACTATTAGCGTACATTCTACAATGAATGTAACATAAATGACAGTCCAATAAATGTTCATAACTAAACTGCGAATGCAATCATGGAACCTGCTTGGGATATTTTGAAGATAACATGATTCCTAAACCGATTACGGGCATACCGGTTTAGAATAATCGGTTCTGCAACCGTTTCCAGTTCTAGAACTGACTTCTGATATCTGACTAGAACCCAGAACCAGGTAATCCGACGAACGAAATAGTATGTATAGTTTCAATAGCAACATAAGTTACATGATGAATTATTAAAAAGATAATTTAACGAGAAATTCTCTCTATACATATACAATGGTAAAATTTTTCTGAAATTTTAATACGACATTAGTACACACGACAGTACTGGCATATTTCTAATTAAAAAAAGAAAAGTAGTACAAACAAAAATGTTTCTACTATTTTTTCTTACGTTGTCTAAAGTAGATATATAACAGTACCTCAGCAAACGCGTGGCAGTTGCTATTATAAATTAATATATTAATAGAGAAATACATTATATTTTATAAATTTTTAAATAATATTTTATATTACAAGGTATGAAACATGTCAAAAGAAAAAAAAAAGAATGAAAACAAGTACGTTACTACCAATATGCTAAACAATATTTTACTCTATACTAGCATACTTAGATCATAAAAACTTTCTAAATCATACAAACAATTCTAAATTAAAAATCTGTTAAGCTTTGTTTTAAAATGTTTCAAGGATATCTTTTTTAAAGTGTGAGGTATATCTTTAAAATTTGTATGAGAATACTTCTATGGATGGTTGCAAAACTTCTTTAACGCACTCTCGTGTACTTAAATATGTTTAGTCTTATACTGTTTTAAAAGTTCAGTACAATGTCTCTCAGTGAAATGCGCACATTCGAATTTTGAAGTACAAAAATTCTTGGTGCGTCCACCTGCAGAAGATGATTCCGTAAGACACTCTCGATCCAATGTACGTATGGTGCGCTGATAAAGCCGCTTTTACATGTATGTCCTTTGAAATCGTTCTTATAGTGTGTAAAGCATTCCTGCAATTCTTTGACAAAAAATGTTTATGTATTCTTTCCAATTCAAAGCAGAGTCAAGTTCCAATTGCTAAAATAAAAGAAGTTTGTTTTATTGATTGATTTTTGTAAAATTGTGCATCAAAATTTCAAAAAATTACGTTACAATGTAGTAGAAAACTTTTACCGTAGGCCGGACCGCAATAGAGAATAAAAATCAGCACTAGTACTCAACTAAAAGTAAGTAAATTCTGTGCTAATGTATTGTAAATCGCACTGTTTTTAGTTACTGTTTTTTCAGGATTTCAACCTCTAAGGGTTTAGTGGGCTAATAATAACTTGAAGACTCCAGGTCAGATTTTACTGAAACTTTACTCAAATGTCTCCACTAACATTTGTATCATTTACTCAATATTATCGAAGACTTCTCCTGCGTAATTATTGAAAAAAAAATTTTAAAATAAATTAAGTACTCTTTCTACTACTTCAATTTTGGATAGAAAGACGTTTTGCTAAAAAATAAGTTTTGCTAAAATAGAGATGTTTGCTCAAAGTTAAACAGAAGAAATCTCTCACTTTAAAATAAACACCTATATATATTTTATAACATAATTTGATTTTAATCTCTCTTAGTTTTTCAATAATTCAAGTACTTACGTATTGACAGAGTTGACATTTTTTTCCTGTAAAAAATGTTCTCTATTCTTGTCCTCTTCTCTGTAAAAAATAATACTCTCTGCGTTCCAAATTAGTTGTCACATTTAATACGTATATTTTGCCCCGAAATAGTTGTCACATTTATAAGAAAAGAGAAAACAGATAAAATTAGAACCAATAATGAAAAGCAATATAAGTTGCAACCTAACAATAATTAAATAATTAAACCAAATAATAATATAAATTTGGAACGGAGGGAGTATATAATATGTAGCAGTTCAACACTTAATTTGTTATATTATTGCTTATTATTAAAAAATTAATATCAAAAACGAATTAACAATAGTGGTTATTTGGGTACTGTTTATAAAGAAGAAACAGGTATAATATGGAATGCAAGTATTTATTAGTTAACTTTCTTTGTATAACCGTTTATTACCGTGTATTAATTCCAAAAACTGAAATTATCCGAACTCGCGACGTCATTATTAAGCAATTCAAAAACTACTGGCAATATTTTACCATTATCAAAGGGACTGAGTTCGTGGATAGATGGAATTTTGTCGTAGTTTTAGGTCCTTCTTACATCTATTGATTACCATATTTTTGTGAAAGATTCAGTTATAACAATAACATATGCCACTTTCTTTAACTTTTAGAATACTGAAAATATTACTTATTCTTCATTTATAAAATTATAACTTCTCGCAGTAGTTTAATTAAAACATTACCAATTAACTATTTTCAGAAAAATGGGCTGCGAAATGTAAAATTATAACTATATTTAATAAAACACAGTCCCTTCAGTTCGTTACTTCACCGCGATTCTTTCGTTTTCTTTCTGTTACAATTTACAACCTTTTTGATTTCTTTATTATTTTAGTTCTTACAGTGCTTTTACTAGATTATAAAAACCTCAATAAAATCAAAAAATAAAAGTAGGTACAAGACTAAAAAAAAGATTTATTAACATTTAATTCTATTCACGTATACAGATCTTTTTCATTTGCCTCGAATCTTTTAAAATCAACAACAGGAACTAGGTCGAATATATTACCTAATACCTGCACCACATCGTACTGAATTGTTAATGCATTCAAATGTAACAAAAACCAATTAATTTCACAGTTTTTTTTTTCTAAACAGTAAGTATTGCATGAATTGAACTACCTTTACTTTTTTGTCGAAATTTTTAGAGATCAACCTTCTACAGTGACACTATACAAAAACTTTTACAAGTATTACATTCCTAGTAAGTATGTTCAAAAAGTCGTTTAGTTAAATAACGCGTGTTATTAATAACAAATGTCAGTCACAAAAAGACAATCACTTGAATCAAAACCCATTGATTTCAATGGCGAGGACATATTTCGACATATTCGATAGAAAAATATACTTACGGGTGAGGTGGTGCGTTCAAGATCAGAGAAAGTTAGCAATGAATTAGTGTTTTGTACAAAAAACAATTTAATTAGTCTGAAATTATCATGTAAAAAAGGATTTACGGTAATATAAAATAAAAATATCTTAAGCGTAACGCTATTAAATTACTTGTACAAGTGTAAATTGATCTGAAAAATATGTACGTAATTGTTCAAGCTGGTAAATTAAATAATCTGCACTTAAATTAATACACAGAATTTGTATTTTTTGTTAACTACAGTAAATAAAACTTGATCGGAACGAATATGTAATATTGTTTCTAATTAGCATAACATTGTGGTCTATGTGTATAAATATTAAACGAAAACTCCCTTATTTATCGATTAGTAACAATAAGAAAGCAAAAAAAATTATTTCTTTACGAAAAATAGTGAATAGATAATACTATGGTTCAATGAATTTATTTGAGCCAATCTGCTGGGGAAATACTATTAGTGTAAGTGTTCTTGTAACTAAAAGTGTGGATTTAGTTTAAATTTTTGTTGTTTTGATAAAACAAATAAAACGAAACATAACATCAGGTTCTTTTACATTACAAAAAATAAATTCTTAGGCTCTCTCTGTTATTGCTATGTATATATTTTGTCCGTCCATCGAGAATTTAAATATGTAGTATACACAAGCTGCTGATGTATTTCGCTTAGTAAAAGCTTGTAAATCGTGGCTGAAATTATTGGTATGTATAGATTTGCGCATAGCTTATACTTTATTGTTGTATGACTTTGCATAATTACGGAAATGTATTTTTTATTGGATAATAAAATAAAGAATGACTTCGCTTTATGCATTTCCTAATACATCTTGCATAATAAATAATATTATGAATATTAAATCGCCTCCCATGCTGGACAAATATACAAGAAATATTAAGTTTTTCATGAGTGAACAGGACATAAAGATTGTGTGTGCAGTAATTCTTAAATTCAGATTGGCCTTATGCTATTCGCTATATTAAAATATAGATACCATCCGTCATAAATTTTCAAATTTCAGACTATGTTTTATGAATTATCAAATTTATAATTACACCAACAACTGCAAATTCCTTCACAAACTCATCTTCTTCCAAACTCACTAAATGGGCTAGCTATTTATAATTTTTGGAAAAATTTTACATGGATCGAACGTGGAAGTTCCAAAACGTGACTTTGTCGCAGCCCGAACTTAAATCAACTCTTTTTTCTTACGTATGGTTATATGAGAACGTTTGTCTACTACTGGAGTACTGGAGAGATTGAAAACATAGAAGTCCTACGGCAATGAACTTTTAAAACAGTATAGCGTGGAAGACATGAGGCAGTAGTTCAGCGGTTTTACAACAATTATTCGACCCGCATAGAGAAATCTCTCCCCGCTGAAGGAGAACATTTTATCTGAGCTTTCCACTTATTTACAAACCGGTTCTTTTCAGAACTAAAAATTTTTCAACAAGGATGAAAACTACAAAACAATCAAACTTAACTCTAACAAATAAACCATCTGTATCTTATTCCTATTTTTATTGCAATAAAATAATTTACAATCTTTTTTTATGATTCACTTGCATACATTTAAAGTAAAAGTTCTCTATAAATAACAAACAGCTAAAATTACAGAAATTCTTGGCATATTACATACCAGTGGCAATCAAAACTTTTAAACAAATCTCGAACTACTATTTGATTATTACTTTTGTTTGTAATTCGACCATATCTTTATTGTTTGACGTAAAAAAAAATGAAGTCTTTAAGTTATAAAACTCTGTATATTAGGTTTCTGCCAATCACCGGTGCTGACATCATTTGGGTAAATTTGGAAGTTTCATAATTGTAGAATTGGATAACAGGTTTATAATACATGACTTGATTAAAGCAATGCTATTGCTTTCTATCAACCTTACCTAAAAATTTACTCCGATTTTTTTCTTTTTTGGGTAATTAATGCATCGACACCAAATTTAGGATGTATCTAGTTACATTGAATTAGATACATTAAACACATAAACATTTATTGTAATTTACATATTACAAAGTTATAAAACACAAAAAAAATACATTGACATGTGGACGAGTTTTTCATATACAGTATGAGTCGACTAGATTGTTCTAAATTCCTGGAATCTATTCTAAACGTGGAAATAATTTAAAATGTAAAATTTAAATGTTATTCGTTTTTAAGTTACAGCATCATAACAAAATTCCCGGCGCACGTTCTCATCATAACCTTCAGACAACAAATAGCATTATTCTCACTTATTTATGTTTCCTAATTTAATATCAGTATTTGAATGTACCTACATTGAAAACAGTATTACACATTTATGAAAGCGTACGATTAAAAATGTTACAAAATGCCAACAAAGGTTACATGAAGTTAAAACACAATCGTCATGACTCGTTCGTGTCGAAGCATCGGATAGAAATTAGATGTTATTGACATTTTTGCAACGTGAATTAGGGTGTTCTTCTAAACGTCAGAATATAAATACATTATCACTATTACGGCGTTCCTACATATTGCGCTGATCAATTTACGCAAGATTTTGATGAAAACTCCTACTACTTAGCTTCCAAGGACTCCCGACTTCACACAATTAGAATATCGTTTCTGGAGCTGCCTTAAAGAAGAGATTTGCAAGGTAAAGAAAGATTTGACGTATTAGAAAACCTGCAGCAGATTTACAGTCGAATACACGTAAACAAATTATAAAATGTTTAAAAGGTAAGGGTGGTACTCTCTCTCTCTCTCTCTCTCTCTGGAACATCTATTGATTAGAACAATGGGAGCACACAATAGCTTCACTAGTTTATTGTTTTTTGTGGAAATACGGTTTTTACTGATTTTGTTAACATTCTAAACGTTAGTTAATTTGCGAATAATCATAATATAAAACACATGACACTGCACCGCCTACAACGCGCACGTTTTGGCCTTACCATTACTACGTTCAAAAGAAATTTTGTAAACATATACTAAATTATCATTCACTACTAAACAGAAGTAATAATAAGTGGCACCTAAAATATGATTAGTTAAATTATTAAACAAATGCACTATAACACTGGAAGTTATAGGCCTCAGTTGTCAAAACCCGTTTAAAACCCCCTAAGCGCGGGCAAGTTGAAAAAAATTTCGGCCTGGTAGTGAAAGACTATTTTTTAGTTCAAAAATGCAATTGTTTTTATATATAATCTTCTCTGTGCTCAATACACTTCCTCCTATGTTTCTCTAGTAAATGGATTCCGAACACTAGCTATGACCTTTCCGGCAGATGAAATTGACTTCGCTTTTTTTGGGGCAGAACTACCGACTTCCACCCACGTCTTTGACTGCTATTTCATCTCAGGCATGAAGTGATGGACCCACGTTTCATCCATGGTAATAAACTGCCGCATAAAATCGGTTGGATTCTTTTCAAAACGATTGATGATAGCCAGACAAGCGATACAGCTTACGGAGTCACTGCAACTAAGCACCCACCACACATTAAAAAAAAAACTCAAACATTGCTGGGAAATTCGTTCGAACAAATGCGGCGCCCATCCTGCACATAACTTTTTCATATTTAAATCTTCGAAAATGTACCGTATCCTTTTTTCGAAGATGCCTACAGCATGAGCTAATTCATACACCTTTAAGCATCGATCGTCCAGAACCATATTGTATACTTTTTTGATGTTTTCATCGGTGATTGCAATTTTTAGCCGTCCGTCACATGGCTCATCTTCAAGAGATGTACAACCACGTTTAAACTCAGTTGCCCATTTGTTTACAGTTGAAAACGAAGGAGCACATTCTTTATATACCTTTACCAACTTTGGATGAATTTCTGTGGGCGATAAACCGTCCACAACAAAGAATTTTATAATAGCACGATATTCCAATTTATCCATTTAACGAACTCACTCAACCGTCTACCTTAAACAGTCATATAACGAAAACTATTTACCTGATCAAAACCTGACATTCACTTTAGTAACTTGTGTATTGATATTCCAGACAACAAATTTTACTAATAGCAACGCCATATCTGTGCAAGTCCGAGAATTTTTCACCTTGCCCTTGTACAGGGTTAATGACTTATATCTATTGGCAACGACACAGAACATATAGTTTGTGTATTGAGTAATGTCTTCCCCTTTGAAGAGCATATCAAACTTTCTTCCGTCCACGCCGATTCGGTCGTTTAACTCAACTATACATCTCAAGGGGATTTACAAAAACGACCGGACGGGCATGAGCGGAAGAAAGTATGGTAAGCGCCTCAAAGGGGAAGACATTACTTAATGCACAAACTGTACATGAAAGACTTTGATGATGTGTTTTCGTTTCGAGTATCACTGCCTACATTTTTTAAGCATATCATTATGCTTTCAACTGCTTGTGGCAGTAGTTTCTAGTAGATATATTGCATTGCGTTACATATATTTCATGTTAAAAATTAATTTCTTAGTAGCGTCAACACTATTCCAACTGTCGAGTTTTATGGTCACAATTAAATACATTATTATATACAAAATGATTTATTGATTTTGTTTGCAACTGTAGTCTTAAAAATAGTTTTAATGCAAAAGATTATTGGGAATTCCAATATTTTGTTTCCTTAGGTATGATCTGCAAGAGAAAAAAAATAAAAGATCCAAAGTATATATGACCTTAAAGATCTCATAGATCTCTCTAAGTGTATTTCACTAAAAATTTACAAATATCTTGATAACGGTCCTATGACTCTGGAGTTGAGACAACAGTATTTTTTACAGTTTTGATTTTCATGAAACAGCAACCACTTGAACCACCATTAAAAATCACTATATTTAAACTAGGCATACCAGACTGTTCATACATCTTCTTTACCCAACTATCAACTTCCTTATACAAGCTTTCCTTGTTTTGTTCAGCATCTGTAAGCTTCACATGTCCAATATTCAACGAAAATTTGTTAAATGATTCACAAAATTGATCAATTACAGACTCATTTGTCTTTGCTGGTGTAAAACTGATTTTATTACTAGGAGGTAAGTTATCCTTATATGTAAAATATTTGTATTTTTCAACTATATTTTCTAAACTAGTTATAGACGCCTTCTTTTCCATTTTAGTAACATGACGCAGTAAACTTGTTGCATAATTTGGGCTACCTAATTCAGTCTCTTGCCTTATCTGATCTTGAACATTTGACATTACAGCATCCCCATAGTAAAGATGTTTAGTTAATTTTAACTGGACTAATTTTAGTGATGCTAAACTGTCTTCAGTCGAACAATGACCTTGACGGCCTTCTTGAATACTTTCTTGCAAGAATTCTTGTGATAACAATTTAAGTTTGGTCTTTCGTGATCTGTCGCCAGTTAAATTGTAGATAATACTGGAAAAGCAAAATACAGAGCATTAGTAATAATTTATTCAAATTTATAGGATATTTGAATTGAAAAGTATAAATATGTTTAGTATTCCATAATTCTAACGCATAACTAATCATGGGCTGAGTTAAAAATCACAAATGTTTACTTCCAATGTATAGATAATTTATTTAACATGTTAAGTAGATAAACATTTGGCGCAATTGTGTTTTTTTCACGAATATTAACATAAAATAAATGCTTCCCTTTAACGCCAATATTTTTGATTACAAATAAAAATATATTTGCACTCCCTTCGCTCAGAGGGTAGCGTGCATACCAACTATACCGCTAATCCTCATAATCGCGATAAGATAGATCAATCAAAGACTTGGGCAGACTACAATAAACGCAATTGTATGATTTCTAAGCCCAACATTTAATTTTATTCTGTAATAAGATTTATTATAAAAAAAACACGTACAATCTTTAAAGTAGTCGCAATAACACGTTTCTATGAATGTACAGACGTGTGCATAATAAAATGAGAAACTGAACTATTACTGTGTGAAGCAGTCATAGGTATTTGATTAATTGCATCAATGCCGCATCCTGCAAAAGCCAACAGTTGACAGCGGCTACGTAGCACTATGTCACAATGGAGTTTCACTATGGTATTGACAGCGCTGATGATTGGTATGATTGGTGTAAATTTAAATTTTAACCAATCACAATGGAGTTTCTGCTGGATGCGACCAATGTCAAAGTTCTTGTCGAAAATTGACAGCGCTGAAAATGTGAGAAATCCTTTGATAATTTGTAACGTGACATTCATGTATAACCTATGAAATCTATTATAACAATCTGAATATGCTGTATGTCACGGAAGATCTGTTTACACACAAATATACTGCTACACCGACAACGGTTATTTAATAATTAATTTTATTAATTTTAAGCTCTTGACTACATGTAGGTTTTTTTACCAGGTTTTTCCCTAGTCCTTGAACAGAATTGTTAGAGCTTGACAAAAAATAGATTGCTATATGAATAATTCAAATCTTTTTAATTTTTATATGTGTATTAAACCAATTATTTGAGAATGTAATTAAAATTCGATATATCAATGATTTCTTTGTTTTCTAGATATTTTTGTTGATAGGCATGGTCATTTATATTATGAGTATGTTGACTCATATTAAATGTCAATTTCTTCCACTGAAGAAGTGTTATTAACGAAAACATAATGTTATATGTTCTGGAATAAATTGGTATTTAATTAATTGTTGTTTTATTGACCTACAAGTGGAAATCTTTCAGGAATTGAAAGATAAGTGTGTAAAGGTCACAAAATAGATATATTAATTTAATAATTAATTAAAACCAAGAATAGTGAACTAATTCTAACATCATAGCTAAAGTGAGAATTTGATTGTTTTCGCAGGTGACAAGATACTACTGCATTTATGTGTTTCAGTAATTTTACTAAATATTTCAATCTTTTGAAAATACTTGAAGAAGGAGAATACTTCTAACATTAGGTTTTACTATATTTACTCTGTATTTTATTGATAATAAAAATTGAAATAGGTGACCCGAATTAATTAAGTGTTGTGGTGGTTGGTGTTACCGATGAATGAGTGTATTACACGACCTCACTATCGTTAAAATTGCAATGGAAATTGCCGTACCTTATAAATAACGCAGAAACACACACAAAATTATAAAAAATAATTCTTTAAAGGGTTTGAATTTGTCAAAAGGAGTAATCAAAAAAGTTACGTTTATAAAAGAAAATTTTGATATTGTACATCTCAAACATTTTGTAATTTACAGTATAAATTTTTTACAAAAATCTAATACCAAAATAGAAGGCATTTCAGAATACTTTGTTTGGCATGTTTACAAAAAAAAAAAGAAGTATATTTTAAAAAATAAACATATCTACACATACCTCGTATCTATAACATAAGGATGGAACATCTTAAGGGCGTGAAGATCTCCACTTAAACTTTGTCCTACTAAAATAGCATCGGGGGGTAGCATATTCCTTAAATCATGCTGAACATCTTTCAATCTTGTTGTTACTGGTCTCATCATTCTTGGTGTTATCCCTGAAAACCTGGTTAGATAATCCGTAATACGATTATAAGGCTTTACAAGTGTATCATAAAATGTTTTATGATTCTCATCAACTACTGATACTCTAGTTAATTCAGAATCTCCACTACTCGTCATGCACATTTCACAATCAAGTCCAAACATTGGGCTTGAAGCAGTAACATCTTTATATGTATCTTTAGTGAGTGTATAGCCATAATATTTTCTCTCCATTAGACCTTTTATTGGTAATGGAAAATTCTCTTCTACCATTTGCCATCCAGAGAGCATTAAATGTGTTCGTGAAAATTTATCTTTCACTGGAAGTTTCTCATTGTTGCTAGACCTAGTCTCACTGTCTACTGGGAAAATAGTTCTAACAAGGTCAAACAAATCATCAGTCTTATGGACAGCCTCCTCTAAGGATCCATGTGTTGCAACATACTTCCTCATTTGCGTTCCTAAAAAGAAAGATTTAATTATATATCAACCTAACTCACAATTATTATTGCTGTATAAAATTTGTTCATAATCACCAGTACAATAACTATAGCTGTGTTCATTGCATGCAAGCAACTGTTTCACACACAATTTATGCTTTGCTGGTGAACGCTGTACTTGTGCAGCAGTGAAATACGTTTATCATATTGTTAATAGCTTAGACCTTTGAACAAATACTGGCAATTCACAGTAACTGTTCCAAAAGAAGCAAAAACTGGTTCCTAAATAGTTGCATCTAATGAACATAGCCAATGTTGAAAATATGTTAACTAAATCTTGATAATTATTTATTAAGTACATAAAATATGTTATAAACTCACCAGTTATAGGTACCATTATAAGATCTTGAATAAAATTACCACTATAACCTTCTGGATTCAGAAACTCTAGTTTAATCTCAAATGTGGAACTGATAAAAGGAAACAAACTCTCATTGGATACATAATCATACATTGAAAGACTTTCCACTACCAATACACATACATTTTGCAATTTGGCAAATTTATCTAACTGACACCATCTAGCAGGATTGTATGGGGAATGGCAACCAATAATCGAATACATAATTAAATGCTTTATATCAGATAAAAAAAGAGGGACTCGGTTTTCAACATTCTCATTTAAACTAGCTGATGTGCCAACATCTCTTAACCATATTCTTGGCTGAAGACGTAATTGATTGCTTCGTTCTCTAAGCGCTTTCTTAAGTTTAAGATATTCTTCTCCAGATAATTTCGGCTTTTTTGAAGGACCCAATGCATCTTTATCAGTTTTTTCTTCTTGTAATTTATTTTCTTCTAAATCATTTTCTGTTCGTAAACGTTTTGGACTTGGTTCTTGAAACGGCTGCATATTTTCAATCACTGTTTCATGTTTTGATACAATGGTAGTTGTATTATCTTTGTCATCAGCATTTAGTTGTGCAATTTCAAGTAAAGCTGTCTTTTTCTTCTTCTTTTTCTCCATTCGTATCACTCGTTTTGAAGAGAGGGGTTTCATTGTATGCAGCTTACTACTTCCACTCGTGCATAAACTGTAAGCAATATAAAGTAAAAACTAACATGTATTCAAATAAGTGAAAAATTATAAGATAAATATGAAATAGATTATTAATAATCATATCAATGATTAAATGATGAATGATTAAATTTATTTTGATTTAGGTTCTAGTAAAAATGCTATCAAAGGAAAATAGTTTAATTTTTCAAAAGATGTATTTAGAGATATCAAATAAATTCAATCCACTACATTACCTTTTCTTAAATTTCTTTGTCGAAAGATAAAATGCAATAGATTATAATTTTCAGCTATAGTCTGGAAGTTTTCAAATACCATGTGCTGTCAATGTCTGTCAAAATACAATTCCATACAATTTGATACAATTATTAATGACGGAATATAGTCACAATACACACCAATCATACCAATACACGTATCAACGTATGATTATAATCCACTACTTTCTTTTACATCTATGGATTTTGTAACCCTTTCGTGTGTTTTCTGGTTGAAATTTAAATTGTAGTAAATATAATAAAAATTCGATAACTCTATATAAATAACTTGGTTAAATCGAAGTCCAAATGAAGAAAAAAATAGGTATATTATGTACAGACAATTCCAAAATTAATGTCACTTGATGTGATGGAAGATACATTGTAACTTCTGTTGCGAAACGAATGCATTAGGTATGACCGACATTTATTTTAGAGCGCAATTACAATATTGATATTCATCAATCAAACATTGTGTCGAGTTATAGGGAAGATGATTTTTATTGAATCTTTTAATTGCGGGGGTTACATTAATTTTGGAAGAGACTGTACATACAAGAAGACCACCCAAATGTCTTGGTGAACAAATATATATCTAGTCTTATTGAAAATAATTCTTTGCTTATATAGTTAGAAATCAAACTATTTATCTTGTTTCCGTCACCAACTTTGCTAAATTCCGTTCAGGGAATACAGAATAATTTAAATTTATAGAAGAAATTCTTACGTTTCTCAAAATATCTTCGGATAGATAAAAAATATCGATATCTATATAAAAAATATATACACGGTCATTCACGGAACTGGTTCGTTAGAACTTGTTGATGTTCTTGAAATTCAACATTTTTGAAAACTTGTAATTATAACTGATCCAACTATTCAAAAATGCCATAATATATAGGGGGTTCCATTTAAAAAAAGTTATTTTCATCGATGCGAACTTGGTTGAAATGAACGTTAATTTTGGACAACCCTGTATAAATTATGATAAATTTAGGACGTAAATTTGATGTATGCTATTTCGGCTAATACTATGCCAAATATGAGGTCTTTAGCTGCAATGCCTTCAGAAATACAGAATTTTCAATATAACATTACAATTGGCCCTATATCTGAAAAAAATTGAATAACTCAAAAACGGCTCATTTTTTACATAGGGTGTCTTAGTAAGTTTTGATGCAGAATTGTATGCCCGACACAAAAAACTCATAAAAAATATACCATGCTATTTAAATTAAGAAAGTTGACGTCAACTTCCAGTAAACCGGAAGTGGTACAATGGCGTAAATAATTTTGCTGATGAGTCCAGATGATATCAGTTATAATTATAAGTTTTCAGAAATGTTGAACTTCAAGAACATCAAAAAGTTCTAACGAACCAGTTCCGTGAATGACCCTGTATATTTTTTCCGGTTTTTACCGATTTGTTGGTAGGTTCAACATTTTCAAAAAAATTGAAACAACCCCTCTAGCATGCTCGTCACCTATTGAATTGATTCGAATTTGTAAGCATTAGATTGGAGGAGTAGGATTGTTAACCCTTCTTATTTTTATTCCTATATTTAATTCCGATTTTCATATTTGTGATAGACCTTAATTTGGTAAATTTCGTATAAAACATAAAACATAAAATTCATAACATTCATAACATTCATAAATTTAAATTCATAACATTCATAAATTTAAATTTTTGCTGTTCAGTTATGCCATCTAGCGGCCATCCTACAATTTCAGAAATAATTTCCGGATGTTTTTGAAGTAACTTTCAGTCACTTTAGTGACAATTTTTCCCCGAAGTTGTAGTATAAACTACATATTAACTCCATTTTTGCACGCTGTTAAATACTACTAAAATGATCTGTTTTCCACTTTGTCCTATTATTATTTGTTTGTAATACATTCACTATTAATTCTTCCATTTTTATATGTATTTCGTAAGTCTCACGAAGTGAATAATGTGTTTCCAGGACATAGATAAGAGAGTATATTTAGATGGGAATCTAATATACTGCATACCGATCCATAACAGCGCCACTGCAGGTGTAGTATAGAAACAACATTTCAGGCGGTAATTTTAAAATAAATTTAGAGTCGTAATAATGTTTTCGGCGTATTGCACTTTTATGCACTCAATGTGTCCTGTTTATCTGTGGTGGCTGCTAGTTGAAGCAGTTGCTTGCACTTATTGTTAGTATGTATGAAAATTACATAGAAATACAATCAGTGTATAAAAAAAATTACTGAAATGGACATCGCATATTCGGTAATTTTTATAAACTTTAATCGGGTCCATATCAAGTAATTTTCTAATTTGGCACACAACACACAAATACCATATTTATAACACTTACCTACTTACTAATTATAACTGATTACAATAGAATAATAATAATAGAAAACTCAAATAATAATCAAATAATGATATGATCAGATATGAACGCAATGATGACAGCTGACAAGTGATCACAAGTGATACAATAAAGCTGTACGTCAATCTGTGCAAAATGTCACCCAGATGTCACCTAAATTCATTTTAAAATTGCCGCCTAAAAGGTTGTTTCTATACTACACCTGCAGTGGCGCTGTTATGGATCGGTATGCAGTATATTAGATTCCCATCTAAATATACTCTCTTATACACAGGATACAGGATCAAGCCGAAAAAATATTTCAAACATTCCATTGATTGGTGTTTTGTGCATTTTACTAAAAATGCCAATAGCATATTCGCCGTTGGAGGTTAGTTGTTGGAGGTTTGGTTCTATGAAGAAGCAGTGATTAACAGTTGGAAACACTGTTTGCACACTACGGGAAACATTTTTTTTTATTTTGTTTGGATCTGATTTTATTTTCCTGTTGATGGCAACAGTAAGTGGGAATACTGTCAAAAAAGTGTTTATTTTTGAGTGTCAATTGTTATATTAAATATTGCTCTCCTTGGAAAATAAAATCGAAAAATGAATAGTTTGTTGCACGATTCTGACATTGTACATTCCAGTAGTGAAAAAAATGGAGTTTTTTCATCCCAATCCCAGTTATTACACGATGCTTCTGATGTAACGAAACGTCGAAGGTTTGTAATTTATTTGCTCGTAATATGCGTAAACAAGTAGCGATTATGATTTATTATAGTTCTAATAGATCCATAAAGCGAAAGAAATTCGATGATGAATTAGTTGAATACAGCTTAGGATTACCTGGAATTTCTAATATAAAGGTATATTGAAAAATTAACAATTTCATAAAATTACTAAAATATCTTTAGAGTGGCAGGTCAAGAACACAGTCATCACATTCAGAATTCTCAGCAACAAGTCCTTCTGTACCTTCAACAACTATATCAACTGCACCTACAATGCAATCTGATATACGAAGAAAACCAATCTCAAAATCGATGAGTGGAGGTTATAGACGCAGTAAAAAAGGAAGACAGCAAAACCAAATAGCTACAAAAGACCTAGGCCGTTGGAAACCAACTGATGATTTAGCTCTTATAATAGGTGTTCAACAGACAAATGATTTAAGAACAGTACATTTAGGTACAAAATTTTCCTGTCGTTTTACTGTACAAGAATTACAGCAACGTTGGTACGCTTTATTATACGATCATGCAGTATCAAGAGTAGCAATTGCAGCAATGAGGAATTTGCATCCTGATATGGTTGCGGCAGTTCAAGATAGGGCATTATGGAGCACACAAGAGGAACAAGTACTTAGTACAGTTAAATCAGTAAGTACTATTGGAGATAAAATGCATTAAATTTCAAGAATAACAGATTTTTATTGAGTTAAATTGAACTTAAATGGCCATTAGCAGAAGTCCTTCAATATTTTACATTTACCAAGTTATTCAAATGTTCAGGTACACCTAAATATTTTTGAAGCCTTAAAAGTGTTACAAAGAAAAGTTTCCAAATCTCCCTGTACACAGTTTTGGCAATATTGGCAAAACATCACTTTGCTATAAAACTGTAACAATATAAAAAGTCATTCCAGTACAAAAAGAATTTCAAGTTGTTTCGTGTTGAACACGCAATGAATTTCAGACAAAATTGACCATAACTTCTGAAATACTCGGTATATCTTAATGAAACCTTATATCGGAGGAATGAGTCCCATTTAAGAAAATGTATGTTTGGTTTACCGTGGCACTATGAAACACTCTGTATATACGAAAATAATTTTAGAGAAGAACATGGTGTTGTTCCTCATTCTAACGTAAAATTAATCATCTTTCTAAATCTAAATGTTGCTTATATCACGCATAAATAACTATTGTAAGGCTATAAACTTTTCTCCCAATAACTTTTTTATTATGGATTTATTAAAGTTTTTGCTTGATCTGAAGTACACAAATAATACTAGACTTTTAAAGTTAATACCCTTATAATACCAACTTTATATATAGTCGATTTAATAACCATTGTTTCTCTCTTGTTAGCAATCAAATCCAGACATCAACACCTTTTCGGAAATGTTATCTCAACATCCGGAAGTATTCTACTCAGGGCGTACAGCTGCAGCTCTTCAAAAACATTGGAACACCTTAAGAATGTACCATTTACTTCCCGATCAAATGTTAGTACCTTTACCAACTGCTTCTAGACCTGTATTAGCATTCAGCGATGCTGAGGACTTAATACAAGATTCAGAACTTAGTGAACCATCAGATGAAATGTTAGATAGAGAACTGAGACTTCAACAGAGGCGTAACATTAGGGAAATAAGACAATTAGAAAATGAAATAGGACGATGGAACGTATTAGTTGATAGCGTCACGGGAGTATGCCCCGGTGAACTAGACAGTCAAACATTAGCTGTATTAAGAGGTCGAATGGTACGCTATTTAATGAGAAGTAGAGAGATTACTATTGGAAGGTCGGCAAAAGGACACAATGTTGACATTGACTTAGCATTAGAAGGACCAGCTCACAAGGTATCAAGGAGACAAGGAACACTAAGGTAATTTTTGAATTTCAATAATATCTGAAACTCATTTAGAACACTATTGAACGTCTTTATAAAAAGATGATTTTATTTGTCACTTAAGATGTTCAACTGTGTGTCATCCACTATTTGTAATTGTCGGAAATAATTTGTAAATCATTAAAAACTTTAGCATCGAAATTATAGCCGACCTTTTTTTATAAGTGGTGGTTCTTTAAAATAGTTTTTATTTGTTAAAAATATTAATAAGAATAAAACAGTGCATATAATGCATATGCATATGCTTGTCAACATGTAAAAACTAGGTATAGTGGTTTAGAGTTGCCAAGGCAGTGTCTAGGAAGATCTAAGAAACACGGTCTCTCTTTGAACAATTTATCTACCTCATAGTTTCTGCAATAAGATGTAAAGACTGAAATTTTACATTTCTCTTGTTAGAGAATGACTTACATTGAGCAGAGATCTTTTTTTTAAATAATACATCCTTCCTCAAAGTCGAAACAAGAATATAATAGTTATCATAGTTTTTTCGTGTCTTTTTTACACATGCAATTTACAAATCGTGGTAAATAGTAATGAGTCTATAAAACTACCGTGAAAATTTTTGTAAAGAAACTTATTTCATCATTACATGACAGCAATACATTTCAATGCTGTGAATTTTATAACAGAAAAAATTATAAAACACCAAATCGTGTTTAGTGCTTCTGTGATCCCGCTAATTTTACATTGATTGCGTTCAGCGGACACAGTTGCTAGCTGCCAGCACTTGAGCGGAATAACGTTCTGATGGAACTCGGCTCTGTCGCTTTTGCTGAACGGTTCTAGTACTGACAAGTGATGCCCCGCTACTTCGAGCCTCTTTTAATTTTGAATTTTTGTTCATAAATTTTAGTCTTCTAAAAGAGAATAGAACTGATAATTGATGATCTATGGAACTATGTAACCTGGAGTCCTAAATTAATTTCTAGTGAAGACTGCATTTTTAATATATATCGAACATTAATGAATGTTCTTGATAATTCAAAAATCTTTCCTCAAAATAAACAACAACCAACTCGTAATGACCATTATTATGAGGCAGAAATATCAAACTATAAAATGTGTGGTGGTTTTTCAGTTTTGCAACTCCGTAATTACTCAAAAAATATAATTTAATATTGCTCATCCAACATGTACGCTTACAGCAAATTGGTAATGGACTTTTGAGGCCTAAGGCCCTAAGAGGCTAGAACTCTTCAAGAAATGAGTACTTATTGAGATTATACTAAGTAAGTATATCTGATATAAACGTCACAGTTCTCTTAGGAGCTCAGCAGCCATGCCCGCTGAATGCAGTCATTGACTCCGCACGTTGAACTATATATGTAGTATTTTAACTAAATCTACACATTCTATATGAGTAGAGCAGATAATTAATTGGAAGATCACGTTCGCAGTGATTGCCATGACACAAAAAAGAGAAACATACTATTCATAGAAAATGATTGCCCTAAAATATGAAAAGTTATTAAATACAACTTACACTTTTTGGAAGACCACAAACTGTATGAAATACAATCTTTGTATTTACAGTCATCTTTTCTTTGTTATTAGGTTACGAAATACTGGTGAATTCTACTTGTCATCGGAAGGTAAAAGACCTATATTCGTCGATGGAAGACCTATTACCACTGGCAACATAGTGAGACTATACGATAACACGGTAGTGGAGATAGCCTGCCTCAGATTTATCTTTTGTATTAATCAGGATTTAATAAGAGTGATACATAACGAATCAGTGCGTTTCAATTTACCACCATAACGTACTATGGTAACGTAATCAAATTGTGACAAATAATGACTGTTTTTGTTAAGCAGACTGAACAAAGTAGTGAATTAACTTGTTGGTGTTAATACGTTATATGTTGCGTGTCTTTTATATATCATTAAGAAATAAATTGCGTATTTGTAAACATTCCTAAATAAAAATTTTATTTAATTTGTGTTTTTTTGTTATTATTTAGTAGTTATAATTACAATGGTGTAATTGTTGTCGGTTTTAGACAGTAGTATATGACGAAAAATATCTTTACAGAAATACCTGTCAACATTGTTAAATGTTGAGAAGAATAAATGATAATATTAAGCTTACAGCAGAATCATCTTTCTTTTCTTTTTTATCAAGTTGACACTCATTATTACACTGTCACTTTTGAAATATAATTTACAACAAACATTTTTTGTTGATATAAAACTCTGTGAATAAATAAAATAAATGTATAATTTGAGATAATCATTTTGAACCGCTTAAAAATTTATTAAGCATATGTTCAAAATAATTGTCAATTAAAAAAAAAAAAGTCAACATCGTCAGTATATTTTAAGGATAATGTATAACTAACTTAATCTGAAAATAAATATTTTGTTTCAGTTCCAAATATTTTATAGTTTAACGCTACAATATTGTTTAACAGGTGAATCAAAATGAAATAAGAATAGAACAAAAGATTCTATATCGACGTACAATGTTTCGACCGTAATTTTACATTTTTAGTTTCTTTTCGTGGTGAATGCAGCTACAGCAGCTTCCTAAACTGTATTGCTTGTCGAGATCATCCGCTATTAGGTTTTGCTGCGTAAATGTCTTTCCAAGATTATTATATTACCTCGCTGTTATATTACGGTGCTTACCCATCGTAATGATGCAGTGAAACCTCTACAAGCGTTACGGACGAGATTATCATACGAACCCTGCCCATGACCAGCAGCTCTTACCTCTTCGACTATTAAGCTATTTCATCCAAATCTAGTGAGGCTGAATCATTAGTATGTCATTAGTCCTTTACAATTTAACCTAACTTATATTTCTTTCTGCAATAACATCTGTTTTGTTATCTTTGTAACATTTTTCGCATTTATCCTAAAAACGAAGTTCTACAATATCATAACATAGATCAGGTAAAATTTCCGAAAAAATAAAAACCTTAATTCAACATTTCATTGAAACATATACACATATTCAATATAAACGTTTGTTATGAAATTTTTATGTACATACATTTGAGTGAAATGAAATTTGTCTTAAAAAAAATCGTTCTGGTATATGCTTATGCACTCATATACACTTTACAATTAAACGAATTTTCAGAACTAACTGAGTACAAGAGAAAACATTAAAAGGGAATATGTATAAAACAATAATGCATAATAATGATGCAATTACGATTTCATAATTTTCACAAACATTTTAATTTTATTTTCAAATGATTTACTTCGAAATACTCGTAAGGATCATTAATATTAATTACACGGTAAAAAAATATTCTTTTTATTATCAAAGCTTTTAATCTTTATTGATAAAAACTCACTACCTATGCTATTAGTATAAACGAAATTAGTTATCGCATCAAACATTGGCATACACCAGTCAGTTGCCTTAGTAAAAAATAAACTTATAGCTGTATTAAATAAAAATTACAAAAACGTGCATGTGCGGTATAGAATGTACATATGTAGTATGAAACGTTTTCAATTAAAATCCAAAATAGAAGCTTAAATGTAATCAACACTATTCATTAAATTAAATATATGGACAGATATAATAAATGTGAGTACTATAAAGATATTTCCAAGCATATTCAGCAAATGCGAATATTAAAATTTTATAGTTTTTTTTTCGAAATTGTTATCACGGTAAGTACATATATATGTATTGCAATTAAAAACTGATACATGCATATTTTTACATTCCCTTATCAGTAAGTGTTATAGTTCCTATAAAACCTTATTTAATAACCAAAACAAAATAGAAGTACACAATGTTGTCATTTAATTATTTTCATTTATGCACGGTTATATGGAAAAGTTAGCTACACAGAAATGTTATACGCTAATTAATAAGTATATCTAATACATATAACTGAATTGATTCGTTAGAATTTTTCGATGGTCCCGATATTCTACAGTTTTGAAAGCTAGTTAGGGATAGTGTCATCCGTCTCATTGACAAAATTATTTACGCCTTATTTTACTTCCTCTTCAACTTTCTTAATTTAAAGACGATGATATAATTTGTGCGAGTTTTTTAAATCGCGCATGAAATTCTACAGCAAAACTTACTACGGTACCCTGTATCAAGCCAGCTATTTTTAAATTTAATTTTTCTTCAAATATAAGGCCCACTGTAACGTTATCTTAAAAATTTTATATTTCTGAAAGCATTACAGCTGAAAACTCAGTATTTGGCTTATTCGCGTTAATGACGCTCACGTTTTTTAAATCGAAGGTCCTATATATTATTGGGTTTTTGAATACAGTTAATAATTTTGTATTGTTGTTATAAAAAATTCTGCTAATTTGCTACAGATATCCAAATTTATGTCAAATGATGTATAAAAATATCGACAAAACGCTGAACAAACTTTGAGAATATTTATAATATCGCTTGTTGTTGTCGTTATTTCTTATTAAGTTGGAAACAGGGCAAAATCTCATTATACAATATTGCATTCTGCTGTCAATAGTCAAATATTTGTTTAAGTACCTCATAGAACTTCTATTGTGCCAAGGGTGGAGCGATTGCTCCTTTAGCCTTTCAATCGCTTGGTGCGTGGTTCGTATGCCACATGAGGTACTGGTGTCAAGTGTTCACCTCGCGGCTATTGCGCCATCTGCAAGACACGCCTGGTCGCCACCCGCGCAAGAGGTCTGTCCGGATCCAACTGTAGATGTTGTATTAAAGGGTTCTCCGACCGAGATGCCCTACATATCCAACGCTGTAAATCCCTATGAATCTGCGCGTTGCTTACGAACCAGGGTGCCGAAACAATCGCATACGTTTCTGCAGACACCTGGTTCTGCAAGACATTCAGACGTTATACAGGACAGCCCTCACTCGTAAGAATTTGGAGATGATGTTCGAAAAGTGTTGCCTAAAAATCAACTTGGAGTCAAGCGTTATACCCAAGTAGGTAACATAGTGTCTCCAAGGTAGACGTTCGCCCTGTATAACAACGGTGGTGGGGGGAGGGTTTCGCTTACGCGAGAAGGTTTCGCACTTTGAAGGATTGATCTTCATTCTCCATTTCGTTGACTATTCCGCGACCTCGTCAACGGTACCCTGCAAACGCCGGCAAATCAAAACGTCACACAAAATGAGGTCGCTTAAAAAATTTTTTTTTTAATGTAACCAAAACAATTTGGCAGAACCATATGTTATCAAAGAAGAAGCATGTATGAACGATCTCGAAGGTATTTTCGATGAAGTTATAAAACCATTTATAATTTCTGTTGGAATTAACTTGTAGTGTATTACTTACTGTATATACATACAATGATAATTGTATACCCGGTGGCCGCGTGCGTCTGCACTATAGCGATACTTGCAGTGCAAGCGAAACACACAGAGGTGTCCGTTTATTAAACCGGTAAAGAAGTAGACGCAATGTTGTACTGGATTACAACAGAGCTAGTATTTCGCACATCCCTATAATGCACTCGCATTTGTCCAAAAAATCCACATCTATCGTCTTCTTTACCATTCTAATACACGGACTGCACACCTCTGTGTTTCGCTTACACTACAGGTATCGCTATAGTGCAGACGCACGCGGCCACATTGTATATTATTATACACTATAGATAACATTTTAATATGTACGAGTAGTACCTATTTTAAATATTCCACCAATATACTCTCCCGCCCATGTGACATTTATCAACATAACATAACTTAACATTCTAACACATCATAAAATGTGTCCAAAATCCAACTTATCAACTGTCAATGTAGTAAGCAAACCGAAGAAAACGAATACGAACAAGACACCGTTTCTAAAGAAGTACCTTTTACGCGCCAGGCGGTGCCAGGTCATCAAAATTGGGTATCCAAGTGTCGCTATTGGTTGGAAGATTTGATACTATGCTGACATGCGCAGTGTAATATTTTGTCAAATTGACACGGACACAACTAATTTTGTTTAATGCTCGTACTTTTATCAAATTTTATGTTTTAGATTAGGCACTTTTGTTTGACAATATTTTGCGTATAATAATCTAAAACAGGCTTAATAATTACTTATGTATATACACCCGAGAAATAGATAAGCAAAAGCAATATGTGATCGGGGCGTAATATCAAGTAATCGTTTTTGGTTGGCTATTATAGACGAATATAAACATCACGTGCGATAAGACTACAATGATGTTTCTTTTATTATTTCTTCATTTTAGTGTATTATTTCTTCATTTTAGTGTAACAGAAGTTTGTATTAAGCATGTTGTTGGAACATAAAAACACTTTCAAAAAAATTAATAAATCATATGTGGTCCGTATTTTTAAAATTAAACTCTTTGACAAATTTTCCAGCTTTCGTTCTTTATTTATCAGAACTTCTTCAGGAAAACTATAAATATAAAGATAGTGTACGAAAAAATCTTGAAACAATGGTAACATTAATTATATCTCCTTATTACAAACGTGAGTAACTTAAATTAGAAAAGCCCCAATTATTATATATTTATTTATACCATATACATTATAACAAATTTAAAATTTTAAACATAGAATTGACTAAACTGACGCTAGTGTCAAAAAAATTTTCAGGAAATTTTTTTGAAGAAATCTGTATCTAAAAAAAATTAAAGTCTAATTTTGTGATTAACAGCATTATAATGGCATGGTATAATCGTATAATGCTGTCACAAGGCCATTTGAACACAATTTTATTATATACACATAAAAACTACACAGTGAGATTTGCATGATAGCCATACAAGCACCAAACATAAAAAACGTATTATTGGCCTCATTTTTCACCATTACCCTACTTATTGAATCCTATCCACCCGAAAGAACACAAGGTAAACCTAGGACTCACTTCACACCCGGGACCAATCATGTCAATATAAAAACATAATTGATGGTATCTCCCCGGAAAAAAAGAATGATCCACACAGAAAGATAACATAGGTTGTTACACTATTTATCTAGACTATAATTGCACAGCTTACCATGTGTGTCCTTTTTATTGTGGATTATTATGTAATTAATGTTAAGTGATAGTGATAACTCCAAATGCATTCTCTGTAGAGGTTTTAAGAGTGGGTAAATGTCGGCCTATTTGAAAAGCTAATTCCCAAGGCGTCTGATTGTACACGCATAAATTTATTAATTTAAAAAGTGTAGATACGAACATGTGATACAACCAGTACTTATCAAAATATGCAAACAAGTACAACATGAATGATTACTTTTCAAAGGCACTATAGACGGAGGTAGACATAACATAACCAAAAAAAGCTTGAGTTAAATCAGGAATATTACAAACTCAAACATAAATAAATGTTATTATCAATTACGGATTAATATGCTGTGTAACTGCGAAATAATCGTAGTTTTAGAAGTCACCTTGACATAACCAAAAATGAAATAGTCAATTGTAATGTAAGTAACCAAATGTAACGTATGCATACGTTAGCATGTGCACGTGTTTCAGATAAATTAAGTTTATTATCAAGAAATATGATGTATGTATATTGTATATGTAAGGCTTTGTTAGTATACAGTACATACATTAGGTACTAGTAATTTAACACATTCGCAAGGTTTTGTTTGATATTGGTTCTCATGTGTTCCTATTTCTTCCAACAGTAAATAAAACGTTTTTATGTTATTTCGTACACTAACGTAACTAAAATGTAATTGATTAATAAGAATAAGTGAAACCAGTGCTGAATGTTTTGGTTGATTTCATGTTACATACAGAGTAAGCTTTCTTTGTACTTACTTATATTAAGAACATGTAGATAAATGTACTAGCATTATTAAATATTTATTTTGATTGACAAATGTGAGATTATCAAAAGCGTTCGAACTCTGAAACTGGTTATGTGTATATACAGTATAAGTCAAAACTTTTTGAATATTAATATTTTAAAGATACTAATTTATCTTGCAAGAAGTATGTAGTTTATTATTAGCTAGGCTAAGAAACTAGAAATATTTTCGAAGTTGTATCTATTGTAATACATGATTCAGACAAATAATTCTGTTTAAGTTAAACAGAAATATCTTTATTTAATGCAACAAGAGGACAAAAAGACCGTTTTGTTTGTTTTCAACAACATTGAAAGACTCATGGTACACAGTTCACATAGACGGCATATATCAAAATTATATTACTTTTATTACGCGCTATTCAACATCACAATAGTGTTATGAAATCTGGAATAGCAACAATTATTATATACAATATCCTATAACAAATTTTTATTACCGAGACAAGTCTTGGTTTGAACTAGAGGTCGAATATAAGCGTAGTACGAAGTGATCATTTTAAACTGACTTAGGTGGCAACAAAAAAGTCCTGGGATTATTAAAAAAACTAGGATATTTATTTCCGTGAACTGTATATAACACATCGTATTTTTCAAAATTATCCGTTATAAATTGAAGTAATAACATTGACACTTCTGACAGGTTCGTATCATGACAACCGTGTTGTTTTCACAGATAACGCGATAAACAAAAAGTTGTGATGTCTGCTCGTAATCAGAATAAGCTTAATTTTCCAAATTTTAACAAAATTTTTATATCATGCGATACATGATTGTATTCAGGAAAAAATATCCTTTTAAAAGAGCTACAAAAAGTGCACGGTTCCAATTTAAAATTTTGAGGTTAGGTGAGATTACTAAAAATTTGCGCAAAAGAAATTTGTTTTATTAATAAAGGTCAATAAAAATATTTAGACTACAATTTGAATTGCTTCAAACCACATCTTAATATCTCAAGTAACAAAAAAGTTACGGCAAATAAAAGAAATTAGGAGATTTCAGTTTTTCTTCAATATTATACAAATGAAGCATGACAAGTAAAATTTGAAAATGGATTCTTAGTGAGCTTTTGAATATACACCTTTTTGCTAAGTTCACCATCTCTCTATGTCTTCAAATAAAAAAGTTATCCATGTTGTCCCTACGAAATCCGGGCACTCTGTATATGGTTTTTTCATATTTTTATTTTTATTACTAAATGTAAATATGTAGTAAATCTAACCATCTAAATAAATAAATGTAATATAATAACACAGTGTTGCCATATTCAAATCAGTGTGGTCAACTTAGGACACTTCAAAATAATCACTTTGTCTGTAATGAACAATAAAAATGGTCACGTTCAGTTAGCACACCGGTCATCGGTGGATATTGGATAGTGTAGTAAAGTACTGAAGACGTACTTACACGGTAAGAATTGCCGATGCATTAACTGAACAAGACCAATGTATAATTATTATATTAGATCATTAGATTATATACATGTAAAAATCTATACTTCTATACACACATTTTTTCAAAAGAAATTATGACAAGGTTTGATCTTACACCAACGAATATGGCAATTGATCTTCATATATCAACCACCGTTCACACGGTATTTACATGTAACGCAAACAGTAAATCGTTGCAAGTAACGCTTTTCCTGTCCGAGTAAAGGCAGTGGCGATCACTTCAATGCTTAGAGGCATGTTTAATC
The DNA here is from genome assembly GCA_023690525.1 of Holotrichia oblita. Classification (NCBI taxonomy): domain Eukaryota; kingdom Metazoa; phylum Arthropoda; class Insecta; order Coleoptera; family Scarabaeidae; genus Holotrichia; species Holotrichia oblita. Next base: position 83,344,953 of record CM043015.1, on the reverse strand, counting down.
TGAGTTGAAGTGGACTTTGGGACAATGCTCTTGATTGCAAAACTTTTTCTGATTTCAGTAATAAGTAAATATATAACGTTGGTTCTAGCAATATAGAGTAAACTCATAATCTATTTCGCTTTAACTAAAAATATTACGCAACAATTAACATTTAAACGTAAATCTGCCAAAGATTATCCAATAAGCATAAACATATTAATTTTTTAATACAATCTGTACAAACATTAGGGAGTAAATATATCATTGAAAATAACATTTTCTCTTTAAAAATATAACTTTGTCATATATTATCTTCTTTGAATTACTGCAACAGTAACTCAAACACATTAATCATTCTAAAAGCGGCTAGAGGCGACAAAAGTAACAATCGACGTAGACGATGGTTTTATATAAAACCTATGTATAAAACTAGCACAGTATGATATATTCCATAGTGTTTCATTCTATCCGTGTGAATTCCGCTGTTTTTCCATAGTAGTAGATACTGCGTCATTCTTGACAGTTGTCACTTCAAATCCGTCAAAATATCAACAAAACACAAATTTCTTACATTGTGGAAAATACAAAAATTATGATTTTGTTCACCAAAAAAAAAATTATTTGTTCACAAAACTGTAGAAATAATACTTAGTTTAGAAACTTTTCTAAAGAATCAAATTCCAAATTTAAACTAATAATAAAATAATCCATTTGCTTTACACTAAGGGCAAAAAAGCTTTAAATAGCGCAATGCATTTACAAAATACAAATACCCCAGTTGCAAAATTCGCACTTCATAATTTTTTTATGTCAGCATTTTTGATGACATTGTCATTACTATGTTATTAAATGATCGTAATTTTGGCCAATACATATGTATGTAGGTACACTAACATTTAATTAAACTATTTCAGAAATCGAATTTTCCTAAATAAATTACATAAGATGATTTAGTTTTAGTTGGTTTAGATAGATCAAATTATAACGTTATAATAAATATATCTAACAAATACAAGATATTATATTTAAATGTGTATATATTAAATGAAGAAAACAATTCATTTATTTTACTTTTCTTTCTAGGAAAAAGTGGCGGAAAGACAATTCCTGAAAAAGGAATAAACATGTTAATAGTTAATGGTTAAAAATTATCCAAACTCCTTCCAAGATGAATGCTCCGCTACTTCAGGAAGAGGAACGAGATCTGACAAACGCTAATGGTTCTCTTTTGCAAAATGACGAGGAAATTGTGCCAAATGCTTATTACCAAAGTAATGAATCAATTCTCTCCATGGCGGTGCAGATGTTTATACCGTTTCTTCTTGCTGGTTTCGGAATGGTAGCAGCAAGTTTGCTACTAGATACAGTTCAACATTGGACGGTATATCAAGACGTATCTGAGGTGTATATATTAGTACCAGCTCTGTTGGGATTGAAAGGAAACTTAGAAATGACTTTAGCGTCACGTCTATCGACTCATGCTAATTTAGGACACTTGGATAAGAAAAATGAACAACTGGGAATAGTACTTGGTAATTTGGCGCTAATAGAATGTCAAGCAATTGTGGTAGGATTCTTAGCATCTATTGCTGCTGTGATACTGGGATGGATACCTTCAGGTTCTTTTAATATCCATCATGCTCTCTTACTATGTGCCAGTAGTGTAGGGACATCATTTGCAGCCAGTTTATTACTTGGGTTGGTGATGGTCGGAATAATATTGACTTCGCGGTATTTTCGAATAAATCCAGATAATGTGGCTACACCTATCGCAGCTAGTCTGGGCGATCTCACTACTTTAACTCTATTATCTTTGTTCGCTTCCTATTTGTACAAACATTATGTCAGTGTTCCGTGGGTACCAGTTACTATTATAGCCGGTTCTGTGCTTCTTATACCGCTATGTTGTTGTTTCGCTTGTAAAAATAGCTATAGTAAAGAAGTATTAGACAACGGTTGGCCACCTATCATTAACGCAATGATAATTAGCAGTTTTGGTGGTTTAATTTTAGATTATAGCGTATCCATGTATAAAGGTATCGCTGTATTTCAATTGATCATAAATGGTATCGGTGGAAATATTGTTTCAGTTCAAGCAAGTCGACTGTCTACCGAATTACATACCAAAAGCGTTTTAGGATGTCTACCACCAAATACAAAAGCTTGTGTGGGGCCTTATACAACATTTTGCGAAAACGATTCCGGAAGAATCAACACCGCTAGGATTTTAATGTTTATGGTTATACCGTGCCATTTAATATTTACTTATACCATAACTTATTTGAAAGCCGGACATACATCATTTACACCTATTTTTATGATTGTTTATTTAACAGCCGCCCTTATACAAGTATTTATATTATTGTATGTAGCACATGTGATGATAATGTGGATGTGGTATTTCGGTGTAAATCCTGACAACTCTGCTATACCATATTTAACCGCGTTAGGAGATTTATTAGGTACATTTTTATTAGGTGTAGCGTTTCAATTCCTATTTCTTGTCGGCGATCAAGACAGTGACGTGGGTGACTGACTGTCACCATTTTCACAATCAACAATCTTTTTAGAAAATATTTTCCTACTTATGTAACCAGTGTATTTCAAAGTGTACAAAAAGTAGATAATTTTACAGTATGAATGTCCTTACCAAAATTAGTGCTAATAATTTTACAATGCGATTTTCTAAAACATGATTTACGAACTATTGTAATTTTAAGTGAAATAAAGGCGTGTGCCAATGGAAAACTCGAATGAGTATGAATACAGTAGGTAACAAAAGTATTGGCACACTCACATCACGTATCTATATAATTAACAAAGCTTATTACATTTTCGTTTTATTTTCCCATAAGGGTAGCTATATATTACGCAAAAACATACATATTTAATTTAAGTAATAATAATAATAATAAAACTTAAATTCAACGGAACTATGTATTTAAAATACTGAAATTTTTATCTGACAGCGATAAATTTGCATAACATAATAAAACTATTGTAAATAAAATCCATTAATTAATTTTATAGTTTGTGCCATATGTTCTGTGGAATTGTCATTAGACAATGGAGCTGGATTTTTAATATGTATATATCTGATCATTAACTACCATTCTTGAACAAGTTTCACACCCATAAAAATTCCTAATTTTTGTATCAAAGCTAACAGGCTAGATAAACAATCCACTCTGTGCAAATGAATTTCTTGGGTTTTAATTACAATTACAGGAATTACACGGCTTCAATTTAATCAGCTAGTAATTACAGTAATGTGCAGATACTTATGTTTATGCAATAGAATTAGTCGTTCAGCAGGTTCTCGTTGGTTTAGATCATTGATAAATCTGGTTCATGATATTGTTGCAGTTTGACTAATAATGCAGAACTTATGACTAACATACTTAAAAAAAAATGGATTTCTTTGGAAAATATCTAACTGTATCGTTCTTAATTTGCCGGTATATTTTTCTGAGCACCTTCCTTTCCGACGGTAAATCTTGTGATACTTCTTAATATATTTATCATACCTTTGAACTACTCATTACTTGAACAAATCACTGTAAAATGCAGCACTTTTGCTCATTATCCTTAATCATTATTATTTTATGGCAGATATACATGGTAATTTTAGATTTACCACTGCGTATGAATACTTTTGTTGTCTACTGTATATAAAGTATAACTTATCTAAACGTAAATACGATCATCCTTTTCTTTTTATTTAGAAAAAACTAAATTGCAATTTTGATATTATTTTAAGATTAAAATCAGTCAACCATCACCAAAGACATCATTTACTATTTTACAGATTACCTTAACATTATATGTAGAATGTATGCATAATTTATAACTATTTATTATATCTTTTAAAATTGAGTACAATATTCATTCATTTATTTACCTTATTATAAAAATATGTAAAAACTAGTCGTCAAAACTTTTTATTTGAACGTTATTATTGACAATCTCTTATACAGAATGCAATGCAGGTAAGCTTATAAAGTGTAAATATAAAATACAAACAGTTTTATTAATACAATAACTAACGGTAACGTATAATAATATATAAAAGTCTTTTAATATTTGTATTTGAAATTCATCTGTAAGAGGTACTTTATGTTAACCTGAGCTACGTCATATACAATATATTCATTATATAACAAAGAAGTTTGTCCTTTGCCATCCACAGCCGTTGGTTTACCAACAGGAACTTCAACATCATTAATCTTTTTCACGAACGAAGGGTCCGGATGTGTACGACCCACACCTTTGCAACTGTGCTTCCCTTTTGGTAATTTCTCAATGTAGTCAGCGTGTGGACGTTCGTACATCTGAAAATAAAACCGTTATAATTAATATTAAATTATCAAAACCTTTATAAATATTAATCACGTGGGAAATCATATACGGCGATCATATCACAAATTTACTCATCGAAATTCGCATCGAAATTACGTTTGTTAAATGCTAAATAAGATTGATATTAAGGCGAGAAAGAAGCAAAAAATGCTATTTATATTTAATACAATTTATGTTCTGAATAATGAGTTGGTTTCCGTTAACATGATACGTACGAAGACTAGAGGTCAACAATCTGAAGATACGTACATTCTTTTTACAAGTTACCTACTTTTGAAAATATATTGGGCGTAATTTAATTTATTAATGAAGTATAATTTAATGGGTTAATGCAAGTGAGCGTTAGCAAAACTTAAAGCGATTATAGAAAAATTAAAAAAAATCTCGTGGGCGAACAGCAAATAGCCTAAGAAATATACCAATAGTGCATCAAGATTTCGTTTTATGAAGATGTTATCTAAATAGTATTACAAAGTTTCATTGAGATGGTAGGAAAATATACCACTTGAATAAAACTTGGGTAAATGCAAATCAGACAGGCAGTATGGAAAGCTATGATTCCAATTCCGAGGCTTCTTGATGAAGTTACAACTGATTTAAAATATTCTACTGAAAAAGGGAACTGTGTATTTTTTTTCTATATTGGCAGTAAAGATGGATATGTCAAGAACGAGCTATTGTTTTTTTAACTACAAAACAACTCATAAATATCATGAAGATATGATTGGCGAAGAATTCACAAAATGGATGTACTGTTTTACCTTCTCTTGAACTAGACCCAATTATTATTATTATGGACAACGATCCATAACATTCTGTAAAAAGTGAAAGGTGGCTATTGTGTATTGGAAAAGAAAGTATTAGTCGAATGGCGCAATTTAAACGAATTGTTGTTGATGAATTACTTGAATTTGCTAAAAAATATATTATTCACACATGACAATGATATTGATCAAATAGCAGCAGAAAGTAGTCGCACGATAGTAAGTCTATACCATTAACTACATCAAATATTGTATCACAGAAGAAAATACATGATAATATAAGAAAATATATGATAATATAGTCGAACACTCACAGGCTTCTTAACAGATATACCTAATCAGATTCTGCTTTATATCTAAAATTTGGCTGTAATAATTTTAATATAGGTTAATTTAACTAACTTAAGGCCGATTTTGAATTAGGCAGTATTTTTATATTCTCCGGTATAACACAAACCCCAATCGCCACGATTGGGGTTTGTGTGCAGTAATGAGCGCCACGATCATTACTGCATTTTTGAAGTAAAAAAGGTATAATTGAAAAGGTCGAGAAATACCTGTAATAGGCGCTCATGGTATATTGTTGGAATCGCCCTACAAACGAGTGCAATGAAAGAAGACCAGGTATTAGACACGGATCAGGTTTCCACCTTGTCAATCTCGTCAGCATTCCTCCAAATGCAAGACCTAATTTCATCGCAGTTCGCCTATCAACGTATATTGTATAACAACTTCCGACAATGAACAACTCTAACGCTATTCCATACCGTGAACAAGATCGGAAGTAGCGCCGTTAGGTGTTAAAACAACACACGTCCGTACAGCAGATACATGCATTGTCCAACCTAGAACAGTATCTGCTGTACCGAATCTAGTTATACCAATATAGCAAATTGACTTCACACGAATTGCACATTCCAATAAAATATTAACACTCTTTTCTCTTAAGTATTAAACTAAAAATAAATTGAATTTACTTACGTCACCCAGAGCTACTTCACATAACAGCATCAAACCAGTTCTATCCACAGAATTTGTACAACAGTAGTTGGCCGACTTGGAAACCATATCAGCAAAATATATACCTTTACCAAACATATAACCCGTAACAGGTGCTTCAGGTGGTGCGATACGCAAACCTTGGGATAGAATACCCACAAAATTAGTTTTTCTGGAACCATGCCATAAAAGCTTCTTATTGTGCAATTTACGAAATGGTTTATGACGTTTTTCTTCGCCGTGACGTTTGACTTTGAAGACTTCAACTATATCCAAGTCATACTGGCTATGTGTAGGTGCGTGAGTATTTTTAACGTACTCCTTGATAATAGTAAATTCGTCAGCGTTTCTATCGAGTACGTCAATCTCCGTTTTTAATTGTTCATAGTAGGAATCAACACCATTATCACCACCACTTGTTTTCATCAAACTATAAGCGATTTCAAGTTCCATTAAGTTATCCAGCATTTCAATTTTTTTCTACAAACACATCAATTTACATAAATTATATAAATACAGTAGTATGAAGTAAGTAATTCAGAATAATTTTTAACAAGCAGAGCAGTACTTTTTTAAATAACTAATTTTAGTACTACAAATGAAATTTCAATTTACTTTATATTATGAAGACATAGATTAACGAAAGTGAGTAACTGATTATCCTTTTCTGATTGATGTTAAATGTTTTGTCTGCGGTTAGTTGCGGTAGTAAAGCTTGCCTGACTGCCGCCTTAACTTTCGCTGTGTAAATTGTATGTTAGATGGCCGTGTTAATAATTTTGCTCCCGATAGTGAATGATAGATCAATCAGGAGATTAGTAGCGTATATTTAATATAGTATAGTGTAGTGTTTTATATATAAAAAAAAATAGGACGAATATTTAACTGTTCTACTTTAACAGATACAAACCAGTATTCAACGACTTAAATTCACGATTGTAACCGACATGGTTTTGCAGTATTTTCTATTATTAGGAAAGCCATTTATTCCGACTCATCGTGTATCTTAAGAGAAGTGTAAAAATAAAAGATATCTTACCTTTATTGTTTCGGCATCCGAGATTATAGGAGGATTGTCTATACCAAAAGAATGCGGCACAAACGTATAAAAACGATTGGTAGCATCAATAAATTGTGAATTAGAACCCTTTTTATTAACTAAAGCTTGGAGTTCTGTTAATACTGAATAAGCGTTTTGGATTTGTTTCTTGCTGAGTTTACCTAAAAATGAAAATTATGTTATTTCATATCGGTACGTAACGACTTGTTGTGTTTTTTAATGATAAAAATAAAAATACGCTAGTAGTTTAATACTGGACATCTGCTGAAATAGAATTTTCCAAACATATTGCGACAACAATCGTATTGCATATCTCAATTAAGCATAAGGTAAAAATTCACTCTTATTTAATCTGATCAATCTTTTCAGTAGCACGGCCTCGGTGACATATTTTTTTGACAAACATGTTAAGTAAATGATATTTTATTTGCAATTTTAAATATTCAGAAATATTAAAAATATATTATTAAGAAAGACAACTCGATATTTATTCCGGGTGCCATGGAAAACAAGCGTTCTCAAATTTTTTATTTATTGTCAAAGTCTAACGTCAAAGTCACACTTCGTTGTTCAATGCTTGTGAATTAATAGTTATCCGTCAAATGCCTTTATATTATTGCTAGACGTGGCGTATGCATGTAAATTTGCATTTAACTTAAATTATAAGAAAAAAATACGCACTGTATTCACTGTTGAACGATTAAGCGAGCTCATCGATCGTGGAATATTTATACATGACTGCATACTAATTTGCAATTCAAGGGTTTTTTCATACGTACGACGAGCTACTGATTGCAAGGCCGATGGTTTTTCGCATGGAGGGTTATATCTGGGCTTCAGTCAATCCTCATGCGATCCGAGAAAGAAATTATAAGACCGGATTTAGTTTCAATGTCTTTTGCCTTATGATGAATGATAGGTTCTTTTACGTCATTTATGACGGTGTATTAACGTCAGTGTGTTACCTGAATTTATTACGGACAGTGGTTGAGGATTTTCTTGACAATTCTTTGAACTTGAGAGGAAGCTGCTGGTATCAACTGGAACTCCGGCCCATTGCACCCAGGAAGTATCCCATGAACTCACCTTAATGTTCGAAGACAGGTGGATACGACGGTTAGGATCGGCGACTGGCCTCCAAAATCTCCAGATTTGACACCTGTAGACGTTTTTCTTTGGGGACATATCAAGAATCTGGTTTACCAGACATCGGTAAACACAAAACAGGAATTAGAAGCATGTGTGCGAGCAGCATTCGACAGGCTGTCCCCTCAAGAACTACGAAAAGCAACACTTAAGGGCATCTCTTCACGCTAAACACTATTCTTGAATGTGCACGGCCCACATTTCGAACAATTTTTATATTTTTTTCTATTTTTTACATCTTTTTTATTTAATTAAGAGTTCCTTGATTTGTGTAAACATTGTTTGGTTATTGTTATGAATTTTAATTTTCTATAGCAATAATTAATGTTGATATATTTGTACCATATCCATAGCGGAAGATATTTCGAGCGTTATCGGACTTGCAATCGGTAGCAAAAAATAAAAATAAAAAATTTGAGAACGCTTAGTTTCCATGGCACCCTGAATAAATATCGATGAGTTGTAAGTGCATTTTTTCAAAAAACCCTAATTATCTCGTAGACTATCAATTTCAGGTTTAGGACATGTGGGATGTAAAAGATGTAAAATGAGATGCCGAATGCGACTAAGTAATAAAATACGGGGGGTGCCATTTGAAAAAATGAAGTTGTAGTTCTTCAAAATTTCGAGAAGTTAACGTGCCACAGTAAACTAACCACACAATGTAGGCAGCCGTTCTCGATGATAGAATATACTCCAACATGTTAAGTATATTATGAATTCTAAATAGATATCCGAAAAATCGAGTGTTCTCCGATTTTTTTAATAATGTTCGCTATAGCAAATTTTTTTAGGAAAAAATGAATAATTACAAAACGCCCAAATCAAATTGAAAAAACTAAATCTATTTATAAAGCCTAAAAATAGGTGAATCCAAATATGTAAAAATATACAGGGTGTGCCATTAAAAATAACGAAGTAAACGGCGCTTTTCGGTATAACCGGAAACGCTAGAAAAAATATTTTAATTACAGAGAACACAGTCGATTGTATACGAATCCGAATTTTCAACTTTATATTCTGGTCAGAAACCCATAAACTTCTAATGAACGGCCTCGCTGAGGGGACGAAAGAAGTGAAATTAGCGAATCGAATTAATCTATCTAAGTTGAATTGCTCAAGCCACGTAGATACTATCGAAAAGATAGTAAAATTCTTATTCCTTACCTCCTTAAATGCGACCAATGACAATTCTGTTAACGAATTCAATTGAGACAATGAATATCATTGGGCGAATTATTTATATAATTTTATAGGGAAAATACCTTCAATATCTGATGCAAAAATTAGTGCAAGATGTTAAGCCAAACATTATCACAAATTAAAATTACATAATGAACGTATTACTGGTTTTGAGATATTCCTTTCTTACATTGTCTAGACCACCTTATTGGAATTTTCCATAGCTGAAATGTTGTAGATCATTGTCCAGTACTTTATTCATAAATTTTATCGCAATTGTCTTCCCTAGAACTATGGCAATCATTTACAGAAATTGTCTTCTACATGTATTATTGTTCCAGTAAAACATTTTGAAAATCTTACTTTCTCTTTTTTTTTACTATCTTGAACATAAACATGTTATACATCATTGAATAGCATTTTTTTAAAGATATTAAAAATGTCAAAATCCAATATGGCTGCCATAAGAAAAAAAAATTGATTAAAATCTAGCAGACCTAGATTTTTTTTGAAATCATTTTTAAAATCCACATGACTTGTTATCCCTAGCCTGCAACTTTTGTAAATTTATCTCTTTTAGGAAACAAAATATGGAAGATTTTCAAAACTGCATTTTTTCTTTTTCGCCCTGTATCTGCCTAATGAAACAAACATTTCAATATCTGATGTCGGATTATTCATGAACAAATGAATACGCAATTTTTTTCCTACGTTGTATCTCCAACGGTTTCCAATATCCCCATGTACTGCATTTTAAACTTGACACTCTAAACCACATATGGACGTGGGTTTTCGTGCATGTAAAACAGATCTTAAGCGAGCCGTGATTGTTCCCACACACACGAAGTTAGTTTTGGTGTTGGGTTTAGAAGTTTTTTGACCAATTACCCAAGATTTGTCAATTAATATGTTTATCACTATTTTCGAACAAAGTTTTCCAGTAAAAGCCAAATGATAAAATGACTTTTCCAAGCCCATCATCAACTTTTTTCATTGATTAGTATAGTATTACACTTACTTACACTTTTTTACAATTTTTCAAAAGATTTATATATTTTATTTTATTACGTAATAAACACCAATCATACATGTTACGAATGAAACATGTTTCAATGGAAAATGACCAAAAAGAGGGTATATTGTAATCTTCATTAATATTAATTTACAAAAATAAAATGCTTACCTAACGGCATCTTTTCAGTATCTAATTCAAATTCCATCATTACTTGCTTCATTGAATTTATATCGAAAATTATCTTCATCAAATTTTGTACCGGTGTTGGCAACTTGGATGGAATTTCCGAATTAATCTGGAGCTTGACGTCCTGATCCTCCTCGCCGTAATCGATATCAATAGGATACATTCTACCCGGTACTTTTTCGAAATCGTGTCGTAATTCCCAGGTATTTCCAGTTTTCTCTTCGTATAACTGGCAAAACTGTCGTCTTGCTGTATGTAAACTATCCATTTCTTCCACTTTATGGTCTCCAATGTTAGTACCAATGCGACCCCAGGATCTAAATAACCAATATCTACTACCTGTATCTGACTGAATAAGCTGCAACTTGTAATAACTGTTTTTTCCGCGTTGGATATCTGTTAAGCCGAGAACGACTGTATACTTGTCATTTCCATCGTTGTATACATGGGCAATATTTGCTAAATCACTATCGGGATCCACAGCTGAACCACCTTTAACGGTCATTTTAATTTTACTAGGTCCAGACTTAGTATACATGCTCTTTGATTTCTGAGATTTCGATGGTTCCGGGGGTAGACGAGTATTCGGCTACAATATAGGAAAACAATTGCATGATCTAGCTCAATACGTGAAAGAACATGTACAAAATACTTACATCAGATCCCCAGTTAGCTATTGATTTCTCAGTAACTAACTCAGGAATACGACCAATGTAATCTTTTACGGAATCTAAAAAGTCTTCAGATACAACATGAATATTTTCGTCATGTGCTTCACACATTCGGGAAGTATTCTTTTCGACCTCTTCAGAAGTAGATATTACAGCCATTACGGAATTCTTAATTTTGGTGACAACCTTTCCTCCCAGCTTAATTATTTCTTTCTTAATTTCATCTTTACCTCGCGGTGGTTTGCCCAGAATGACGAATTCCATTTCGTAGAGCGGAGGTTTTTCTCTCTCCACTTTTGGCCTGTATTTTATAAAATAATAATAATATATAATATTTGGAATTACAATAAACAGTTTGATTGTCATGTTTATTTTGTATTAAGGACACCATGCTTAACAAATGAGAGTATGGTACGGCACACTACACTGCAATACAATTCCACTTTCAAAAAAACAATAGCATGTTGTGGGCAAGTAAGATTCTTTAGTTGACGCACTATGAAGAAAACAAGGAATTAATTTATGTTAATTGCAATTACATAATTGAAATTTAGATAACTAAAATATAAAATATATAGTGAAAAAATTCCATATATCTGAAAATCATAGAACACAAAAACACTAAAATGGTAAATATTGTGTGGAATTTATGACTACTATGTATAGAGTTCTATAGAAGATACTTTCTTAGCTTCGCGTAAGTTCGGTAAAGAAACTTGATACCGACTCAGTTGTAAAACTTTGTCTCAATATGAGTGAACTTACTTCGAATCCTCAGGATCTTCTTTTTTAACAGGCGCAACTACAGTAGGATTAACGTCCTTTAAAATGCGTGTGCGTGCTACATATTTATATTTCTTCAGGAATGGATATTCTGCAGCAATTTCCTTCGGCACTATAAACTTAACCCTTTCTGCTACATATTTATATTTCTTCAGGAATGGATATTCTGCAGCAATTTCCTTCGGCACTATAAACTTAACCCTTTCTGGAGTTTTTTTAAGTTTCTCACACTTAGTCCATTCGGTTACATTCCCTTGACATACGTAACCGAATTTATTAAATACGAATTGTCCCTTACAATCCTTACATGGTCGTAATGCGCCAAAAGTCATTATATCTGCAAGACTATCCAGCATCTAAAATCATTATTAATAATAAAATTATTTTTTAGTGATATATAATAAAATACCGGTTCTAAACCAATTGGAGCTTGTTGATGATTAACTTCTAACAAATGTTCAAGTTCTTTCTTAGACAAATCCTTCTGCAGTTGGTCCCTATACTTAAATATTATTTTATTTTGTGCTTCTATTTGTTTATCTAGGTTACTATCTTCCGCTTTAGGTTTTTTTTCTTCTGGAACATCTTCTTGTTTGATAGGTCTATAAATAAAAATATAAACAAATTTTTGAAGTATAATGCAAAATTTCAAAAAATCTCAATAAAACTAAAGTTGCTAGTTAAAACATTATGATAAAATTTAAATTTTATCGTCACAAAAGCTCTGAATTTGTTAGCATCCGTCTTCCACTGTTTGTCGAATATCTTCAATGCCTTGAACTGAAGTAGAGTGCATCATAAGCACGGATTACTTACGTGATCTACACTCTGAAAGTAAGTTTAAGCCACTGATACTTTCAAGAAGTTTATAAACATGCAATAACAGACGACGCCGAGACGCTAGTTTCATATTTATTAAGCAAGGGACACAATATGATAAAATACTATTTATTGGGCATAAATACACTGGCCCTGTTTTTATAACAATGCAATTGTTTTGTAAACGCCAACTGGGCTCGAATCGGAAAATAAGTTTATTATATTTTGATAAATAAATGTCCTAGTTCAAATTAATATTTCAATATTAGTTTATTATGTGAGTGTTAAACACGTGTAAAACGATAATGCCGTCCATCTATGCTACGAAAAAAGAACATTGTGCAACACAATATGCCGAAAAGGAGAGAATTGGATGAAAGCGAACGATTGGCAATATTTAGACGAAGAATGAGAGTCGAAACATATTCATCCATTACCCCAGATTACAATATCACTGCACCTGGTGTACAAAAAATAATAAATACAATTCAACAAACTGGAACAACTACAAACAGTCGTTGGACTGGCCGTCCACGGAAGACTACGGCACGAGATGATCGCTGCATTTTGTTGGAAATTAAAAAAAAATCCAAGGGGAACAGCAAAACAACTTAAGAAAAGATTAAATTTGCCTATAGGATTAACACAAATAAAAAAATGCATCAATGACAGAAACTATCATGGTAGAGTTGCAAAGAAAAGTCCATGATATCATTAACCAGTTAAGTGTGTTTGACGATTATATCCGTCAAGGAGATGTGGCAGAATTTTGTGTCATGACGGTTACATCCGTAAAAATGTTGTTACAATTTGATATTTAAATTGTAATTTGAGCTAAAATTAAATTATATTCGTAATGTGTAAATATTACTACTAAAATTGTTAATTTTCTAAAATAAACTCGTCTTTTTGACCCCATATTTCAACAGCGCCACTTACTCTAACGTAAAAAAACTATTGGCATTTACAAATTTACACGCACATAAGGACACAGCATTTTGGGAGACGGTCATTTTTAGTGACGAATCGAAATTTGAATTACGGTCGCAAACGCGACGAAGATTGGTATGGCGACAACCCGGCCAAGTACTGAAACAAAAATTCGTCAAATGTAGCGTGAGACATGGTGGAAGCGTCATCTTAGTATGGAGATGTTTTAGTACACGAGGGGTGGGAAATTTAGGGTTTATTGGTGGAATTTTAAATGCAAACCGTTATGTCAACATTCTTGAAGAAAATTTGTTTGAACCTGTTGCGAAAGTGGGTCTGGCAGAAACGTTTGTGTTCTAGCACGACAATGATCCGAAACACACAGCGAGGGTAACAAAGAATTTTTTTCCAAGAACCTAGGATTAATGTGTTGGACTGACCACCACAAACTCCGGACATTAATCCAATTGTACATTTATGGGACGCATTAGACAGAAGAATTCAAGAAGATGACAAAAAAAAAAAACACTTTCGAAACTGCCCTTTTACGAGAATGGAATAACATCCCTCTGGACACTATCTCCAAATTAATAGAAAGTATACCACGACGCCTGCAAGCTGTTCGTGAAAGCGAAGGCTATCATACGCGATATTGATTTGGAACTATTTATTGTTATTTTTAAGTTTTTATTTATTTTTCTCTTTATTAAACTTACTTTCCAACTTTAATTTAAATAATGTAGTAGGAATATACCATATCCAGTATTGTTATTTATGCGTTTTATCTAATAAATTAATATTATTATTTTCAATCATGTTTGTACTTCTGTCATTTGCCCATACGAACCTAATAAGGTACTTTTCCCTCGATTTCTTATTATTTTTATAGGAATAAACTTACTTTCCGGCGCGAGTGTATGTCATAAGTTTCCGAAAAACTTAAATGCGCGTAACAAGTAATTTTTTGTTTAAAATTCACTGCTGTAACTCTGTAATGAACGCCTTTGGGAAATATGTTTAACCATACCTTTTTGTTCGCGTGAAAACTCTTTTGTTCGTCGCTGTGAAGCATGCATTGAAGCGGGAGGAGGACATTTTGAACAATTAATATAATTAACTATTCACATGATTTTGAGATTTGAGCAATTTATTTAAATATATGTTTATGAAATAAATTAAAAAAAAAATTATTTCCTTAAATAGGTAATTGAAATTGGATATATGTTCCAATAATGTTTTTTTGTTAAAATATCAAGCGCTTTCATATGGCAAAGTTTGTCGGTGAGCTCATAAATCACCCTGGATAGTTCGTTCACCAATTTTGTCAAACCCTATAAATCAAAATGAGGAATAATTTTAAATTCAAACACTATGCTAGATAACAGTAGGAAGCGCTGGCAGTAAAATGTCAGACATTCATTGTAGGTACACTGGGACAAAAAAGTATCAGTGCATTTTGAGTAAGAAGTTTCCTTCTTACTTATACTTATTAACTATAAAGGTTTTTCAAAACAATTTTAAGGACCGAAATAGATATAAATATAACAAACTTTGCGCTCTTTACTCCACATGGTCAAATCTGTCAGTCTATGTTTCTTAAACTGATTTATGCAAACATCTAGAAAAACTATAGTTTTCATTCACTCATGTTATTTTTTTATCAAATCCTAAATAATATGCTAGATTGTAATCTACTACACTGAAAGATAAAAATATTTATCACCTATTTTCTGTAATTGCTCTAAATATGTTAGTAATACAGTAAGATTATGCATTATTACCATGTAACATATACATATTGTCATCAATAAAATAAATAAAAGATAAAAAAATTGTCACAAAAATATAATAACTTACGGCAATTGTGTCTTCACCTCTTTCTGATCATCTTTTTTCAACGATTTAAATCCCGGAAGCGAATCACCTCCAGCAAAATAACCAAGTTCTGATCTTAATTTTGCAAAGCAAGCTAAGTGATGCCATAAGTCTTCACCACCATATCTCATCCCAACTTCAGAATCAAAATCTTTTTTTGATACTCTAATCTACATGAATAAATTAGTTACAATTAACAAACTTCAAATAAAAATACTAACTTCATCTTTTAAAATTTTCAGTTCACATCCACGACAACCTGCTCTACCAGATTTTGCGTACTCAATTTTATAATCTTTAAGTCCAGCTGCAGCTACAGTTGCCGCATTACGTTTTTTGCCTTTTTTAGGTGGAACCACAACCGCACTACCAGATTCTATAAAGATAATAGTTAGAAAAACATTGTACATTGCAATTAATTTTAGCTTACTAAATTGTATTCATAAATTAAGCCAAGCAATAAATACCAAACTGTGATCTGTTTCTAAAATAACATACAAAATACCTTCAATTTTTGCCCTGATTTGTTTTTGGTCATCAAAACGTAGTGATTCAAAGTGTTCAATATCATCCACTGTCTTAGGTCGTTGTTTTCCGAAAAAGCACATAAAATGATACCAATTTGGAGTTTTTCCATCAAACTTTGGAGATCGTACCATTACAGCTAGTCGTAAAGTACCTTGACCAATTGGTGATTTGCATCCCTTACACGATGAGCGACCACTTTTTGCATATTCGGTTCGGTATGGCAACTCCATAATGAAAATATCTTCAGCTAAAATATTTTTTCACAAGCGAATATATACGACCCTACAACAACGTATCACAACTGCCTGTCGTTGCACGTTTGGAACGAGTATATGGCGGGAACGAAAACAGGTATACCAACTTACGAATTTTAAATACTAAAACGTATAATGTCCTTAAACAGAAATAAAAGTTTGTACATTGTTGTAAAAAAGAAATCCAACTATAAGTACCTGTATAATTATTTTATAACCAATTATTTACAGTAACATCTACATTTTAGCTCCTAAAAAAGATTGAAAGTTTTATTATATTTTTTTATGAAATTGGTTGTAATGGAAGCTATAATTATTATAATTTAAAAATAATCTTTTATTTCGTAAAATACATGTTTTAATAAGAACAGGACGACTTTTACTTGAAAAGACAAAAATAATGATTAAAAAACTATAAGACAGGCAATTTATGTGATCTCTAAATGATTCCGTGTAGCTGAAACCTGTGCTGAAACCGTTGACGTTATACAATATAATTTCATTCATTAGCAATATTCCGATCTCCGGACACGTTTTAACACGATTTTTATTTTGTATCAAACGGTTATATAGTTCGACTGAATATTTTTTCTACTTTGGTATAAGATTCAATATTATACACTGGTGTACGAATAATATAAATTACTTAACAAAGAAAATATATTTTTTCGAAAGTAGACTCGTCCTCTAAAGCTAAACGGCAATAATAAAAAATAATTAAGGTAAATTAAAGATTACTCCTTCGTTTGTCAAATTTGAATTTTTAACCAATTACCTTGTTCATGTTACTCAACCAATCGACGCTTATATCAACGAATATTTCGCCCTCGTGCTAAACAGTTGCTGATATTTTGATTTGACTGATTGTAGGAAATCTAGTAAATAGATGCTGAGATTATGGTTTGATTATCTCAGTCGTGTTTGCCTGCTCGATAGTTATAAAGCATGCGGGCTTTAGTTATATAGTTATATTATTAATTATTAATGCCCAAATTATGTTTTGTCATAGTCAACTATTTACTAAGACCTAGTAATTTGCGTTTTCGTCATAATGAGACCATTTATTGCCTAAAGAGGTAAAATAAAAATGTGGCCGTATTCAAAATTTAATACACTATCTGATAACCAAAAAAATACAGGGTGTTCAATAAAAAAAAACTGTCATTCGCTCCTCTTTTGTTTTTATGTATGTATTTGGCATTGTATTTTACGTAATTAGAGAGAGCATACAAAATTGTTAGATTAGTTTTTCAATTTTTTAAATATTTTGTCCCTAACGGAAATAATGAGTGCACAATGAAAAATCAACCACTCTGTATATTACTATGGATCAAAAAAATAAATTGGACATGACAACAAGGCACTTACGTAGCTTGGTGAAAGCTGATTTGATTAAAGAATATGTAACAGAAAATAAGTGTGTGGTTATAGCAGACGCTGTAAACTAAACTGAATAACATAGCAAAACCCTATATTATAATAAAGGTAAGACATAGAAAAATACAGGATGTTCCATTTAAAATAAAATAAGTTTAGTTTACCCTGTCTTTATTTGACACCCTGTATAGTTAAAAATATTTTTAGGTTATAGCCCCTCATATTCTTCAACTTTTATCTTAATGACATTTTCTCATTTCTCTTATAATACAGGAGTGATTGGACTTCCTCGCACTGATGCTCCATCCTGTATGTATATGTAATTACTGTAATTTATAATAATCTGAAATGTATTTTTCGGAAGAACACAAAGTATTATGAAAGCTATCGTATTAATGCTCATGAAATAAGCATTTATAGATGTGTATAAATACGTTAACTATAATAAACCCAAATAAAAAAAATAGATACATTCTTAGACAATAAAATTTAAAGAAGGTAGTTTCCTGCGTCGATATGTATTGAGATCGAAGATACGGATTGCATTATGAAATTTATATTAGTACGACACAGAATTTATGCGAAGAGTAAAATGGGTATTAGAATGGAAAAAATATTAGGAGTATTATTTAATTTGTGTTTTCGATTTTTATCATTCAGTTACCATACATATCTACTCGATCGAGAATGATTGTCCGTGCCGCTACCATGATAAAATGCGAACATGACCACAACGGCAAATTAGATGCTTTCGTTTTACATACATACGCGCATGTAAAACGAAAGCACCTTTATATCTAGTTTCCTCAAATATTGCAATGCGCATGCGCGATTGCATGTGTTCATCCATTTTTAGGTTTGTTCCAACAAAATATTGGCAACTAGTCGGCGATAAGTGTATGTATCGCTTATTGCGCATGCTTGGTTGCAGACAAGTTTCGGATTATTCAAAAGTACTTGTTGGAACGGTTGACAACACAGACTACCAACTACCTAGTCTGTGATGACAAGGCGCATGCGTTGCAATTGTACTACGTCGACCTGTTTCCAACGTTGTAGGAACAAACCTTTTGTCTAAAGCGGTCCACAGACAATCAACTTGGTTGTCAACATCTGACTCCGCCCACTGAATATGTTGTGTTTTGATCTTGCACCAACCGTTATTTCAACCTTTAATCTCATGTGTTTATGTCGTTGTATGGAAATATAATGGGTTTTTTCCTTCGAAGAACGGTTAGTGATCGATTTCCGCACAATGTTATACCTATGATTTTATTTGTTAATATGCACATAAAACATACTGGCATAAAATTGTTCGTTAATCGATCATAAACCGTCAATAGAAATAAAGATATTTTTGTAAATAAAAATATACAACTACATCTTATGCAAATTAAAATACAGAATAGTAATGTTGGTTGCCTACTCGTTTGCGCCTAATTTCCCTCCCTGATTGTGGGAGCCAGCAACTTTTTCCATCAGCAGATTCAATAGAGTTATACATCTTTTTTAGTGAATTGTGCTTCATACCTTCAAATACATTCGGCAACATTTCTGGTCCAATTTCGTCTATTGCTATTCTCACAGCTTTCTTCAGTTCGTCTAATGTGTGCAACTGATTGTGAAATATTTTATTCTTCAAATAACCAAAAGCCTTCTGTTAGTGCTAATAAGACGATTGTCATAAAATTGTTCTAGATAATCAATAGTCTCTCTTGCAGTATGGGCGGTAGCATTATCCTGTTGAAAGAAACCTGTCGTTATATCATCATCGTGCAATTGTTCTATAAACGTATTTAGAATTTCACGATAATTTGCAGCTGCAATTGTTTCTTCAAAAAGTATTGGTTCGATAATTCTTCTTCGTGACATACCAACCCAAACACCAATTTTCAGAGGGTGTAGCTGTGTCTCATGGTAGACATGAAGATTTTCAGCTGACCGCATATTCTATAATTTTGTGAGTTTATGTATCCCGATAAATGAAACCATGCATACAACCAAATAACTGATCAGAAAAAAAACGTACCAAATGCTTGCGATATGAAACAGAGTACGTTGCTGCCAGACAACAAAATTATGTATTTCTCTTTACATTTTAAATACATACCGCAATTTTAAAAGCTAGTTTTCACTGCTCTAATGATAAATTTTATTGTTTTGCAATAGTAAGTAAACTTCGATTTTGACAACAGGTTTCACCATATATTAGGATAACCCAAGTTCATGCGCCATAATGTAATATATTTAAGGTTACGGTTACGTGGCCAGGGGGGAATGGTGGTGGAAAATTCTTTTGATGCAAAATTTCTTAAAAGTTACAAAAATTATTGATAAAAAAAAGGAAATTACAACTATACAAGATAACAACTTGAACTACGAAAGCCTATTGACAGGGGAAGGTAGTGGGAGGTAAAATTAAATGTATCCATTTTAGTATTCTCAACTGTTTGTATGACAGGAATGTCAGTGGTTATGTCAAATACTATGGCAAATTATAAAACCACTTTATAATGTGCACTTTTTCATTAATTGTGTATTCCATTAGAATAAAGTTTGATGGTTCGGTAAAGTATTTGACATGACCACTGACATTCCTGTCATATAAAAAGTGGACAATAGTAAAATGGATACATTTTTTTAAACTCCCACCACCCTCTCCTATCAATAGGCTTTCGTAGTTCAAGTTGTTAGCCTGTATATGACGATGTTGCCAAGGTAATGACATATTTCAAATTAACTGTCATTCCTGTCAAAACGTCAACTTTTCTATTTGTAATTCATTCTTGATTTGATATTAATTTTGCAATAGAAATAACTTTAAGTATAGGAGAATTAGTTAACATGATATTGCTACTGGGCGTCAAAAATGCCTACTATTGGCTAGTAGAGTATATACTTCTCGATACCCAGAACATTAAAGAAAGCCAAGACAATCAATACGAATATTTTTTTATGGTTTGCTTATTACATATCACCTATTAATTACATGCGTCAATGTAACAAATCTCAAAATATTGCATTTGCGGTGAATTTGGTTAAAAACTGTCACTCAAAAGGGTGACGTGTACGGTATTTTTAGAAAACTGATGAAGTTCTCAACAGACGAAAATAATATACAAGGTGTTCCATTTGAAAAAATTAAATCTGAAATGGATTTACAAAACTCGATCATCCTGTATAATGGCGAATAATTTCAAGTTAAGTTGTGACCATTATTTTACTGAACAATTTAGCACATTAGGTGAGTTTATCAAGGTGGTCACTTATTCATACTGGTTCTTATAAAAATGGACGACATTGGAGCGTTTTTTTCAATCGCCTTTCTCTCCGTAACTATGGGTTTTAGACCCAACTAAAGTTCAGGATCAGACTGTTTGTAGTAATTAGTATAATCGATTGTAATATTTTAATACCGAGTGATTTAAAAAACCATCAGTTTGGTTCGTCACCGACTAGCTCGGTCACTCTGTATAAAGAAAATGTTTTTAAAACGTAACTCATGTAGTTCTCAATTAAACTGCAAAAAGGTTTTTCCAAATTTCTCACCGTTTAATTATAATCGTCTACCTCATCTTTGTTGCACCAACCTGTATTTACTCGTATGTAGTATACATAGGCTTGAGCGACTTGTTCAATTTACTTTTGTTTTTGAATAAAAAAAAAATCGCAAGCAGGTTTATAAAAACCTGGTCCAAACTACACCATTGTTGTAATTGTTCGTACGTATTAATCTGGATTCAAAAAATTCTATTTGGCTACCGTATTTAAAGATAGAAACAAATTCACTGATGTCAAAGACGTCCTACAAATAATATATACAACTATTTCTTCCACTATTTAACGCTAAGTTTTGTAATTACCCTTACTTTGTTTAATTTCTCCTGTAAATTTTAAGTTAATTTTTAAATAAATACGACACTATACAAAAATATTTTACGAGCATATCTGCGAAATATTTTTTTGCCCCTGTTGTGACGAAATCTGAATTACACATTTTCTTTTAAATATCGCTTAATCTTATAGATAACAAACACTTCAGATTAAAGTTATCATTTCCCTTTGAAATAATGCATTTTAATACTATTATTGTTTGTACGAGGTAGCTATTTTATCCTATTCGTCAAAAATGAAGATATTAATCATACTTCCGTTTCTTTTGGCGTATTGCGTTAAAGTTGAAGGTAAGAAGGAACTTAACATTTTTACATAAATACAAATAAGAACAAAGAAAATCATAATCGCAATATTAAAAACTATAATTTTTAGGTTTAAGATGTTACACATGCTCCATGACAGACGAAGAGACAGATCAAAGTTGTCTGACAGATCCAGATAACGCTGGTATAACAGACTGCGACAAGAAATACTGCATTTCAGTTAGAGTTGACTATTTAGTAAGTATTTACATGAACTAGGCATTCGGTAAAGTAATTTATAATAAGATATGTATATAAATAAGGAAATATTTTAGAACATTCAAATTAAGCTATACAACAGGCAACCAATATAAATACTTTTCAATTATTTTTGATATATTTTTTTGTAATTACTAAACCAATACGATTCTCATTAAATGCCAAAATGTTAATTGGTTCCTATCGTCGTACCGGATGAGGTTTCTCAAAGTATTTCGATTAGTCAATTACTCCGATACCGTATCGGTACATAGTAACGTACAGTTTCGGTATTTTTAACTCGGACACATTGCACATGCTAAGTGTATGGAATTGGTGGGAGCAGATAAAGAATATTGCAAGAACGGTATATTACGGTCATTGGGGTCGGTAGATACCTTCGGGTTACGTGGGGGAAGGTGCATATTCATCTATTCTCTCACTTTTACTGCGCGAAGGTATGCAATATATCCAGATTACAAATGCCAACCTTTCTATACTGGAATTTATTGACTAAAAAAATTCAGGGGATTGTATGTTTGAAAAGTATAGGCATCATCGAAACGCCAGCAGTGGCAATAAAAGCCATTCACGGCACAGCAGGTGTAGATTATTTGGTGGGGACAGAAATCTGTAATTTTGGGGCATTGAGCGTAAGGTGTTTACTGCTGGTTTGCGGATTCATTGTAAATGGCGGACTTGGACTTCCCCTTCGTTTTCAGGCGGATATACTTCCCATCCAGCTTTGCGCAGAGAACATTCCGAGCTAATTGGACAAAAATCGGTCGATGAAAGTTTTATGTGACACTAAAGCTGTATTTAAAGGTGCTAGATGCTTAGGCTTTTACAGTAGGCTGGAAGAAGCGGCTGAACTAGTGTTACGCTAAGGTGTCAAGTCATTCCGAGATTAATGGCTCATTCCTTAAAAGGAGATTCAATAAACAACCATTTATAGGTCTATAATAGACGCATGTGACTATAAGCGTATATAGTGGAACGGACTTGTCAGCATACATTCTAGAATTCTCGATATTATCTTTATCAATAAGGCTGATAGCAACTGCATTACATATAAAAACTAAACGTATTCCAGTGCAGAAATTGTGGGAAGATACACAAAACTTTTATACAGTAGAACCTCGATTATCCGTGCTGGTCGGGACTGAACCAAGCCCGGAAAATCGAAAAGCACGGTTAATCCGCACCTACTTATTTTAGTCAAAAAAGTTGTTTTACAAATTATTATGACTAATTACCGTAGTGTCTAATAGATAAATATGTAGACATAAAAAAATCAAAACATGCTTTTCTTATTACAATAATTGCGTAAAAAATTAAATCAAAATTTAATTAAGAATCAGTTAATTTCATTTGTTTCTTTTTTCTGAGTAAATTCATTTTTTTTATTAATGTTGATCGGGTGCTTTCAACAATTGAATCTTTAGATTTCAAAAACCAGTGGTCAAGTTTTTGATGAAAAAATTATTTAGAAAAAGTTAAAATTGTAGGAGATATTGCTTCAAGGCGTTAACAAAGCAGGTATACGATGATGGTACGGCGAATTGACGTCCTTTGTACTAATCTGCACGGATATCCCGGATAATCGAAGCTGTCCACGGTTAATCCGCACACGGATAATCGAAGTTCTACTGTACTTACATATATCAATGTCGGGTAATACACAGTGTCGATAGATTAGAAGAACCCAAGCTAGAGGAAGTAACTCTAGACTAAATTACGTCCTTTATTGTTCGGATGCAACCTGATCCATGGTCATATGACTTACATGTCAATAGGTGAAGGGTTGAGCTATCGGATTTTCTGTCCGCGATAGGAGAAAAAGGATTCAATAGGAAGTACAAAGTTTGCGTTATCGGACAGCTGCATGTATAAAGATCAAAATGCCGTATATGTGCCAGAAGTATAATGGAAGTACTATTTACAGTAATGCGAAACCGTATCATTAGTTAAAAATCTTTAATTAGCATAAATATAAAATATCTTATGTTCATAGCAGCTATTTCGAGTTTAAAATCCATCAAAAACAGCAGAAATATTCAAAATAAACTATCATAAATAAATTAAGTAATTTTCGTTCGACTATTTTGTGGAAAAGTGGCACCAATTCCGTGACATCAACACACACAATAACTTTATTTCAAAATTTACTGACAATTGTACAATACGTGTCATATAAAATGTGTACTCTTCAATGTTATCGATTTGAATCAGACTTATTAAATTTGATTTGTAACTGAATTATTGATGTTTGGGCTTCTCATATTTAACCTATTGTATTACATACATATATATGAGAACTGGAGCTGAGCAATATCAACATTTTTGGTACCGATACCAATCGTACTATCGAGATTACCAATGCATCGACTCCGTGCATAGTATTGATTCTTTATTCTAGAATCGATTAAGTACCGACAAGTATCAGTACTTTATCATTGATTTGTTGGTATCGACACCCTAGTTTTCGTCGTAATAATATCTAGGTTTCGATACCATTGTTATCTAAGGTATCAGTAAATCAATACTAGTTATTGGATCATTGATGGGCGATGTATAAATACTTCACTCAGCCTTACTTAGGACTAATCAAATTTGACATTACACTCTGCATGTGTAACTTAATAAATTATTAAATTTGAGTATTCCCATTGATCTGTTAATATAATATATCGATCAATTTTCTTTGTCAATGGTTCAATGATTGTCTGTTTGAATAGCAGTGTGTATTTTGAAACAAAAATAAATTATTCTTAAAATTTTCATAGGATCCAAAAGATACAATTCAATCACTTCTTCGTACTTGCGTGGATACTCCAACGTTCATAAATCAAGTTATTGAGGACGATACATACAGAAATTATTATAGAGCATGTCAAACGGAGCTTTGTAATGGTGGAATTGGTAAGGACTTAACGGATACTACCGACAACAGAAATGGAGACGCTATAACCCTGATGGTACCTGGTACAGGTGCTGCACATTCAGTTATAATATCTTTAACTTTAATATTCGTATTACAAATTGTATTATTTTTATATAACGTATGAACCGTTTTAAGTAATAAAAGAAATACAGGTCGAACTTACATCTGTAAAATTCATAAATTAAATATTAAACTAAATAATTTTACGTTAATGAAGTTATACTATTAAAGATAGAGACAAATTATCACGATACTTTGCATGAAAGCAAATTTTTAATAGTAAGAACTGTCTGATTTATGCAATAAATATACGACTCACGTACTTATAGGCGTATATTCGACCCGATTTATCTATATGGCAATATTTCAGTGATATATTTAATTTGTAGATATTTATTTTAGTATTTAAGTATTTGCAAATTGATCATTGTGAAAAGAAACACATTTATCTGAAAAATTCAATATTTGATATTTATATCTTAATATATTTAAATAAAAATGCATTGTATAAAATAATGATTTAAACTTAATTTAAAAAACCCATTTCACCATCTTCTTTCACTTTAGATAAGGTTTCCGATAATGCCTCTTCTAGTCTGTTACCAACTTTGGCACCTAATTTCAATTTTTCGATTAACGTTAGTGGGTGCAGAGATCCTCCGCCAGTTTGGAGCACAGTACTAAACTTTCCTTTTGAAATTGCAACGACAATTGCACCTTGCGAGCATTGTTCTTCGGCTGAGGTAGGATCGACTACGCAATGGTCTCCGATTTTGCATAATGTTACCTAAAATGTTAATAATATTTAACAACAACTCTTAAAGTTACATAAATTATTAGCATTTACTAAATAGTGAGTAGATTTTCTAAAAAGTCATAAAGTAAAGTTTGCGCCGTAGTCAACACAAACTATGTTAAAATAATAATATGAAATAATTAATAGATTGTAGAATTTCTAATAATATTAGATAACCTTGCTCACAGCAGTAGCGTGTACATCGTGGTTAATCTTGGCTGGTACTTTAAGGCAGCAAAACACTACGCAGTACATTGTAAGCGTTAAACCGCTCGAAACGTTTATAGACACGACATTGTTATAACAAATTTTCTTTAATGATAAATCTCTCAAGCTCCAATAATTAACAAAGAAATTATGATGACCTTTTCTAGGAAAAGCCAACAGTTGGAAACGTATCAGTAGCATTCTGCAATGATTGGTAGAAAGTGAGTGATAATTAAAGACCGCAAGTGTGGTCCGGTAGCAGCAAAATGGGCGTTATTTAGAGAAACAAACACGTTGAAGCATTTTCACGAACTTTCGACATTTTAAATGCATTACAACCGAATTATAGGTACGCGTACTTGTATTGCATGATCATGTAACAATACCGTACGATGACTGCCTACAAACTACATATTTCACTTCTACTCGTACGATAGGCGCGCGCCGTTAAGGTCGCCCCCGATGTACTGCCGCTGCAACCGGACCAATTCTTGCGGTCTTTAGTGATAATGCTACCCATGGATTCCCAACTGTTGGCGTCTACTAAATATATCATATTATATATCGAATTACACGTATACTAAACGGCTATTTAAATTATTGTAATTTTAATGAGATCAGTTCTTGCGGTGTATTAGGTCAAATTATTCCATTATTTTACGATAGCTTGGAAGAATCGTACGCATGTAATAATATTGGGTGGTACAGTATAAAGTAGATTCGTCAGAGAAAGGTTTTTTCTCTCTATTACCAAATAGGACTATAATTTTAAATTTTATTAACTATTATTTAATTATTTAACGCTTTTAGTTGGTTGATATGTATGTACACTTAAAGAAAAAAGAAATGGTACAGTTACAATATCTATGCTATTCGTATGGTAACTGTTCCATTTCTATTTTCTTTGAACGTACACTCGTGGCCAGATAAATGTTTCCAACGTACAACCACATTTTTACAGTGTACGGATATGCTAGCCAGCATACGATATTAAAGCGGGTCGCTGTTGTTTACATTATAGGAGCGGTCTTGCGTATAAAAAGGTTATTGAAAACACTACCTCGACAAAAAACTACAAAGAAATGCTGTGTAGCGACTATTTTCGTGTATGTTAATAAACATATTGCAGCAACTATGGATTGTCAATTGTGATATAAATCTTATTTTGATATGCATCTGTATGATTATTATTCAAGTTTCTAAAGATGTATGTCGAGTTATTGCGGTGTCGCTTGCATTCATATTATTTACATTCCTATTCGCTACACCCCTCAATGTTACCAGATTATTTGACTAAGATTTCGCATGCGAAGCTCTTACGATATCGATAATTTTTAAAACTGTATAAAGTGAACCGGCCGAAAAAAGAATAGGTATATAGTTGTTTTTCTAAATAATTTATAGTAATTATAGGTATTCGTAATAACTGTGTTCGAAATTTGTATAACATATTTCAAGCATCTCAATGAGTTCGCAGAAAGGTAATATTGTATATATACAAGTTAAAATATAACAATAACTATAATTCCCCAAAAGAACTTTGGTGCATTAAAAGAAAAGAAATACAGAAGTATACATACAACTCTTAACCACAACAATACATGCATTATATTATAGATATTTATATTCTCGCTTATTTATAACTCCGCTTCATGCTATATATCAAATATTCTGACCGCAAATTTAGATAAATATTCCTTTGTTCAGAGTTTTTTCTTACACTTTCCCTTGAAAACATTTATTGCATGTAAAAGCTGATATGAATACATTTATATTATATTATACATATGTATAAATAGGTATACATATTATAATATCAATTTCTATCTCACATAAATCACAGCAGCCAGAAAATATATCCATCTATCTTTCAAACAAACAGATGTTTGTCGGCAACTATGTTATCCAATTTTGTCAATAAACTTCCGTTCGCACATGTCGCAGCCGACTACACTGTTAACATTGAAAATATATTAATTTTCGGTTTCAGGTCGGACAGTTTTATCTGGCCGTGAGTGTACATACATACGTTTTTTTGTTTTATTTTATATAGTTTTTGATTCTTCTTCTCCATTAGTGATTTAAAATGATTTCAAAGGTTGAAGTACTTACTTTAAATAATTTTACTTTCTTGATTTTTAAATATAATTTTGCAATTATCTCATAATTCCCTAATTCATTTAAATTTGCTTCTTTTTTGGTAGTTTATTTTTTTTTAATTTTTAGCGAGTATGTTTTTTGAGCAACTTAGTGGCTTTTTTCTACATTAACAGGTTCCAAAGGAAGAGATACCAGAAGTGAGACTCTGATTAATAGAATCGTTTCGTTAGAATCGAAAAGAAGTAATGTGAAAATTCTATGGTAGAAATTGATATTCGTACCGTGAATAATTGCTTTCGAAATTAGAAATGTCATTGGGAAATGTTTGAGTTTTTGTTAAGGAAATATATTTAAAGTATGCATAATCTAAGATATCTCAAGTTATCACGTTATCCATACGAATTATAAACATTGAGGTTTCCTCTACGCAACTTTGGCCGAAAACATATATTTTGCAACATAAATTCAAATTTTTCAGCTCCGAAATAACATATTTTTAATAATTACGTCATATAATCCATTTTTCACACCACTGTCAGCAATCAACCAGAGGATGACACTAGCATCAGACCACCATTACGTCATTCCTATAGTTTTAGAGCAATAAAACAAAATATTCACCTATCAAACAATACACAATTGAATAAAGATGATAAGTTTTAAAAAGTAAAACCTATTCTTGACATTATGAATACACAGTTCATGCAATTTGGAGTTTTTGATCATAATCTGTCAATAGACGAAGAAATGGTTCCGTATTTTGGAAGACATTCCTGTAAAATGTACATCCGAGATAAGCCTCTCAAATTTGGGTTCAAGTTATGGTGCTTATGTTCCCATGATGGTTCATATAGATAACCATCATGGGAACATAACTTGAACCATATGATGGAAAAGTACAAGAAAAAGCTGAAAAACACCTTTCATTGGGAACGAGAGTTGTATTGGATTTACTATCGGTAGTAGAAAATCCAAAACTACATAGAATTTATTTCAACAACTTTTTCTCTTCGTATTCCCTTTTCGGTATCTTGAAGGAAAAGGTTTTTTTGCTACAGGAACCGTACGAGATAATCGTCTGCCAAAGTGTCCAATTGAAACAAAAAATGTTATGAATAAAAAACAACGAGGTTCATATGTTTGTACGTTTGATACTAATTTGGAAGTATTAGTAGTGCAATGCAACGACAATTCTGTCGTCACTGTAATGCCTAATGTTTGCATAGTATTCCCTCTTGTCCAGGCTAAACAGTACAACAGAAATAGGAAGCAATTCCACAACCTAATGTAATATCAGAGTACAATAAATATGGTACATGAGAGGAGTTGCTCCTCAGGACAATGGAATAGTAAATTATCGAATAAAAATAAGAGGGGAAAAATGGTGGTGGCCACTGTTCATCAATATGATAGATAGTGCAATAGTCAACAGCTGCAAAATTTGCTAACGATTCCAGTATATCGCAATTAAATTTTCGCTTCTCCTTGGCAATGACCTCATGAAATTTGAAGGACAATTTAGATCAACAGATGCTAAAGTGCAAATACCTTCTTTTTATGGTAGAATGTCAAAACAAAGTTTACCGCAAGATATAAAATTAGACAATATAGGACACTTGATAAGAAGATCGGAAACTAATACGAGAAAGAAGTGCAAAGTCTGCAAAAGCCACACTCTACATTATATCTTTGCGAAAAATGTAAAATACCTTTGCACCCTGACTGTTTTGAATGTTTCCATGTAAATGTTTAAGTAGAGTTATTAAGTGAATAATTTTTTCAACTTTGAATAGATCGTTTTTTATTTCTGAGTGACTAAATTATTTGCCAAAGGTGCATATACACACTCTCATTTTTTTGTAAATATTATTAATTTTTTTTAATAAATTTTAAAATTATCTTAATTAAGACGTTTTAATAAACAGTAAACAAATATTAAAAAAAAAATTGAATTTTTCAAGTCATGGCCATAAATGGGTTAATTTGACTTACCATCAAAGGTGCTGCAGAGATGTCTAATTTAATACAATCGCTTAAATTTTCAGATACATTCATATCAACATTATTACCGTCAATGGTAACACTTTTAACTAAGGGAATGCTCGTATTCCAAAGTGCAGCTTTCACTGCTATAGATATTGCATCATATAAATTACCACCACATTCCAATATCTATAATATTAAAATTATACATATAAATATCAAATATGGACTGTACCAGATTACTAACCAATATATCAACATATATTTTCCAGCATTTCCGACCTTTTAAAATACAAAGCTTTGTATAATCGAAGACACTATTTGAACTATATGCTGCAGTTAAAGTGTTACTTATTTCTGTAGCTAAACTTTCTCCACCTCTGCCTTCAAAGTCTGGTGTAGCATTTGCAGAACTTAAATATCATAGAATTAATGCTACAGTATTCATTATAGATTAAATTTTATCTCTTACCAGTCAATAAAAAATTCCATTTTACCTTCCAAAGGTCTGTCAGGAAATGGTACATCAATTTCAACTTTTACAGTTACGACAACATCTGTATTTGCAAGCCTTAATCTCGCAGAACCAAATGCATGCGTTATGATGCTTGTTTCCAATTCCATAGGTCTATAGTCGTCTCTATTTCTACCATCGATTCTAAAATTTTCCTATAATTATAAACACCAAGTTAATTAAAGCATCATTTTTTAATTTATTTTATACCTGTACTCCATGTAATATAAATGTTTTTTCTGCTTCAGATAGTGTCATTTTCAGATACAATAGAACATAACCTAAAAATTAGACATATGGCACGGCAGCGTGTCTACGTTGCCATGGATACAATATGCTGCCATCATTTTCAAACAGTTTTAGTGAAAAGGAACGAATGTCAAGTATTTTGTGGCTCTTTATAATAGGTTTACTAGCTTTTTATTTTATATACCGAAATAGATATTACTATGATAGATTCTCCAGTATTAGAAGGTGAAGTTGCAGAGTTACAGATTCAATCTCTTATTGGCTTTGATGGTAAAAATGAACAAGTTTACTCGATAATAGCGTAATGAGCTCTTTATTCTTGTAGGAACCATTTTACGAGGATTTCGTGTACATCCCGATGGCATACATGTCTTGTATCCTCTGGGTAATAAGGTTTCAATTACACACTGGGTAACAAAACAACAATTTTTCTTGAATGGCCATACGAATACAATTTCGGCGATTGACATTTCGTTCTCAGGAAAATATGTTGCGTCCGGTCAAATCAATCACATTGGTTTTAAGGTAAATTTAAGCAGCTTTTTATAATGTTCGTATTAATTTATCCTTTCAGTGTTTAAGAAATTTAAATGTTGCCTTATTTCTTTCACTGTTTGTCAAAATGATATTTGAGATTGTTGGTAAAACAGGTGCTGTCAATCTTTACCAGTTTAATTTTTTGGCTACCATAAAAATACTTACTATTACCACTATTATTTAAATCTTTACAATATTTTCTTGACGATCGATGATGTGATATATAAAGCCAATCCAAATTAAGTGTTCACCATTGATAACTTTGACATTATTCAAGATACAAGACTGTTTAAATTAGCAAACTTGTAGACTTTTAACGCTTTTAAGATGGAAGAATAAATAAAACAAATTGCAGCGCGCATGTTTGCAGAAAAATTTTTTTTCTCAAATGGAAACCCCTGTATATTATATCATTTTCTGCTAGAACTTTAATTTTTCAAAAAATCTTATAAGACATTTTTTACTGCGATTAAAAATACTTGAGTTATAATGAATAAACGAAAACAGCTAAATAAGTTTTATAAACTTTATTTTATACATAAACTTATCATTAAAAGAAAATAAAAATTACTGATTTTTTCATAGAAGATGTTCAAAAATACCACCTTGTTGTTCAATACATTTTTGTACACGCTTCCGAACTTCTCGAATTGCTTAGCTGTTTTTATTTAGTCATTATAACTCAAGTATTTTTAATCCCAGTAAAAAATTTCTTATAAGATTTTTTGTTTAAATATTAAAGTTCTAGCAAAATGAAAATGATATAATACAATTTCCATTTGAAAAAAACATATTTTTCGGCAAAACTCGAAAACGCGCTGCGCATTTGTTTTTTTTTTTTATTCTTCCATCTTAAAGAGCGTTAAAAGTACTATAAGTTTGCTAATTTAAATAGTCTTGTATCTTTAATAATAACGAAGTTACCAATGGTGAACACTTAATTTGGATTGCCCTGTATAAAGACTATTTTAAATTATCACATTTTGTTTGACATTTTTGTGTCAAACAAAATTGCATGTAAACATGAGATTTGATGAAATTTCACCAAAAATATTGCACTGCGCATGTGTGCAGAGTTTTTCTGCTTTGACATGTTGTTGCTAGCATTTAGAATTGAAATTATCAAGTCTATAACTTCATTATCTATTACAAATATTCTCAAACAAAGTTTATGCAATTTGTTGTCGAACAAAATATGATAAGTTCAATTCAACAATTCTGACGCTCTTCAAATTATTTCAGGATAAAAAAATGCCAATATTGAGTAAATTACGGTTCTTTAATTAATTGTTTTTAGCTTTGTTTGCTATTTATGGAACCGGTTTTTAGCAGTCAGCAAGCAACAATGAATTTAATTATCATTTAAATGACTTGGTTTTCATTGTTGCTTGCTGACTGCCGAAAAAGGCAATAAAATGTAATAAACAAAACCAAAAACAATTAATGGAAGAACCATAATTTGCTCAATATTGGCATTTTTTTTGTCCTAAAACATGATCATGTACAACAGGCTGCAGAGAAGGTTGGTTTGCAATTAGGGCTGGGCGAAATCAATTCGCCGATACCTTGGATAACATCGATATCGATACCTTGGAATTGATACCTAGATATCGATACCTTTGGGATCGATACATGGGAATCAATACTTAGGTATCGATACCAATACAACGATGGCTAGGTATCGATACCAACGAACTACGGTAACAACTACGGTATCATAAAAAAAATCATTTTTAGACTAATATTTATGGAACTAGTTTTTATATATTGACACAAATATCAATGAATGAGGTTAGGTGTAATTATTCGCATACAATAACAATAATTATTATAAAAAAACCCAAAGTATCATAATATTGTACATTTGATACCGTATATATGTTACTGAATATAATTATTGAAATCAACCTGAAAAAATCTATGCCTACAAGTTAGTTCTAGATATCGATACCAAGGTATATATTCAAGGAATCGATTGGAGGTATCGATTCAAGAAACTAATTTGAGGTATCGATTGAAGGTATCTATACCAAGGTATCGATACCCGTCGATACTTAACCGATTCCAGTACTCGGAATCGATACCGCGCATGGAATCGATACATTAGTAAGCATCGATACTTCGATTGGTATCGATACCCGATACCAAAAATGTCGGTATCTCCCAGCCCTAGATTGCAATGTAAACTCGTTTATCTGTTGTATTGTTCTATGCATTATACTCACGTGTTATTACGTAATATGTATTCATGCGTTTCCTGTCGGATACTTTAGGTGCAGCGTAAGACTTAAGTACTGTTTTGATACGAGCAGCTCAAGGAACGGCTTTAATTTGACAAACTTACTACTTATATCTTGTTTTAGAAACACGACTAGTGAAAAATTATGTTCTAGAAATTGATTTTCAGTATCGCCAATATACTATCCATTCTTCTAAAGATGCTTCTAACATATATTCCAGAGACAAAAAAATCAGAAACGCAAAAATCATTATTTTATAATGGGCTGGTTGGATTATTCACCACTTATATATGTCCTTGTGCATATCTGCACTCTGTATATTTTGATTTTTAAGAATAGTAATAATAATAATAATAAGCTTTATTACCCAACAGGAAATATGTCCAATGACAGGATAATACAAAATCAAAGAATATTATTCCAACACGTGTACAGATCTTTAAATAAGTAAATAAGAAACTCAATAATAACAATATGTAAATAAATAATAAATAAAGTAAATAATAAACTAAATACAAATAAATATAGTTAGTCATTAATAGAAGTGACCAAAATAAACATTCATATAAACACTATATAAATTATAATCAGACAAATAGAGGTAGGTACTATTAGACAAGTAGATCCTCAAGCTTGTTGGCGAGCCTAAAAAAGGTGTATGCAGGAGCCTTCCTCATAATGTTCATTCGTGCAAAGGGAGGAACAAACGTGCTGTTAAGTCTGGAGCTTATACGAGGCGCGAAAAATGTCATACGTTGCAATAGATCAGAACAGTCAACATTGTTCTTCAACAGTCTATATAGGAATCTTTCGCAGATGTTATCTCTTCGTTCGTCCAGAGATACTAGATTGTGACGCAAGAGCTCTAATTGAGCCATTCCTCTATTCGGGTAAATACCATCCATTTTAAATGATAAAAATTTAAAAAATAGACGATGGACACGCTCTAATGACAGCATATCATACGTGTACACTGGATACCAGATCAAGGAAGCATATTCAAGTTTGCTAAGGACATAAGAAAAGTAAAGTGACTTCAGAAGGGAGATATATTCTTAAGGTACTTGGATATGTGAAATATAAAGCTAAGTGATCTGCAAGCTTCAGAACAAATGTTAATAATGTGTGATTTAAAACTAAGGGAAGAATCAAAGGTAACTTCCAGATCTTTAACTTCAATTTTAATTGACAATATGTTTTCGCCAATGCGATAAGACAGTATGTCTAGTGGTAATGATCTTGTGTATGACACAACACAACATTTATCAACATTCAATTTAAGTTTAAATCGAGTGCACCATGCAACAAGATTATCGAGGTTATCCTACAAAGTTTCTACGTCAACAGTACATGTAATTCGAGAAAATATTTTAATATCATCGGCGTAACTCAAAATAGGACAATCTATTTGGAGTAATAGATCATTAATAAATAGTATAAATAAGAGAGGTTCTAAGTTAGATCCTTGTGGAACACTGGACACTAGCACAAATTCGTTCGATGAGTAGCCATTGTACATAACATAAAATGTTCTATTTGTTAGGTATGATCTAAGTAAATTTGTACCAGAAGGCACAAGGCCAAAGGAAGATAATTTACAAAGAAGAATTTCATGGTCGATAAGATCGAAGGCTTTAGAGAGATCCGTATATATAACATCAACCTGACCGCACACATCTAAGACCTCACAGATGAATTGTGACAGCGTGACCAAATTGGTAGCAGTAGATTTACCAGGGAGGAAGCCATGTTGGTTAGGAGATATGAAAGAACGTGTACTAATGTAGATGATGGAATACAGCACTTTTTCAAAGACTTTCGAAAAATTAGAAATTATGGAGATAGGACGATAATTCGAAACCAAAGATCGATCGTCTTTTTGATGTACTAGGGCAACTCTTGTTCTCTTCCATCTCTCACGAAATACACAAGTCGAAATAGAGAGGTTAATAATTATTTTAAGAGGAAAAGCAAATATATATCTGCAATACCGAATTAAGAAGCTTGGTATGCCACCATCGCCTGTTGTATACTTGTTGGGAAACTTAGCCATGTAGTTAATTAATTCTTCCTCTGTTGTATTTGAAAATGAGTAAAGAAGCGAATTATGCTCTATCTGCAAATCAACGAACGTCGAAGGAGTTCCATGGATTGATGAAAAAGAATCGGCAAAAACATTAACTATATCAATAGGGTTATCATAGTTGTTACGGTCATCATCACGAATTTCACCTGGAATTCTAGTTAAACGCTTCTTAGTATGCAGAAATTGCCACAATTTGGATGGATCAGTCTTAACAACGATTTCAGCATCAGCCAAGCAGGAGCTATAATTCTGAGATATTTGGGTCTTAATCAGACTTCTAATGCGTTTGAATTCACTATATTCTGTGATTTTTTGTGATAATAGCCTTTAGATTTAAGATTTCATATAATTTCACGTGAAAACCAAAAAGGGTAGCTAGAACTGAATTTTTTTCTACGAGGAACGTAGAGGTCCATTATGAACACTATAAATCATGTCAAATGCTTCATTGACATCTGTGTAGTTATGCAGGAAAGACCAATCAAAAACATGAAGATAGTCATACAAAGATAAGTAATTAGCTTTACGAAAATTATAGCGTGAGTCGTCTGCTGATGGAAAATAGCAACGATTAGAATGTGACAGATGAAACCGTATATCAAGGCTAGGATGGTGTAGATCTTCAGAGACAAGAGAGTTCTCTACGTGTTGGAGTTGGAAGATGAAGTTATTATTAGAAAGGATTAAGTTCAATGGTTTTCCATAATTATTCATAATGCTGTTGTATTGTGTAGCACTTAATATATCCATAAAATGTTAAAAGACTTTAGTCTTGCTGCTCTGTTGGTTGGGAGGAAAAATGCAAAAAAATAGCTTAACTTATGCATTTCTACCATTTTTTAAAACTTAGGTTGCAATTTTAAGTACATTGGAGGACAACTTTTTAATATTCGTCTTATTTTTCCTTTAATTTAATTATTTTTTGATTTTAGTCTTTAGTTTTGTAGATAGGAGATTTAAATAATATAATTTTGTACAGTATCAACCAGTTGAGACATAGCTTTCATTTAAAGGAATAATATATATGTATCTAATTTAGGTAATCTATTTTAGGCAAAAGTTATTTTATGGGACTTCTACGGGCGAACTATCCTGTCTGAACACGAGTTGCATAAAGTGCGAGTTGAAGCTGTTGCATTTTCTCTTAACGATCGGTATTTAATTTCACTAGGAGGTCGTGATTGCGGATCTGTAGTCGTTTGGGATGTGCAAGATGGTCAACCTTTGTGTGGTAATTCGGCTAGTAGGGGTGTACAGGGCGATGCTACCGTACTATGTAAAACAAATAGAAGGGAAGCCTGTTTCCTGACCGGCGGTGATGGTACTCTAATAGTCTGGTGCATTGATAGACAGGGTCGCAATGTTCGTGGTGTAGACGTAGCATTGTCTAAATTGAAACGTGTAATTACATGCATGGATCTCAACGAAAGAGATGAAATATGCTATTGTGGAACAACTACTGGCGATGTATTAAAGATTAGATTAAATTTTCACCACGACATAGATATATTGGAACCAACGAAAAAACCGATGATGGTAGGATGTTTCGCTAAGATTTCAAGAAAAAAATT
Source organism: Holotrichia oblita (assembly GCA_023690525.1). Classification (NCBI taxonomy): domain Eukaryota; kingdom Metazoa; phylum Arthropoda; class Insecta; order Coleoptera; family Scarabaeidae; genus Holotrichia; species Holotrichia oblita. The sequence goes on along the minus strand of CM043015.1, from coordinate 83,307,402 downwards.
ACCCGAAGGAGTTGTAGACTTATATAGTCAAGGTTAGTAGCTACGTGCATTTTGTTTGACGAAATGTCCAAAAATGAACTAAGTTATTGATTCGTTCTGCAAAGTCATTGTTATTTGCAGGTGTACGATCGCTACTTCTAATGGAGTGTGGTAATATCATTATAGGCGCTGGTGACGGTACAGTTGATATGGTGGCGGAAAAAAAAGTTAATTTACGCGAACCACATTCAATAGCCTATAAACTACCATCGATACCAGAACTACTTGTAGTAAGTTAAAGATTTAACCCGCTTGATAGTGTTTCTGTTGTTACAATGCCATTTTAGAATTTTTGTGTTTACTTTGCATACGTAGGATATCGAGTATATTTTCTAGAATATTTTAAGGACTTGCGGGGTTGTCTCGATCAGTAATTGAACGCAGATTTCCTTCAAAAAAGCTGACAGCATGATCAGCGAAACAGTTACCGAAAACCTATCAGCGAAATAGTTACTGAAAACCTAACAACCCAAAAGACTTTAACGCAATTCTATCAAAATTAGTTTCTCGTTTTGATCATTTCATGTAAAGCAACTATTAAAAATCATATACAGGGTGCTTCATGAATTATGGTAAATATTTTAACTGGAGGTACTATGTGTAAAATAATGATCATTGACCAAAAAAGATAGCCTTATTCAAAATCGCACCGTTTTCGGGATGAAGGTCTTCAAAGTTCCAGAAAAAAAATGAATATGTTGTTTACATAGGAAGTATTGAAGAATAATCGAAAAATTGTCCTGAAATGACAATTCCGCTAGTGACGTAGAATTTGAGTATTGGCTTACCCGGATGTTTGCTGTTCAAGCTATTTTAGCCACAAATTCTTCCGAACTTTCTCGTTTCTCTCGAAAACCAACCATAATACGAAATTTTTACAAGAGGATGTTATTTTTGGCATTTTAACTGGTCTATTAGGTGATGCTAATTTCGTGCTTGTAAATCAAAAAACAAAAAAGTTCTATTGATGTTAACACAAGGGGATATTTTATTCTCTTGGCTGTAATTTTGCTAATTTCGGAAAATTCCACCATAAGAAGCATCTAATAATACTAAATCGCCATGCCAAATTTTATTTTCAGCGTACAAGTAGACTAGCTTAAAGACGGCAAAAAAGAATTTTCTTCTGGAACTTTCATCTCGAAAACCTTCATCTCGAAAACGGTGCGATTTTGAATAAGGCTATTTTTGGTCAATGATCATTATTTGACACGTAGTATCTCGAGTTAAAATATTTCCCATAATTAATGAAGCACCCTGTGTAATTGTGATAATTATCATATGTAACAATGCTATATCCAGTTTTATAACACCAACTAATACTATATTTACGATTTTCAGCTAAAAACGGCTAATGTTAAAGGAGGAGTAACTTCGTTAGTATTTTATGATAACGATGAGATATTTGTAGGAACTACGAATTGCGAATTATTTTCTATTGATCTTAAGACTTTTCAAACTAAGCTTTTAATTACATGTCATACATCTACTATTTATGATGTTGCGTTTCCTTAGTGAGTTCTGATATGATTTGATAAAATTAAAGCACATTTTAACAACATACATATTTTGCAGTCAATTTTCTGACGTTTTTGCCACGGCGAGTAAAGATGATATTCGCATTTGGAGTATCAGTACACTGCAAGAATTGTTAAGGATATGCGTACCGAATTTCATATGTTCCAGTGTTGTGTTTAGTCATGATGGAAAATCTATTTTATCAGCCTGGAATGACGGAGTTATTAGATCATTTACGCCGTTAACTGGTCGTCTGATATTCGCTATAATGAACGCTCATAATAAGGGCGTCTCGGCGCTGGCCACTACTCACCACGGTAAAACATTAATTAGCGGTGGTTGCGAAGGACAAGTACGCCTATGGGATATAACGCCGTATCGGCAAGAATTAATGTGCACACTGAAAGAGCATAAAGGCCCAGTCTCGGCCATCCACATCAATTTAACGGATGACGAAGCTGCTAGTGCTAGTACAGACGGTACCTGTATAATTTGGGACGTAATTCGACAAGTTAGGAAACAAATATTATTCGCTAATACTCTCTTTATGTGCGTTCGGTATTTTCCAACCGGTGTACAAATTATGACAGCGGGATCAGATAGAAAAGTAGCTTACTGGGAAGTGTTAGATGGCAGCTTAGTGAGGGAATTGGAAGGTTCTCCATCTGGGGCTATCAATTGTTTGGACATTTCCTTTGACGGCTCTCTCTTTGTAACAGGAGGAAACGATCAAATAGTTAAGCTGTGGAAATATCAAGAAGGTAATCTTTAATTACGTAAATATCATCTATATGTACATATATCTAACACATAGTTCTGCCTAATACAATCTTCAATTTTCCATTGAAATTACCAGGATTGTTTTATAGAAACATAGTGAGAAGCTGTTCATACTTTAGTAAAACCCTTGTTTGTATAATAAAAAGTCAACCGTTTGCACGTACCGAAAATTTAAAAATAAATTTAAGTACATACAGAACATTTAGAGCGACTAGAAAAGAGATAGATCTAAAGTGGGGCGGTTCTAAGATATATACGGAATTAACGCATTGGCAAGCGTGCTATTCTGTATATGTTTTACAACCGCCCCACTCTAGATCTATCTCTTCTCTAGTTGGCCTTAGTCGGTCTAAATGTTCTCTATATTAACGGGTCGATGGCCGTAGTGGTTAGGCGGCTGACTATTGTTGTGAGAGGACGATAGGTGCCGGGGTCCAATTCTCTGGAGGGACGGTGAAATTTTTTCGGAGAGTTTAATCCCGGATCGACTTGCCATTCGCTGTTGGGAGCAAAGTGATTAACAGCGCGGCATCATAAAAGGCGATATGATGCTGTCACAAAGCCATTTAAACACAACTTACACACACTAAAGTACACCGCAAGAGTTGCTGTGATAGCCAGACAAGTAATACTGCTTACGGAGTCACTGCAACTAAGCACCCACCACACATTAAAAAATTTAATTTAAGTTTAAGTACTGCGCATAGTGCAAATTGCATATCAGATGTCATCTGTAAATATGAAAGTGTTTTCAAATATTTTTGCTGCTTGTACTTTTTTACTGCATATAACTTCCTGTACTTGTTCATGAAACAATTAATTTCTAACTATAAAAATGTATTTATTCACTACAAACTAAATAATATAAAAATGACATTATTGAATGCAAACTAGATGAATGAATGTATAAAGGAAAGCTATTTGTACCACATATTTGCGTTAATAATAAATTGCATTATTCCTCTTGTCTTGATTGCGGGAGGACTTACTTTCTCAATAACACCTCTTGTGTTTGTTGGGTATTTTACGTAGGTGCTTGGCATATACGGTGCGAATCTGTAATCTGGAACAAATTCGGTAAAGCGGAGATAGTATTTTATCCGGAAATATGCTCGGACACGTTGATTAGTATTTTAAATTGCCCATTTTTTCATCTGACAAAATTTTATACAGTGTCCCAAATTTGAGATATGACGTCATCGACAATTTTTTAAATGGCAGTCCTAATTTTTTAATAACTATTCTTAAAGGGTATATCAAATTGCACATGCGTACCAAATTTCAAGTTTTTATTCCTTGTCATTAAAAAGATATTTAACAATAACTAATTCGAAAAATGAAATCTGATTCATCTCAATCGTTTCTCTTCTACAATAAATGTTCAAAATGTTGTCCATGTACACTGCCAACATCTTGAAAGTTAACGACTCTTAACATACATATTTCTCTAAATTTCCTAGTGTAAAACTGCATTTCAAGGAAATTTAATACCTATTTCAAACTTCAAATTTTGACATAATTGTGCTTCAAATAATTAATATTAAATTTTAATTTTATGTAACTAATGCATATGAGTACAAATAATGAACTTATCATTTACATACATGTATCTTTATTGAATAAAATAAATTAAAAAATTGTTTAGATAACTTCGTCAACAAGAATTTAGAACGAATCAATTGAATTATTTTAATATTTTATCCATCCTAAACGATTCCCCATTGACATTATTGTTCTTGTATAATCTGGAGTTAGTTCCTTACTTTCCCAAACCAACAATGTTCATTTCGATTGGCCGCTCTAAAATTATTTCTGTACAAACGTTTTGTCATTCGTCCCCAAACGTTCTCAATAGGATTAAGATCAGGACTTCCATGGAAGAATATTAATATTGTTGGTAGCAACCATTGACGCACAACGTTGGAGGTGTGAATTGAAAAAAATGAAATTGTCCCATTTACCGAAGGTAACATAATATTTTCCAGGAGATCTTGTAATAGTTTCCAGTGGGTACCAAACAACTTCCAAACACATTGCCCGAAAATCTTCGGTATCAAACGTTCTATTTGCAGGCCTGTATACAATTTTGTCCATTGAAAAAATAACGACGTTCCCAGAAATCGGCGTTTTCATTTACATATAAATTAGCAAAATTTAATCTATTTGCTTACTGTGGCTCTAACGCAAAGTTTTTGGAAGCATTTTTTTAGCAAAACCTCGAATACGTTGCCTTGCTGTTGAAATGGAACCCGGAAAATGGGTTGCGTATGCCGCTTTCACTAATGTTCCAAAGGGGTTTCATTCACCAATGAAGCATCATCCTCCAACGTTGAAATTTTTCTCGCTCCACCACCATGCACATACGTTAGATCAACCCCTTGACCAATTTTCTGTTTTAATTTAAAAATGAAGGTTTTACTAACATGCAGATCATCTGCCACCGTTTGCATCATCCATTTTCTAACAAAGTTCTTGCTCTTATTTTTTGAGCTTCACTGAAACCTTTATCATACAATATTTACAGAATTTGTCTCAGATATTGTAATAAGGAAAATACAATTATGACAGTCTACTAATAGCGTTTTTGACTTATCGCAGTTTTATGCGCTGAGTGTATTTTTCTCCTTTATTAACAGTATGTATTAAAATGAAATACATTCTGATAACAATTAAGTCAAAAGCGCTATTACATTATATAGGTAATAACGGTACAAAAGCCAGCTTTACACCAGGCTACGAAAATTTTCAGCAGTCGTTAACTTTCAAGCTGTTGGAAGTGTACTTCCTGACAACATCCTAAACGAAATTGAAACTTATTTTGAACATTTCTAATTACTTCAGCGGAAATTAGCCTACACTCCTGTTCATTCGTTGTTTCAACACCGCCATATATTCCGGTTTTGGTTTTAAAACAAATAAGAAATAGTCCATTGGTGAAATCCGCCTGGGTGACCATTCAAAACGTCCTCTTCTATCAATCCATCTGCTTGGAAACACATCATGTAGTTACTCAGGAACAGGTTTGCAAAATGAAGAGGCGTGCTCGCGCCGTCTTGTTCAAACCAGATATTTCAAACATCAGCTGCAAGCGGATCAGGGAATAGAGTAGCCAAATGCGGGACTAGTTCTTCCTGCAAGAATTCTAAATATCTCGCTCCATTGAGATTTTCTTGGAAGAAAATTGGTCCTATTACTCGATCACCAACAATGCCTGCCCGAACATTTACTTTTTCTGGATGTTGAGTGTGGCCATTTAAAGAATTGCCGATGACGTCATATCTCAAATTTGGGACACGCTGTATAAAATTTTGTCAGATGGAAAAGTGGGCAATTTAAAATACTAATCGACGTGTCCGAGCATATATATTTCCGGAAAAAGACTTCGCTTTACTGAATTTATTTCAGATTCCAGACTCGCACTGCATAATATTTTTATAATAATTTTATCAGTAACCAATCTAATTGTTCTACTGATTCAATGGTACTAACAGCAGAAATATTTTAATAAGATGATCCTTCTTTAAACAAACAATGTTTGGAACAGCCAGGTCTTGATTGGGACTCTTCCTCTTTTGTGGTTACTTCTTTTATATCTTCTGAATCTTACTCTCTATTCTATGCGTCTATTACTTCCTTTACATCATCCTCATCAGTGTCATTGTATTGAACTGAAGTGCCTTTCTGTTCATCTTCACTACTGTATTCAGTCTTAATTAGTTTAATATACCTACTCATTTTGGCTTCAACAGATTTGTTTACGTTGGGTTCACTTTTTGGGTTGATCATCACTAAACGTGGAATGTTCGATGCAATTTTGCATTTAATTTAAATTATAAGAAAAAATGTACGCACTGTATACACCGTCGGATGGTTAAGCAAGCTCACCAATTGTGGAATATTTATACACGACACGTCTGCATACCAATTTACAATTCTAGGATCCTTTCATACATACAACAAGCTACCGATTGCAAGCCCTATAACGCTCGAAGTATCTCCCGCTATGTATGTGGTACAAATATGCCAACACTAATGATCACTACGCAGTCATTATAACAGTTCTACTGCCGATTCATTTCGAAAGTAAGCGTGATAGAACGCGCTCTCGAGGTTTTATACCGCATTTGTCGAAACCAGACTTTATATTTTTGGCAGAATTTTCTGCAACCGTTTGGATGAGAGATTTTCGTACGGAAGGAAGTATGTTCTTTGAAATTGTTGATTCTATGCGTTCGACTGTTGTATGGGGTTTGTTGATTTACAGACCATGTGTACAGTTTATAGCTACATGATTAGCTATTAGTATATAACAAGGGTGAAGCGCACATGAATTTTAATGTTTTCTTTTCATTTAATAGAACCTGCGGTTACATTTGGCTAAAAAACTATATTTGATTTTATTTTTAGGTGTAACAACACATATCGGTTTAGGTCATTCAGCGGTCGTTACTGCAGTCTGCTTTAGCCCAGATGGAAAGTATGTAATATCTACCAGTTCCTCTGGTAGTATATTTTTGTGGCACGTGCCTTTAGAGCTTCAACAAAACAGAGACACTAATAAATCAGAAATCTCTTCTCCAAAGGAGACGCCAACCGATGTTCCACAACCTATTGCAATATCTACTTCAGAAACACATTGCGAAACTCCAAAGAAAGAGGAACATATAAATAATTTGGAAACCAGCAGAAGTAGCGAGAAAAGTGTAAAGAAATCGCCTGCTGTTAAGTGTCGCTGTATCAAAGCGTGTCGTTGCACAAAGAAGAAAGTTGTAAAAACTTGTTAATTATACAATATATTATTACGCTATACTGCAGTAATAGCAGTTTTTATTGTTTATTTTATCTCTACATTTTTTTGAAATAAATTTGGAACTTCGCAACTGTTCTCATTTTTAAGTGTCTAGTACTTAAACCTATTATTTCTTATACAAGATATATTTTTGAGCATATTGATTTGTTCAGAAATATATCTCTAACGATAAAATAGAATTTTAGAAATTCTAATCCGATAAGATATTACTTTGTTAAAGATAATTTGATATTCAAAGATAGCACGTTGGAATATAGCAAGCATATTATTTTCTTGACAAAACAATAACTGAACATTCATCTTCATTATTAGTCAAACTATACGGTACCTCACAACGACCTCAGCTCAGTTAGATATGAACTATTATTAACACTAAAATTCTGAAAGTGTCTAAAATAATTGTCGAACGAGCTGGATTTAAGTAAAATATGTTTTGGGTAGCAGTAAACGATCTTACGGAAGTCACTCTCGATTGGCTGTTTGCAAAAGAGGTGAGTTGGAGAGGGTCTTATAATTATTAGTCCCGGGGTACAAATTAATTCGACAAATGTGTTCATGATTGTCCAGGGTATTTGACATTGAACGACAATTCCTACGACAGCAGTCAACATGTTACTTAGGTAGGTATTCATCTTTTTTTTACAATACAACGCGCAGGTGTACAAGGATATAATGTAATATGATGGAACATTTGAACATAAAATGACTAACATAAAATTTATTTAGTAATGCGTAGTTATTATATTTTAAATTAAAAATAAAATACGATTTGATTTTAAATTCAAGCATTGCTTTATTATACATTTTCCTCATACTTTTTATTTTTATGAGTAATTCCGATTACAAAAATGAAAATATATAAAGGTATTTCGTAGATATCAAATTATTGGCTTACTAACCATCAAATATTTTTATCTAGCACACTACGTGCGGATTTTTTTGCGACTTTACTCGAACTTTACATTTGAGAACAAAAGGATGCATAAAAAGTATTCCTACTTTTTCACGATTGACTGAGAGGTAAGTATCGCTATGAATGTAAACATTTATTTAACTATTAAATAGTCTATAATGCAGAAACAGCTTTAAATTTTTCTACTTCCAATTCACTTTGTGTAAAAAATATCTTGCAAGTATTTGTTAAACTATTTGGTTAGGAAACCTCATTACTGAGACATAAAATACCTGAACTTTTTTGAAGAGTTGCAACTTAAAATCATAACAAATACAATTACATGCTTTGGAACATATACATATACAGGATGATTGGTGAGAATGGCCTATTAAAAGTATTATACAAACGGATCGGAGTTTTAAAACAAAATTTTGCAATTCGATATGGTTGAATATGAACTATCATGTGAAAATATTTTTGAATAAATATCACTTCCGGTTAACCGGAAGTGGGCATCAACTTAGATTTTTTAAATAGCATGCTATAAAATAAATTACAAATTCAACTTCTATGATAAATTTTACACATATTTCATGTATCATACCCTATACCTAAATACCATTCCTTCTGAGTTATTTGCAATTAAAGAAAAAAAGTGACAGATATCGATCCTACTTTATAGTGATATTACTTCACGTAGGAGTAAATGAGGCGAATGAAATTTTGCATACGCATAGCTGATATTATGTAGTTATACAGCATTTGAAGTTTTTTTTCTGTAACATTATACAGAGTGTTTAAAAACTTAGTTGTTTATAAATAAGTTCAATCCGCAAAAAGTAGATTTTCTTAAATGGAAAGGTATATATTTTATTAGATATTATGATTCTACAAAATATTCTCTTTGAATCCGTATTAGGTGTTCCTACACCTAAAATGTAAGGTTAATAAGTTATAACGATTTAATTAACCTTCATACCTAAAATGCTCAAATATGTCAATTTACAGAAGCAAGTGTGCTTAGCTCATTTGTTTTACATACTTACTTGCCACTTATTTTGACGTCTGTTATTTTGTTAATCGTATTTGCGAAAATTCTTCCCATTGAATTATAGGAATAAGGGATCCTTTAGGCAAATAACACCAGCTGATTAGCAAGAATTATAGGAATACGTATTCGAATATAGAATGCCTCAATAGAAACAGTTGCCATGTCGAACCATTTAGATAACTTATTTATTTATGTTATTATTATTGTTGTTCTTATAATTTTTCTACTGTAGGTATCTTTTATACCTTTTTATTATCTTTTTTATTATTTTAATTTTACCTAATTTGTTATTACTAATTATTTAGACCTTTGATGTAGATTTACTTTATGTTGATTATTCAAATACCAATTGTTGGGAGTATCTAGGAGAATTCTTAGATAATCTAATTTTTTTACTGATATTGTTACACGTTGTTTGTATGGCATATTGGTTTTACTTTACACTTTGGATTTTACTTTTATTTTAAATACACAAAAGACTCTTCAATCAACTAATATTTTATTGAGTAAAAAAACGTTCAACAAAATATTTTCTTTTGGACACACTACTTCAACTGTTTTTTAAATACCTATCTGTCTTCTTTCTTAAATAATTATAATAACATTATATTATTATATAATGTTATTATTAGGTACTTAACAGGTAGTGTCCTTTCACTATTGTTCTACGAACATATCGGTCTCTAAAACTTTTTATATCTTAAAAATTCTTAGAAATTCTTGCTGATCATTGGTTGTAAACGTTAGTATCTTTCACTAAACGTTTGATACGTTTATTTCACTATTTGATTACGTTCACTTTGCATAATAAATAAATTCATGATTAGCTGATTTGGTCTATTCTCAATGCTAATCCATTCTAACACATAATATACTGAGAAAAATGTATTGCACAGAAACGAAAACAATGTTATTACAGAGATAACATATTTTAGGATCTTTCAAAATTGTAAAAAAAATACTAAGATGTTTTGTACTAAGATGTTTTGTAACAAATAAAATAATTTTTTGTTGTTGGAAAGTAAATACTCGCATTGTTTACCCTAATTATTGTACTAGTATAGATCTATTTCTCACAGTGTACGCGAGAACAACTAACTAAAATGACAGACGTCAAAATAAGTGGCAAGTAAGTATGTAAAACAAATGAGCTAAGCACACTTGCTTCAGTAAATTGACATATTTGAGCATTTTAGGTATGGAGGTTAATTAAATCGTTATAACTTATTAACCTTACATTTTAGGTATAGGAACACCTAATACGGATTCAAAGAGAATATTTTGTAGAATCATAATATCTAATAAAATATATACTTTTCCATTTAAGAAAATCTACTTTTTGCGGATTGAACTTATTTATAAGCAACTAAGTTTTTAAACACTCTGTATAATGTTACAGAAAAAACTTCAAATGCTGTATAACTACATAATATCAGCTGTACGTATGCAAAATTTCATTCACCGCATTTACTCCTACGTGAAGTAATATCACTATAAAGTAAGATCGGTATCTGTCACTTTTTTCTTTAATTGCGAATAACTCAGAAGAAATGGTATTTAGGTATAGGGTATGATATATGAAATATGTGTAAAATTTATCATAGAAGCTGAATTTGTAATTTATTTTATAGCATGCTATTTAAAAAATCGAAGGTGATGCCCACTTCCGGTTAACCGGAAGTGATATTTATTCAAAAATATTTTCACGTGATAGTTCATATTCAACCATATCCAAATGCAAAATTTTGTTTTAAAATTCCGATCCGTTTGTATAATACTTTTAATAGGCCATTCTCACCAATCACCCTGTATATGTATAATTTTTTCAGATATTTTATTGCATTAAGAAATTTAGAGCACCAACGCAATGCATTATTGCTTTATTATCTGAAACTTCATTATCATTCTCTGATATAATACTAGCAATAAAACGATTTTACAATGACAAATTTCGAACGTGAATAATATACAAATACACATACATTAACAACTATCTTAATTCCAGTACTGTCCTTACCTGTAGGCGCAATGAATATTTCTGAAACGATTTACCTAGACCCATCATATGATATATTTCAAAATAGAGATACCACTTATGAAGAGGGCAATAAACAAGGAAAGGTACTGTTTTATGTTCATCGAGCTTGTAACTATATCCATGGAACAATACATAGGGGTTTCAATGTTTTTAAAATGAAGTCTTGGTTTGGTGGTTCTGCATCTCAAGAGGTGCAAAAGTGGAAAGATATAGAAGATGGTTTGTACAATTGAGCTTTTAAATTAAATTCACAATTAGAATATGGTTAGTATACACAATATTATATTTATCAGACTATTCACTGATATATCTTGACTTCTATGCCGCAATAATAAAACTAAAAGTAATTTATTACTCTGTACACGTGCATAGTACATATCTATTAAAAATCTTGAGTAAATTTTTGTTTTTTTCTTTTGTCTATGAGTAATAATAATAGCGCATGTAATCTAATAAAAGCCTTAGACTATGATATCACACACCTAAAAATATTTGAAATTACTGCAATGTTAAATATTTTCCATATGTTGTTAAATTGGAAGTTAAGTAACCTTCTGTTACATTTGTTTTGTACTCAATTTGCAATAGGTACGCTTAATTGAACACCGAATATTTAAATCCGCATTGATCTTCGATATCAAAGTGTTATTAACATCACACTTTATGTTTTTTAAGTCACAGAAATACTTCATTTTCGTAAGATATTGTTAAATTAATAGCCCATATAGAAATGATGAGTAATGCAGTTCACATATGTATGTCCAGCAATGTACTTATATAAAATACGTCTCCTTTACAAGTAATTTGTCTTAGTGTAGTGGATAGCTGCACGGCTTCTTGAGGTGTATCGCCTATCAAGGCTACCACTACAGCTCTTGCTGTGTAAATTGTGTATGTAAATGTGTTTCTATAATTTTATTACATACATTACATCGCTGTAAATATTGTTGCGTTGTTAATTGTGTCGCAAGAGCGAATGGTAGCTCAAGTGAAGTACTGATTTAGCGAGACGCGCCACAAGCGTCACCGACAAGATTCGATCCCCGGATTGAATGCACTGCCCTCTGTATTGTACGCCACTTTTTCGTATTATTTACTTAAAAAAGGGCTCTGTATTTGTTTGTGGAGAAACTAATGCTGACGTCATATGTGAAATATCTCTGAACCACTCTTCACTTGAAGTTTTTCATCACCTCCTTATCTGTCAAACATAGTCGATAAAGCTATTAGAGTTTATGGATTAAATTCGAGACTCTGCCAGTGAATATGTAAAGATTTGCTTACATATCTGTATGTATCTTATGCGTCCTTTATGTGGTGGCCGTATACATAAAACATATAGTGACTATACACTACTCAAAAGAATGCAGGCCTGCTTCTCTATAACGGGAGTACAATACCAACCTGTACTATGAAGGTACTGTTGGATATGCTTTCTTCGCATCTCTTCGTGGGGATATATGCATTAAAAGTAGAACTAAAATTAAGGGTCAAACAAGAATTAAGACCAGGACTCCTCAATTATTGAAGTTACTCTCTGTCGTCCCATACTTGATATGGTGACAGATACGGTAAACAATGCCAAATAAATGTACCCTATAACTAAGAAACTTGCTATTGGAGAGGAATAATACCGGCAATATAATCTTTATAGTGACAGGCAGCAAACCAGCTCTCACTGAGTTGGGATCTCATTAGATCATTTCAAGACTCATTCTCGAGTATTTTTGAGTACTGCTAGAGTGGGCTGTGGAGAACACATTTAAACTGGTTTGGGCTCTTGGGCATTATAGTGTAGAAGGAAACCAGAAAGCGTGTAACTTGGTCGTTGTATCTGATCTCACTTGTCGAAGTGGGAAAGGAGGATGATGAAACATTACTTCATGTATTATGTCATTCCAAGATATCCAGTGGCATTAAAAAGCAAACCGTCGGCATTAAAAAACTTGACGCTTGTGGAAGTGAGAAAGCTATTCACTAATTGTTGTCTCTGGAATCTGTGAGGAGTTCTAGACCAAGTGAGAAGAATAGGTACCATTTGAGACCTCTTAATGGTACAATAAGATGGCCAACTAGAACCCATCACAGTAAAAAAAAAAAAACATTTATCTAGAAACAGTACAGCGTTGCTTAACATATACAATGCCAAAGCAAGCGATTTTCGCAATGGAAGTTTTGGTAGTGATGGGAGGAATCAAATGATTTTAATAATCGAATTAATGATATCTAGTCGGTAAAACGATCATTCGTTAAAAATAGTGTTCTGTAAAAAATATTCCATAAGTAGTAGTAAAAGCTCGTTCGGTGAAAAAATAGTAACAGGTAAAAACAAATAATTGTTATAATGGAAATATATATTTATAATAGGACATTTTCTTTTACAAACATACTTGCATTTGCAAAACAATTATCAGACGAAACTCAGCAAAAACCTTTTAATAAAAATAGCCCGTAAAGGTAAGCATTATCGTATTATAGCTGAGAAATTATACAAAAAATAAGAACAATAATGTATATTCATGGGGTGCAATATATTCTTGAAGTTCGTCCTAAGTTTTCTTTTTTTTAAATAATTTCTGAACGGTTAGTCCACTATTGAAGGAGTTCTTTTAGTTTGATGTTAGTGATGACGATAAGCTTTGTTCGTAGTCAAATACATGTAATTAGTACCAACGTTTTATGCAGTTCTGCCGTGATATATCACTTCATTCTTATATAACAACAGCTAAATGTGCGCTAACAATAAATAAAAATAGCAACACTATCAGAACTGCAATTTTCATTCAATATTCGCCTATAATATAGAATTGCAAGTGGGATGTATTTTATTTACTCATATCTTTTGATGTACATATCTTCATAATGTATAAGTGTGCCCTGCATAATTATAAAAATTCTTTGTATTCATTGTTTGACAGCAAATACAACTGTTGCAGTCTCTGTCTGAAATTTGTCGGACATGCGTTGTTTTGTCTGTAGTGTAACACCTTGTATATGCCACTCAGAAACTAATTTAAGATGAACTTCAAAAACACATTGTACCTCAACCTCAACGTATGCATCTTAGTCGCAATGGAGTAATATTTAAACCCACAAAGTTTCATTACATTCAAGGATGTATATTGCATATCATTTTTAGTAATTATATGCAAAATTAATAAAAATAAGAAAACCTGTGAAAAAATACTAATAATATTGACTACTTTCACTAGAAAGTATTTTAAAAATATAATACGGAAGTTTGGGTTTGGAAGTTTTGGAATGCAATCAGTAATACCATTTACTTTCGCCAATCGCTGAAGTATCTGATAGTCAAACAATATCTATAATATAATATATGGACCCATCTACATCTCCTGAGATAAAATTTAGGTTAAGAAGAAAGAGGAATTGCTGTATATAATCGTCGTTGTAAAGATGTTTAGGAACCATATTTAATTCCTTTTAATTAAAAATTCTTTAGATAATATACCCAGATAGCAATAATTGTTTGGAATAAGTTGGAATACAGGTTGCCATGACAACGGTTTACGGTTTAGTTCCAGCTTGTCTTGAAAAGCTGTCAAGCTTATATATAGCCAACTTGAATCAAGCATCCTGTTTTAGACGTGACAAGCTTAAAGTAGGTATACTTGTGTTTGTAAGTTTATTATAGCAAGTTTGCCTGATTAATCAGAAAACTTACATACATTCAAGTATGAATTAATTTTACCCAATGTATCTATGAAGACTCACGATTTTCAATATTAGAAATATGTAGTTATATTGTTTTGAGTTTTTAATCGTGTAAAATCACTTTATATTATTGCTTGCAGCACTTGCCGCTGTGGTTTTTCCTTAAAATTCGTAGTTTTAAAGAAATGTTATTCTTCTGAAGATTACAGCTGCAATTGCTGTTGAAATGTATAAGTAAAAAAGTGATTGTTTCTTTTGAGACAATTAAAAACTTGAAAAATATAACTGCTTTTAATTTTACCCAAGTTTAATAGTAGAGCGTCGGTTTTCTCGATCGTAATGCAACTGACGTTTCGATGATCATAACGTCAGCTTCTTCAGAAGGTTTCTAAAAACTTCAGTTAGCAAAACCTTTAGAAGCCTTCCAACTTATCAAACACAAAAAAAAAAACTTTATTTGATTTTATTTTCCTAAAATTAAAATTAATCTTGATAGTATGTATGTGTTTGTATATCAAATGAATTAACTGGCCCGACATTTTTTTCAAGACGTTGATCTCTGTAAAGAAAAAATACAAGAAATTAATGCCATATTATGTAGGAATATTTGGTTTAATTGAAGTTAAGATATTAAAGCAAACAAGTAGATAAAGTGTTAAAAGATCGTTAATATTTTGGAAAGTTTAGGAAGATTTTGTATTATTTTATAACTAATTAAAGAAATGTCGCGAGAATTTGTCGTAACAATAATAACAAAATCAAAAACCAAAATGAACACAGTAAACCGTAACTTCGAAAGCTCACTCGGAAGTAGGAATAAACTAATGCTATGTAAACTTATAAAAACAGTTTTACATCTGTCAATTTATTGATCATTTCTACCTTAAAATTAGTCAAATTCTAGTTCTTGAAGATTATTCTTGTAAAATCAATAAATTTGAAAATTTGTTAAATCTTTTTTTGGTGAATTTTATATTAAATAAGAACTTCACCTACCTTTGCAATAAATTGATCGTAAAGAACATTGTGACCTTTGCTAGAATTTAAGTGGTAACAGTTTAATTTGGTCTAAATTAGCCACGTTATGTTTGATGAACAAGTAAAAATCGAATAAAGATACAACAGTATAGTTTTCTGTAAGCTAACGTGCTATCCGGGTAGTCGTTTTTTTAATCGGAACAAAGGAAAATACAAATTTGTTAATCGTTTTCGTTGTCATTTTGAACTTGCTTTGTATTATGCTTTAGAATTTTCAAATAATTAAAAATGTAATTTAGTCTTTCATAATTACTTTTATGTTTTCAAAGATCTAAATAAAGTAGATTCCGCTTATATGAATCACGATGGAACATTGGATTTTTGAGACAATTAAACATGCGCTACTCAAATAAGAGTGATTCTTGAAATTGATCATCTAAATGATGTTTTCATAGGCTTTATAAAGATGGTCTAATTAAAATTTATTTGTGATAACGCATTGTGCTTTTTCAAAATTTCACATTTCTCACGAAAATTTAAATTTTGATGCGCTGTGTTCCTTTTCAGGCATTTTTGTTAAACTTGTTCACCTACCTTTGCAAAATGAACCTGAAATTCCAAGTGAAAATTTGAAATTAGAATATGAACAAGTAAAAATCGAACAAAGATACCATAACTTTCTGCAAACTTATCTGAGATTCGTTTAATCGGACAAAGCATACGTGTTGTACGCTACTTTAGAGTTTCAACGATTAAAGTAAGTATGTATATGGACAAAGATCTAAATTCAACCGTTATAAATCACGATGGTATATTTTTGTATGTAAATATATTATATGATGATTCAAAATTCAAAAAACCGGCGTATTGATTCATATAAACGAAAACTTTTACGTTAGCCATCATACAAATGGTTTGGACATTCATACTTTGAGTCAAATACGCGGCTGATTCAAATAACCAGTGATTCATATAAACGGAATCTACTGTATCACAAATCTTTTCAAAATCGGCTGTTGTTGGAGAGTTGGAGAACAGAGGACTCAAACAAGTTAACACCTAGGAAGTTTTAAATTGCCAAAAGTTTAAAAGAAGAGTAGTCAGTTCATCATTATATGGGGTCTTTCAATCAACGGCATTTCAACATTCTATTATTATAACAGTTTACATAATATTTTGTGTTTTTGATTACCCTAATAAATATATTAAAAATGCACGAGAAAGTTCGAGTACAGTCGTCGACACTAAATAAGGAACACTATGTGCGAACAATTCCGTTAGAACAGTTGAAATATTAGATTCGGTTTTGTATACTACATACATCAAACCATAATATATATTGGCTGTATCTACACATAAATTCAACTTACTCCTTTAAGGTATGTGTATTACGTACATTCACGTATTAAGTAAGCCTATATATGGACGGTGTCGTGTGCACTGACCCCACACTCTTTTCTCACTTTCGATACGCGCGACAGTATAGTTGGAGTTAAATTGTTCTAAACAGACGATAACTTACCGTATAACTTCCAACATGCCTAATTGTCCAAAGTGCGAGAAACCAGTGTATTTTGGTAAGTGAATGTTACTAAAATTACAGACGGAACTATATCATTTCGTGTAGATAATTTGATACAATTATTTCATATCATTTAGTGAATAATTTTTACAAGTGTCTGTTTATTACGTTACGCGAATTGCGACCGTGATATTAAATGCATAGTTTGACTTTTTACTGCGTTATTTTATTTCACTTATATACATATTGTGTGTAACTATTAGAAAATATTGCTTATCTCTAACATTTATTCAACAAATATAAATTTATCTTTACTGTTCTAATATTTTTTTGGTTTTAAGATATAGTTGGCAGTTAGTTTATAAATTGATAATATATTTACTGCAGTAATCCTCTTTTTAAGGATAAATTAATCGATTTAATTTCAGTACAGAAAATGTGCATATTTTACAATGTATATTATTGTTTTTATTTTTTAATTTTATAGTTATTTTAATCCATGATAAAAGATTTTATCTTCTACGATAAAATTTATAGAATATTTTAATATATTCTAATGGTAATGGCAAGTACTCTAATACAGTATTTTTATAGTTTTTTTATTTATATATTTTTATCAGTACTAAGGTATACTAAGTACTCTAATACAGTATTTTTATAGTTTTTTATTTATATATTTTTATCTATAAACGTAACTATTGTATGATATGGTTATATTAGAAATTAAAATAAACTTAGATGTATTGGGCTTGCTAAATACAGACTACTTAATATAACGAACGTTTTATTATGATGTACTTAGATATAAGATTATGTACGTTTTGCATTATCATCGATTACCAAATTCCTGCGATTGCGGTCTCACATAAATAGAACTAATGTCATATAGTTTATATACAGTATGATTTCTGATATGTCAATGATTTTTAGCGAGTATACTAAACCCAAAAATAAATATAAAATAAAATATATACTAAATAAATAAATCTTTTGGTTATATAAAAACTTTAATAGTGGAAATATGTGCGTTTTGTTATACAGTGTGGTTCTAAAGTAGGTACCTCTCCCCCTGCCAACTTATGATCGGTTTAATAGAGAGGTTCCAGTTGGTAAGAAAAAGTAAACAAAAATTATATGGGTAATTTTTTATTTTTTTATTTGGGTATTACAATTTGATTTTAAGTTTAAAAATACTATGATATTCAGACATTGGTGAGTTTATTACCGAGCTTTATTTAAACTATGATAGTAAATCCATTTACTCATGAAGTACTGTTTTACAGAGGGTGATCCGATACTATACAGGTTAACAACTTGAACTACGAAAGCCTATTGATAGGAGAAGGTAGTGGGGGGTAAAATTAAATGTATCCATTTTAGTATTGTCAACTGTTTGTACCACAGAAATGTCAGTGGTTATGTCAAATACTATGGCAAATTACCACTTTACCATTTGCACTTTTTCATTAATTGTGTATTCCATTAGGATAGTTTGATGGTTCGGTAAAGTATTAGCAATGAGTATTAGACATAACCACTGACATTCTTGTCATATAAAAAGTTGTCAATAGTAAAATGGATACGTTTAAGCTTAACTCCCACCACCCTCTCCTATCAATAGGCTTTCGTAGTTGAAGTCGTTAGCCTGTATATTTCTCGTAATTTTTAGCACGTGATTGATCCGAGATTTTGAATAATTTGTGAAATCTGATTATAATCACATCTTCAAATTATATTTATTAATTATCAGGTGATTCCATCCGAGAGTTTTGATGTATACAAATTGAGTCGTCGTTACTTAAAAATATACATTTAATCTCATATACATGACATATAATACAATTGCTTTCCAGGTACCCGCTTTTTAAACATGTCTGAACAGATTTGTTCACTGAATTATCCTTGCTTAGAACAGCATTGTAACATAGTAAATGGCTATGATAAAAATGTGGTGAAGTGTTTACTTTTCTTGATAAAACGCTATTGCTGAAAGGGAAAGGGGAAGGCATCAACTAGGGTAGATTAGAAAAGTGATATAGATATGAGCTCACTGATATAAAGTAGATAGAATACTTACCTGGAAAGCAGCTGTTATATGAACAAATTCGTTATTGTACAATTATTCAAGAAAAAGATTAAATTTAAATACTAATGTGAATAGATCACATTCTTTACACAGTATTGCCTAACTAATCTGATTTCTCTTCTAAGCATTATTTTCTAATACATAATTTTGTATTTTAATAATATAACAGTTGATATTTAATTCGATATGATATCGCACGGTCTATCCGGCATGCTCTTATATCCGGTTGATATAATACTCTTTAAAATTCAGTGTTGATGTTTTTGTTTCAAAAATACTTATTTTTTTCGAATACAATTTTCAAAAGGTTCGGTGTTATTACTTAAAGTCAGGTTTATATATAGAAACTATATTTAGTACTTTATTGCTAAATATATAGTTGCTGCTAAATGCTCTTCCACTTGTTTCCACTGTTTACTTAAGAAACATCCTCTCCAACTTGGAATCTTCGAGATTTTTGATCCCTATCGGATTAAATTTATCATGGATATTTCACAAATACTCTGGTCTTCTTTTTCTTTGAACTTTGGTTATTAGGTTTTATAATGTTTGGTCAATATAAACAAAAGAAAATTGCGATTTCTTATAGTAGCATTTAGATTGAAATTCGTAAATTATAGTAATAGCTAAATGGGAAACACTGATTCAAAATCCTAAATAAAAATGAAAGAAAATCATGATATACAAGATATACGAGGGCGACTGCGAAATGTTTCCGGAATCGGCAAGAGATGGCGCACGAAGGTTGAAATGAATTCATTGGTCGCCAACGGCAATCTTTTTTTATAGCAACCGTCAAAATTTCAGACGTCCACTGTTAATAGCTGTTGTTTAAGAGTGTGTTTTGTGTAGCAAGTCAGGCGATTTCGCAAAAATGCATAAAATCGAATTTCGTACAGTGATAAAACACTTCTGGATGGCTGGGAAATCGCCAATGCAAATTCGAAATATTTTCCTAGAGGTTCATGGCGGATATACTCCATCATTTTCGACCATGAGCTTCTGGGTGAACGAGTTCAAACGTGGTCGCACAAGCACAAGTGACGAACCACGCAGTGGACGCCCAAAAACCGCTACCAATGATGAAATGATCGACAAGATTCATGATGTCGTGTTAGCCGATCGCCGATTGAAGCTGAAAGAGATAGCAGAGACAACGAGCATCTCAGACGAACGTGTTGACCCTATCCTACACGACATTTTGGGCATGAAAAAGCTTTCGGCGCGATGGGTACCGCGTTTGCTTACACGGAGCAAAAACAAAATCGTACGATCATTTCGGAGGAGCGTCTAGCCGTGATTCAACGTAATCCAAGGAATTTCTTCATGCGTTTTGTAACTGTGGATGAAACTTAGATCTACCACTACATATCGGAGACCAAGGAACGGTCGAAGCAGTGGACTTTTCCGGGCGAATCAGCTCCGAAGAAAGCAAAGACCGTTCTATCGTCCGGAAAAGTCATGGCGACCATTTTATGAGATTCCCAAGGTGTGATCCCCATCGACACAGAATAAACAGAAAGGACAAGAGCCTTAAAATTGACGTCATGGTTTTTGTGCGCATGACTGGCAGGCGCGATTTCTAAAATATGTCCAAATATTCCTGGAATGTTGTTTACATGTTTATTGTTTGTTTGAAGATGTTTGGAGGTTAGTTCTTAGTTGTGAGTTTAGTGATTTTGTGATGTGTACGGTTTACCTAAGTACTTGGTTTATGTATGTTGGCAGCTAACCTAATTATACAAAGCATAATTAAATATTATATTTTTTTCTAGTAACTGCAAAATTTGTTGTTTGATTCTTGTTTAAAACTTATTTTTATATATAATTATCTTATACTTGATGTATATTTCGAACATATCTAACCTAGATGCTTGAAATCAAATTCAAACTTTTCCATCAACATTCTCCGACATATTTTCAAAACGGCATCAATAGCCTCAAGGTCACTCAGAATCGTCAATAAAACATCAAAGGTTCCGACAAACTTGTCCTTTCTGTTTATTCTTTGTCATCGACTATCTACAGAAGGGAAGGGCGATCACGGGGTAATACTACAGCTATTTATTGACCCGATTCGATGCAGTATTTAAGAAGAAACGGTCTCGTTTGCAGCGGAAGAAAGTGCTTTTCCACCACGACAATGCACCGGCTTATTCATCCCGCATCATCGTGTCCAAATTAAAAGAAATGCGCTACGAATTAGTCTCTCATCCTCCACATTCATCGGACCTAGCCCCCAGTGACGTTTTCCTATTCCCAAATCTGAAAAAATCGCTGACAGGAAAGAGATTTGCCTCAAATGAGTAGGTCATCGCCGCTACAGACTTTGAAGACCATGAAACATCCTACTTTTCCGACGGATTGAAGAGGCTGGAGCATCGTCTGAGAAAGTGTATTGATCTTCGAGGAGACTACATCGAAAAATAAAAATCCACACCAGTACCGCGTTTCTTTTGTCGATTCCGACAACATTTCAGGTCGCCCTCATGTATATTTGCTTAAATATGTCGAACAAATCCAAGCAGAAGAATATGACTTCGCCTGTCAACGTGCTCATTCATAACTTCCTAAAATATTAACGCCCATCAACACTTTCCAAATACTTTCTGTAGAATATCATGGTTTCTCTAATGGAGAGCCCTGTCCCAGACAAACTATCTTTTTGGGTAACTAAATAAAAAGGCAAAAGTTGTATGCATAAAGGGCTGGTTTACACAAAAGTTTTATGTGAATGATGTTTTCTAAAATTTGGTAGTATCTTTTTTATAAATTTATACGTAGCTCTTAGTTCAAGTTGAACAAAAAAGCAGAAGTAATTTGTATAATTTAAACTACAATTAATACGAAAATTTTAGGCTCGCTACACTAGTATGATTGGTGTAGATATAACAAACAGATCTACGATTGCGCAAAAGGACACAGGTCAACATTACAATTTTACGGTCCAATAAATGGAAAATCTGGATTGCTGTAAAAAATTAATTGAAAATTTATTGAATGTGGATTATCAGAATTAGTTGAAATGTAGCAATTCTGCTTATCTTTCGCCTTTTATCTGTCAATCTTTGTCAATGATGTAATATTAGATTAAAATCATAAACAATTAAACTAAGATATGAAAAACATAATATTCTTCTATAGATAAGAGATATATTTATTGATGACATAATTTTGTAGTCTGAGAAACTCTGACAAATCAACGAATCGTCACTTTTTATTGTTAATTATTCCAAATATTTCTTACAATATAGTTGCAGATATTTATTAACATTGAAGAAATATCTGGCTTTTTTAAATCAATACACATGAAAAAAACCGTTTTAAATTTTATATTACAACCACAGTATAATTTTGACCTTGTAACGGATACTCCCCTTCTTCAATGAAGACTTTTATGGTATCTCCTCCGTTGCATATCAGTTTACAAATATTTATGTAAATGGAACAGTTATTTCCGTTGCTCTTGCATTTGTTTGAAATATGTCCGGAAAAATCAAGTTGTGAATTTTAATTGTTTTCCTGTGCATAAGGATTTCGTTCTTAGATTTGTAATATGCTTGTTATTCATTTTTAGTTAAAAAGTTAAAAAAATCATATGCAGATGTTTTACGAAGAATCCCGGGGCTACTTATTGACACAAATTTATCATTACATTTTGATTGCATCACATAAGGCACGCTATTATATTATTGGCGTATGGATTAGTGATTTAATTGGCTTTAGTAATAGCACAATACAGGAATTTAATTAGAAATTAGTGTGCATGTCAGATAAAAATTTCCTGTGCAAACATGATAACATTATTCCTATACATATCACATTTTGTGATATGTTATTAAAAGTCGTTAATACTACTTTGTAATTAAATCATATATGAATTATTGCTGATATTAATGTAAATATAATTTATCTTCATTTTTTTATGATTAACATCATTAAGAATGCATAAAATTATTGATGGTATTGAAACATAACACCAATTTCGGTATAGAGCCATATACATATTTCATACGCCACCTATGCTATTATTTTTAATTATAATAGTAATTTTATTCGTTTCCGTGTTCCATTTTTGTTCGCTATGATAATTGGTGCTCAGATAAAGTAGACATATTGAATCCATATCTTTTTTTGCTGTCCATATTTTTCTCAAACTTTTATTTCACGAAGTACCTTGGTCTATCTCCACTCTATAGACTGATTATAGAACTCATAATCACCAAAGAAAACAATTTAATACTTTAAATTCAGATAGGCCAAACATAAGAGCAGTAACAAAATAATAAATAAAATTTGTTAAGCGATTTTAAACTGACGAGGTGCAGTGGGTGCTGTTTGCCCCAAAACTGTTATTATTGGTGACATTATTCGTTGTTATTTATAACATAATACTAAATGATTGGAAGGCTTTAAAAAACGATGAATTGGATTTCAAAAAAATGACCGCATGGTCACCACCGAAAGTGTTAGTTGAGACAAATTTAATCATAATTAATAGAGATCTAGATGATTTTTTTGCATAAATTTGTTATAGTAGATGAATCTTGTGTTTATCACTTTGACTAAGAATCCGCAAGGCAATGAACGGATTGGCGGTACAACCACCCTTTCTCCCCATAAATCACGTAAGCATACTGTTGAGACGATGTACACTATTTCACTAACAAGGAAACACAGGCAAGTGGTGGTGACCGATTCAAATGAAATTTGGTGGGTTTGCAGACTGATGCAGTGTAAGAACAACGGTAACTTCCATAGATGCTAAATCGCTCGTTTTCGGCTGGTGGGGCGCCCTAAAGCCACTGCTACCCTTCGCTATTTGCTTTAATATCTCCAAACTATAAGACATATAAAAAAAAGTTAAGACAAATATATAACTGTTTTATGAGTACTAAAAGATAGCGACAATAGTTTTAAAAAATATAAGGGATGGAGGTTGTTTCTGGAAAACAAGGACTATGACAGGCAAACTATTGTCGCTATCTTTTAGTACATAAAACAGTTATATATTTGTCTTAACTTTTTTTTTGATATGTCTTATAGTTTTGGAGATATTAAAGCAAATAGCGGAATGTAGCGTTGGCTTTAGGGCGCCCCACCCCCCGAAAACGGGCGATTTAGCATCTATGGAAGATACTGCATCAGTCTACAAACCCACCAAATTCACAATGCTGTGTTTAAAATTTTTGAACAACCCCCCTACTTTCTCCAGCTGGCTTCTAGTGGTTACCATCTATTCTCAAAATTACAACATCTTTGGGAAAACATTTTTCAGACGATAAAGAAGTGATGATGGCGATAAATGAGTGGCTAATGCATCAAGATAGAGATTATTTGTCTAAAATAATCTTGATATTTAAAAACCGATGCCAGTACCTTTCTACCTACCTTATATTGAAAAATAATTTTGTTTCGTTGTTATCATTTGTTTGCATCTATGTTAGGAGCAATGATTGGTGAACTGCCTCCGTATCTTCAATCATTATAAATTACGAAAACAAAAAGTTAATAAAAAGCAATAAATGCATTTAAACATTATAAATTTAGGCAGTAATTCTGTTCTATTCTTTTTTTTAAATATTGCTGCAATATTATTCAGTTACGAAACTATTGAGCTAATTTAATGACGATCAGCGTGACTAATAATTAATTGGTGTAATCATATATATGGTCAAAAATTTTTACATTATTCATTGATGTTAAAATATTTATTCAAGCAAGTACTGGTTTCACATACCATTTGCTATGTTAATTATTTAGTTATTAGATCATCATTACGTGTATGATTAGTCACATTCAACAGACTAACTTTTAAATATAAGTATTACGCTATCTTTACATGTAAGTATACTTATGGATGTAAATGTGGTGTGGGCGATGTAGGTTGCGGTCAAGGTTATTTAAGAGAGGATTAACGCACGAAATATTTAAACGAATTCAAGGACGAACAGAGAAGAAAAATTATTGCATAATTTTTACAAGGAGGTGTAACTTTCACAAAGCATTTTTGTTTTTTCGTTAAAATCAAATACCGATTTATCGATGTCAAAATTATTGTATTTTAATCAATTAATTTTAGTGCATGTTCTTGCCTAAATATTTCTAATTGTATTTCCCTATTTTACAGCCGAACGAAAAACATCCTTAGGGAAAGATTGGCACGCTGGTTGTTTGCGATGTGAAAAATGTAACAAGACTCTTACACCTGGTTCACATGCAGAGCACGAGGGCAAGCCCTACTGCACACACCCCTGTTATAATGCACTTTTTGGTCCAACAGGTTTGTATATTAAAATTAACAAGTAACAAAAATTTTAAAGATGTCCTTACAATTTATCAATTAACTGTCATCATCGATGATATAAAATCCAATACAATGTAATCTTATTCTAAAGTGATGAATATAATCCAGAAATTATATTCAATTAATTCGATTCGACACTGAAAATATAGGTTGCTAAAAATTACTCCCTAGAAAATAATTGTTGATAATTCAAACAACAAGAATCATCTTAAAAATCAGAATTATTCGTTCATTATTCGATTTCGTCTAGTTGAATTTTGAGACTTACCAGGTCTTCAATTACTTTTTCATTTAGAGCATATTGGAGCTATAAATATATGTTTCTCTTATATCATAACAATTTAGTAAAAACTGGACTGAAATTTGTTTTTAAGCGAACATCACAGCTCATGCAACTGTCAACTGTCTTCTGGTTTAAACAAAATTTGCTCAAAGATTTAATACACGTAAAAAAACACGACCATTAAGAATAGTAATCCACATCTATTCTATAGACAAAAAATGGAATTTAATACAGAATCATACGAATTTACTCAAAAAGAGTTGGTGTTGGTTACAAAACTCTGTTTACATTTAATCTATTTTCAGTATAATGACAAAATGTACAAACAAATTTTCGGAAAACTAGTAGTTTGTTTGTTTGTTTGTTTGTTTGCTTTATCACTGGGCACGAGTCAGGTTTTCCATCATCCCTTTAACACTGGGGCCTATGGCTTATTGTATTATTCCGTGCGTAGTGAAATTCTTTATGTAATATAAGCAGGTTAGTCTCTTTAACTAGGTTTAATAGCCTGTGTGGTAGATCCTTTTCCGGTAGTCCTGTCAGGGGGTTTATTGCTCCCAACAAAAAAGTCTGGAACTGTTATGATTTTTAAGTTATCGAACTAATTTTGTTCGTGATTAAGGCGAGCCCCCACCATAGGTGCAAGATTTGTACTGTATATGTATATACACGCCAAGAAATATACTTCGGTGTTATAAATGTCAATTTATTACACTGAAAAAGTAATTTTAATAAAAATACCTGACCTAAAGTGGAAAGATATTTGAGATTAAGAGGATATATTCTTAATACAAATGTCACAGTTGTGATTTGAAAGATTACAATTCTATTTTATCGTCAATTCCTTTTAAAATATTAGATTTAGTTGTCTATTGTTAATGTTTACTGTTTAACAATTTTTAACCTTTGCAATTCAGGAAGCCACAGTTCATATTTTACCATGTATCCTTCTATGGTCATGTTCATATACATATACTCATAAAGATTTCTTTTGCTTTTAGGATTTGGAAGAGGAGGAGCAGAAAGCTACGTCTACAAAAAGTGAAATTTCGTTGGTTTTGTACTTGATGCCATTCCAGTAACATTTAAGTATTATTTTAAGTTTTAACGGGGATGAAGTATTCTAGTTTATTTCAGATTTCTTACTAGTTATTTATACGAAATGTACGTAATAACGTTTACATACATAACAATGTGAATAAGGAACGTTAATAAAAATATTTATTAAATTGTTTGTAGTTTTAATACATGTTGTTCCTGTATGTTATTTGTATCTCCTAATTCTATAATATTAAAATACTTGCATCACTTACTTTTTTGTTATCCCTTTATTAAAAAATTCATATTCAAAATAATCACA
This sequence comes from Holotrichia oblita, assembly GCA_023690525.1. Taxonomy (NCBI): domain Eukaryota; kingdom Metazoa; phylum Arthropoda; class Insecta; order Coleoptera; family Scarabaeidae; genus Holotrichia; species Holotrichia oblita. The sequence goes on along the minus strand of CM043015.1, from coordinate 83,280,060 downwards.
CTAATACTACTAACTAGTATACACAGTATTCAGTATAATTAATGTATTATAATGTATATTGTTTTGAATGCTAGTAATATATTTTATAAATAAATCGAATATTGGCGAGGAATCTCGTCTTAGAAAGGTGAATGTCATTCAATCAATGCAAAAGGTGGAACATGCACCTTATATACAGAGTGGTTGATTTTTCATTGTGCACTCATTATCCGTTAGGGACAAAATATTTAAAAAAATTAAAAACTAATCTTTTACAATTTTATGTGCTCTCTCTAATTACGTAAAATACAATGCTTAAAGTATGGCATTATATTTTACGTAATTAGAGAGAGCACATAAACAAAACAAAAGAGGAGCGAATGACGATTTTTTTAAGTTGAACACCCTGTATTTTTTTTTGGTTATTCAGATAGTATATTAAATTTTGAATACGACCTCATTTTTATTTTACCTCTAGGCAATAAATGGCCTCATTATGACGAAAACGAAATTACTCAAGTAGGCTTTGGAAATGAGATTGATGGGTAAAATATGCCATAATAACAAAAATACATATTACAGTAGTAAGTAGGTTATAAATTTATTGCACAAAAAAAAACATAAAAAATACTACTTCAGAAATTGTTCAAAATGTCCACCGTTTTTGTTTATACACATCTGAGCTCTACACAATAAATTCTGTCGACATTTACGTAGCATTTCAGGTGTAATTTCCTGTGCAACTAATTGAATTTTGTTCTTTAGTTCATCTAGCGTATCTGACACATTACTATAAACCCTGTCTTTGATAAAGCCCCACACAAAGATATCCAACATCGAGAGATCGGGTGATCTTGGAGGCCACAAATGTGGCCTCTTATTATCAATCCACCTATTTCCAAATTCTAAATTTAAAGCGTCTGATACATATTGTGCGTTATGTGGCGGTGCGCCGTCATGCTGAAACCACATTTGTCTTCGGATTGCCAAAGGTGGAGAATCTAAATATTCCTGAAATTCTCTCTGAAGGAAGTTCAAGTACCTCTCTTGAGTAAGTGTACCGTTATAAAAATAAGGTCCGAACAACTGGTCCCCTATTACGCTTATCCATACGTTCTTAGAAAACATACTTGATGTCTACTTTCTTGTATTCTATATGGATTCACATCGTCCCAAAAATGATAATTGTGTTTGTTAAAGACACCATTTCGATAAAAATTTGATTCATGTCCATAAAATTAATGACAAATATTGTCTGCCAGCATTCAATAGCCAGTCCCAGAAATGTATACGTTTTTGAAGATCCAGTGGTTGCAAATTTTGTACTAAGTGTATTTTATGGTCTCATTTTAAAGAATTTTTATTATTTTGTATCTGGTGATGCCAAGTTTCAATACAACGTTTTGCATAGACAAATATGGATTGTAGACGAATACGGATTTAATACGCCAAAATGTTTATTTCATCATTTTCTTGTGCATCGTTATCATTCCTATTTCTAGCGTTTATTATTTTTGTTAAGCTTCCACAATGTATATAATAACAAATTATGCAAATTTCTAAACGTATTGTAGTGTGGTTGCCTTCGATCAGGGTATCGATTGTAATATAAATTTGCTGCTTGTCTGCAATTATCATTTGATAAATAAAAGCAACGTAACAAACAACACGTTACAAATGCTGATGAAAGTTGATATCTCGGCATTTGTAACATTCATTTTTCAGTTTGATGTATTCAATTTAATAATAAACGATAGACAGCGATTATACTAAACTATTATGTCAGGTGGCGTACAAACTGACATTTACCCATCAATCTCATTTCCAAAGCCTACTCGAGTAATTTGCGTTTTCGTCATAATTAGGCCATTTATTGCCTAAAGCGGTAAAATAAAAATGAGGTCGTATTCAAAATTTAATACACTATCCGAATAACCAAAAAATACAGGGTGTTCAATTAAAAAAATTGTTTTTGTTTTTTAAAGTATGGCATTGTATTTTACGTAATTAGAGAGAGCATACAAAATTGTAAAAGATTACTTTTCATTTTTTTTTAATATTTTGTCCCTAACGGAAATAATGAGTGCACAATGAAAAATCAACCACTCTGTATAGTTCAGACATGGCTTTTATAGTGATTTATTCTCAAATTAAAAAAAATAATGATGTCTTAACGACGATAGTAACTGGCTAGCAGCTGCAGTAGAATACAGTAATCCCTCCATTTACGCGATCTCCATTTACGCGAATTCACTTTAACGCGGTTGAAAATTTCTTAATTTTAATTTAATATAAATGTTCTATTGCACGTCATATGGCGGTTTGTGATGATTCCGCGCGTAGTTTTTGCAACATGTGCACGAATAACACCCTATCTTCCTAAAAGTTAGGTATGTGTGTATTTAAACATTCAGGTTCATTCGCATTCACACAAGTTCCATTTACGCGATTTCCATTTACGCGCTATTTTCATGGAACCAATTACCCGCGTAAATAGAGGGATTACTGAATTTTGATACAAAAACTTATTATTATTATTACAGAGGTATAGACTTACACTGGTCAACATGATTTTTATCTCACGAGTACCAATTAATGATGTTTTTTATCGTACTTTCAAATATGTTTTTTTTTTATATTTTTAGACGTTTTTCCATTTATTTGTGTTATTTATTCATCTTGATGATAGAAGCAAATGGGATAACTCAAATGATACCTACCGTTATCTTGCCCAACACATTCATCAAAATGATGCCAGTTGTGAACCAGTAAAAGCTTCATTGTGAAAGCTTTGTGTGATTAAATTATTGTATAGTACATATTACAAATTTACTTCTTTTAATTAGTCGTTACTTACAAAATGCGTAGAATTTATCTAAATCATCCTGCTAACATTTTTGTTATATATGTGGGGAAGTGACCGTCAAATGCCAAAGGCGTAAAAACGTTGGACTTTATGAACTTTATTTTGGATGTAAAATGAAAAAAACAAACAAGAGCCTCATATATCTGTTATTTATCGTGTTCAAGAAGGCTTATTAGTACATGGAAAAAATCGCAAACGTGACATGTCATGATATTGGGTATCTTCACGATTTGGGGGGAATCCAAAGATCACTTCTTTGATTGTTATTTCTGCTAACAAACATTAAAAAAATTACGCCAAAGTCAAAACATATACGGATGAAGAATTGCTCATATGAAATCCTCCAGAATATGTTCTGATGAAAATAAGAAAGATGGCTCAGTCTGCTGGTATGACGGAAACATCAAAAACCTAAATTTATATGAGAAAAGCTTGAATATACAGTGTATTAATTGAATATTTGCAGTGATTTTGAGGTTATTGCAGATATTCTTGGTCTGTAGCTTGGTTATATAAAGTCTAGCTACTTCTATGTCAATAGGATAGAAGAACAGAAAAAAAAACACTATATTGGCAAATAATAGACACTATTATTGGTTTCAATACTAACAGAGCTTTCCTAAAATTGTGATGCAAAAATTAAAGAAGGAAGGTTTGTGGGCCCACAAATACCAACAATAGTGTATAATGAACATTTTGTGGGACTATTGAATTCACTAGTGCTCGATATTATCAACGATCTTACCAAATTTGGGCTGTAATATGTCCTTGAAAATTACCTTGTCTTACACTGGTTTTAATTTTATGATTTTAATGTATATCGAAAGAAATTTAGGAGAAAATACCGATTCAGTTATCCGTTTTTAAAAAACTTCATCTTATACATTACAAGGTTTTTCATCAGTACAGCCAACTGCTTGATAATTAAAAGCATGTAACAAATGATAAGTAATAAAGTAAAAATGGAAATCAAATATTAATTTACAGAAGGATTATCAAAAATAAAAAGAAAATTTTTGGGAAGCACTTGCTCGAAATGTGTACCATCCAATGCTGCTAAGAAAAATTGAGGCGTCAGAACCATCGATATCTTATATTCTTTTCAAAATAAGCATAATATGATAAACAGAACTGATGCTTGAATTTCCATGTTATCAGTTTTCTTAGAACTACGGTCGCGAGAATAATTATCACTTCTAAACTTATAAAAATGTTGATAAAACTTAGACAAATATGTTTGTCACAAAATGATAAGATAAATAAAATAAAACACAAAGTTGTACAATACATATATATTTTGTCATATTATTTTGAATTTTTGCAAAGATACATCCAAATACAATACTTATGCTTTTTCTAAAACATCTAAGGCACGTTTAATTAAATTCTTAAAAAAATTATTGTTTCGCCTTAATGTATGTATACATTACTTTGTTTTATCGTCAATAATTACAATGTATTATAGAAATATGAATGGCATATTTTTTTAACTAACATTTCCTGAGAAATTTTATAATTGAAACGATATTTGTACATTTTTTTATAGTTACATATTCTGAATAGGTAAGTATTAAATTGTAATTTAAAAAATCATCACATATTGTTAATTTAAAAACAAATAATCCAAACAGGATTATTCAGGGCGATGCGTAGAGGCTAGATCAGTTTACATAATACATACTAAAATGGAATTATACAAATTAAAATGGAAATTCATTACAATAACAAAATTTCGTTGTAAAATTTCGATTTTTACTACTCTTTTTTAAAACTTAAAGAGAACAATATTTCTTAGATTCTATTCTCTAATGTTTAAGCTTTATATACTTCCAACTGCAAAAGCTCCAGCAACGGAATCATGGTTATCGGGACTTGTGTTAAGTTATCTTCTGAAGTTTTTAATCTTCGATGTTGTTTTCAATTTTATATGGTTGGATCTAAGGGTTCTTGAAGATTCAATCTACATACTTCTTCATCTTTAGGATCATACGCTTATTATCAACTATACAAACCTTAGTAATTTGTTAGTTACAGGTTTGATTCTCTGGTAAATTTAACTGGGCCGTACGTGCGTCGTTGTTTAGTTCAATTCGGATATATTGAAGGAAGCAATGAAACAGAAAATGCTGAGAAAATGATGGATATACATACATAAGAATAAAAGGCAAAACTTGTACAAGACAAATTTTGAACGCTGTTTACATATCTCATAGATGACGAGGTGAAACTGGTTACTAATATTAATTAATTAATATTTGCCAATACAATGAAAAAACAGCGGTGATTTTTGTAGTTGTCCATTCGACAGTTTTCGGAATGGAAAATGTTCTAAAGTTAATATTATTTTTCCAACTAGAGCTAGCAAATAGCGCCAATATGTAACACATTTCTTATTGTTACAGTTAGAAAACTATAACAGTAATGGACGATTCAATAATTACCACTGTTTCATTCAAATCTGCATATTTGTGTTGGTTGCGGTCCCAGTTCTTGCTATGTTTAATTTTAGGTCTTATTTTTAGGAGAAATCTGTTTTGTAAGTTACATTTTAATAATATGTGATTAAATAAATATATTTCTTTATTGGTTAATTATATTTATGAGCGTTAGAATCATAATTTTATTGAGCTTTTGTTATGATTAGTTTAGTTATAAAACTATAGTCCGTTATTTCTAGTCTCAAACATCCCTTCCAAGTTTAATGTATCATTTCTTGATGAAAATTAACATTAATTGAATGTTTAATGAGCATTTTGAGGCAATTTAAATAGAACGATTCGGAAAATCTGTCCTACGTCACATCAAATCGATTCTAACCAAAATAAAATCAGACAATATAAATCTAAGAACGAAAGACTGTACGGTCTAAGTGTGGGAGAATATACATAGGAGGAAGTGGTAAACTCTTATAAGAAAGATGATCAAATAGAATAAAACAATTCTTATCACAGAGAACCACCACATTAAAAAGAATCTTGAACAAAACATCATATGCGTTCATAAAATTCGAATTCAAACTTAGATTCGGAGATGTCTTTGTTCTATTAATTAGAAATAGTATCTGCAAAAGACTAACAATCATAATGCAGAAATAATAAAAGCAGACCATCTCCAACAAGCGCATCGTACATGCAATGCTTCAATGCGTCTAGTTTTTCGCACAAGTTAATGGATATATACTGCTGTGGATATACCCGTAACTTAAAAATGAGCTTCATAGTGGTAATTTCTTCTCCAAAATAACACGGTGGTTAACGTGCTTCGATTATCAATAATCTAAATTATAGAAATTTGGTTCAAGTTCCACAATACACACTGCTCGTAAGCAACAACTTGAATCAGGCACAATTACTGGAACACTGTAAATACAATGAGTTTTGTAAGTAATGGTTCTTCTCAAGGTTAAAAATCTTCAGCAATCTGTCTGACCGTGTTCAAAGGTCAGACAGATTGCTGAAGTGTCGGGGAATCAAAATACAACAACCAGAAATTGCTCGCATATCACTTAGTTGATTTAGTTTGTTTTCTATTTCATTATGATCAACTTTTGATTTATCCGGTATTTATCGCTTATTAAAAATGTCTATTATTAATCACGATTATGCTTATAATAATGTTATCTCATATAATAAAATTTATTTCTAAGTAAAAGAAAATTTTTTTGCATACCTACACTAACATTTTCTTATTTAATGAAAATATGTATGTGAGAGAGCCAATTAAAGCAATGTTAACATCTACAAGATGTTAAATAGATAGGACATCTCTCGTACAAAAAATGCCATAAAGCCGATTTAAGACTTCAATAATAAGGTGACATCAAAAACATAAGAACTTAGTTAACACAAATCACAAATAACGCCTTGCTTTAGTTTTCTTACTGAAAATGTTTATTTAATGTGATTACAGTTTTACATAAAGTGAAACAGCGAAAGACTAATCCTCAGCATTTAAAGTACCTAATAGAGCTAGGATGAGATACTGGCATTTTCAGTATAGGGTAGCAATACCTACTGAGATATCGATGCCATGCACAGTATCGATTCTGAGTACTGGTATCGGTAGGTAAGTATGAATAGTTTGTATTTGATTTCTTGGTCTCGATTTTCTAGTATCTGTTTTTTAGTATCGATACTGCAGTATTGGTTCATATGTGTGTAGGTAACGATTTCTAGGTATTGCTACGTTATTAGAATCGATGCTTCACTTATGTCGAATTATACTGGGCGATGTATCGATACTTCGTCGAGCTCTAGAATTTATATAGTTAAAATTTCTATGGTTTATCTCTTATGTAGTTCCAAGTAGTAAAATTATTTAGAGATTTACTAATAACATATCATCATAAACAATAAAATTATTTAAAAACACATTTACAATAATTAATTAAAAACTATATGTAGGTTATGAGCATTCTGAGATTTTTTTTAAACCAAAACAAACTCATTAATTATAAAACGAAATTTGTGTAACACATTATATTTTCAAATAAAATCCCTCTTTTAGTTTTGTTTGCATACATCTTGTAGTAGTTTTAATCTGCATTTAATTGCTTATTGCTAGTATGTTTAAATAGAGTTTAAGAGGACTATGCTCCTTATCAATCTGCAATAAAGATAAACACTAGTAGTTAATAAAATTACTTAATTAAAAACAGTCTCGGCTATTGTAAGTTTTTGTTTTTATTATGTGTATTTTTTAGTTTTAATAGTCAACAATCATTAAAATCCTAGACTTTCTCAAAGAGCGTAACAGGATAAGTATTATTGAATATAATTACAGTGGCTGCTCTCTCCAAGTATGTAGTATATACATTTTTATTGAGACATTTGTAAAACTAAAACTTTATTGTTTTTAATCGATCGAGTTCTTCTCAATCGAATTGAAAAAATTAAATTTGTTTTAGAAATAATAGGAATTGATATGTGAATTTATAGCAATTGCCAATGTTGGCGTTATAATATCACTTATTTCTTGCTGTGTATTAGCGTACGTAAACATATTATTATATGTTATGGAATAAATTGGTATTTAATTTGATTTTTTATTTATTTTATTGACCTCTAAGTGGAAATAAATCAGGAATTAAAAGATAAGTACATAAAGGTAAAAAAATACATATATTAATAAGTAATTCTTAAAGCATTCGTCTTATGCTTTGTAAAATGTAGTTGCTATTAAAACCTTAGTTAACACAGGGTTTCGAAAATATTCATAAATTTATCAAATCACGTAATTTTTATTCAGGAATGATAAATTCTGTTTACCGAAATAGAACGAATCTGAACGAATTTAGTGAAGCTAGTTTCTATCGATTCCGATCATAAAGTATAAAGACGATGTTTTCACTGCTCCATGAATGGATCTTTATACACTTCCTCCCACTAATGCCCCACCCTGGACTTTATTCCAACTACCACATCATCGGCCAGCACAAATCGGTTACGAAAGAAATGTAAAATTTTGAGAAAATGTTGATTTCATATTGTATTACGTGTCATTTAAGAAGGAATATTTCGAAGTTCAACGCCTAAAGGGAAATGGCAAAATTTTTGTGGGAAATAATAGTTTACGGTTATATTTAGTATTAGTTATACAGACATATTTGGCACAATGAATGAAAGTCGTTTCTAACGTTTTTTTTTTAATTCTAAGAGGGCAGCAAAATTTATATACAAGTAAATCAATATTTTTATGGTCAACATTTACTTGACTTGGTGGTGTAGTACAATTTATTACAGAATTAAATTTGGAGATTTCAGGTTACGATACGTAGCCATCTTAAAATCGGTCGATCTAGGAACAAAATAGTGATCAGTTCTTAAAATTTAATCACAGAACTAAGTTTGCAGGTTTCCGGGTTCTCTAAATATTAGTTTTGAAAATGATGAATTTGAAAACAAAAAAAGTTTCAAATGGTGGCCTCTTTATCAAATTCAATCACATAATTGAATTTGCAGATATGTATCAGCATATTGACTTTAAAACTAGTTGGTCCAAAACCAAACAAAAAATTGTGATCACATTTTTAAAATTCCTCTCCCTAGCTTTGTTCGCGTAAGGTAGATACAAGCTGTTTCTACTGTTTGTTGATTTATCCGTGAATAATAATGGACATGACAACATATACATTTAATTATATGTTAATTAGTTGTTAATTATTTTTACAATTATTATTGTTAAATTACTTAGATCTAAAAAATACTTCTGAAAAATGGATAAGATAAAATCTTAACCATCAGAAAGTTATTGTCTTATATTAGTGGCAAAATGTGGAATTAGTATATTTTGTACTTTCCTGCACTTCTTTGACTTTATTTTGTTTTTTGGTTAATTTTTGTACTGTATGTGTAAGTATGATAACATTTGGTAGCCTTCATAATAGAAATTAGTATTTTTTCCTATTCAACTGTAAAAATCGATTTGTATGTATCCTTTCTTGGTAAGAAGTAGGCAAGTCTTTGGAATCTTGAGTTTTCGGTTAGCCTTTCTAATTAACATGAAGTTTGTTATTATGACTTCTAAAGCTGCCTTTATACCTTCAGAGCTTCAAGTCTTTTCGCTTTTTCTCTTGTACGTCTGTACGAATCATCTGAAAAAGTTTTGTATGAAGTATTAGTTGTCCTTGCCGTCTCACTTCATTTGACCCTATTCGAGTGACACAATAAAATCTATCATCGGCATTTCACTCAAAGATCAGATTTTTGTAATAAAATTGCATCTAAATTGGGTAGCTATCAGCACATGATATCAAATATTACTTTTTACCATTATCAATAGGCCCTTTTAAGATCATTTATCGTTATTATTCAATATTCTGGCACGAAACAATATAGTATATAGTGAAAGAAATTCAATTAATTGTACCAAAACACTTTTTACCATTTAAGTTTGTGATGTTGTAGCTATTGGCTTCAGTGTTATGCAAGAATTGGTCATAAAATTTTGGGTTTAGTATTTGTATTCTTTTATTTCCACAAGATAGACACAAAGTATTTTATTTGTAATAATCTGATTGTCGGTTTGAACTGCATGGTTCAATTATATTTACTATTTTCGGAAAATGTATTGCAAAGACACATTTCACAGACAAACTACGTAGCTATTTATACAGGGTTTCCACGACCGAGTGGGACATAGGGAGAATACATAAAATCGGTTTTCGGTGAATATTATCTCCCTAATACTATTTCATCCAAATGTAAGTGCCGCATATTATAACTGGGTTAACAATGAACATTTCCAAAATCATAATACAAAGAATTTTAATTATTTTGAATAAAGTCAGAAAATTATTATTTTTAAATCTATTGTAGGTGAATTCGGCTGTATTAAAATGACTTTCTTTGTATATGATTGTGGAAATGTTCATTGTTAACCCAGTTATAATATGCGCCACTAAAATTTGGATGAAGAAGTATTTGGGAGATAATATTCACCGAAAACCTATTTTATGTATTCTTCCTATGTCCCACTCGGCCGTGGAAACCCTGTATGTCTACAGTTAAAAATGACAGTAATACCAAGATCGAGAGTTACCTTTCCAAACGTTTGAAATATTTAAAATTTTATTTTCTTGCTATAAGTTTAAATAGGTTCTGAAATACATATATTAGAATAGTTCTAAAGTAGTAGGCAATGAGTAATTAATTTTTAGTTTTTGATAAACCTGGAGTGAGAAGTCAAAGCTTTATAGTGTTGCAAAATTAATTTACTACTACTAGTTATCCTGCTATACCCTTTAATATTAGTTAATAAACAAAATAACGGAACTGTTGATTTTTCTTCACAGCTGTAAGTTTAATAATCGTTATCTCTTAGTCGAGATAAAAAAAATTTAATCACCGGCTCCTTGGATTGCTTGAATATTTCATCAAATTTAGCGAGCTGGCTATAGTCATCGTCATCACTCTCGGCATTATCGCGATACAAGTCATATCGAGGTAGTGAATGTAACGCTAAAACAGCCGCCTCTGTATTGAATTCTTCAAGTAGACCTTCGATAAAATTCTTCATATCTATTTCATCATGCTCACATTTGACAGAAAAGAATTTTTCTAGGCCTTTAAAGAATACATCTATAACAGATCCTCCGTACTTGTCTACATAACGAGAAAACATCATATTACATCTTCTTCCTAGTTCTGTTAATTCGAACTCGCTCTCGAAGTACAATACTGTAAATTCTAACATAAGGTATGCAGTAATTGAATCTTCCGGATCTATTATTGCCGGATATCTTAATAATAGTTCGACCATGACAGCTCCATTTTCTTTTGATTCCATGGAATTATTGCATAAAGTTTGAATGAAATCATTGACATTTTTGTGGAATTCTGCTTCCACTCCGATCTTAGCGCGATTCTTTTCAACGTAGTTCTTAAATAAGTCTATGCAATAGTCTAAAAGTTCAAGCTTCTTCTGACCCGAGGAGACAAAGATGCATTTGCAATAAAAAATTTCGGTATTTTTTATAAACAGTGTTTTTTCTAGAAAGAATTTTAAAACTTCAACATCAAATTGTTTAATTTCTTCGTCTGTGATATCATTGAGTTGATCTAGAAATTTAGAGCATTCTATATCGATGAGTTCATCGCGGAGATACTGCAAAACTTGTTCTGGTGGCATATTATTTAAAAGCGACGATAAATCTTTAATTTTAGTCGTTTCAACTTGTTTTGGTACTATTGTTTCATCGGCAACGGACTTACATAAGAATACCTTTTTTGCACCTCTAACGTGTTTAAGGACAGTATTGTCATCAATTTCTTGTAAAAATAGTAATACAGCAAATTCTGGAGCATACACACACACATTCATAAACGTACCAAAGCAATACTTCACATAATAACCTATGCAATATTGTTTAATTAAGATGAACTTATTCTTATGGCTATCAATATTTTTTATAGCCTCTGCAATTGCTCTTTGTAGTGTAACTTTATCAAATGTGGTTCCATAAAGCATTCTGCCATCTGGACTGGGTTTCATAGTTTCAGCGAGGTTGTAGAATTCATCTTGTGAAAAAATCGATAAGAATATGGCAGCAAACGACGCTCGGTCGTAATCAACCTCTTGAAGTACACTTCTTGCGTAGTTTTTATATGCGTCGATTATATTTTGTTGCGGATAGTGGTATAGATTTTTAAGAAATACCGTCACTTTATAATTGGTATATCTAAACACGACCTGTTTATTTTCAATTAATCTTTCAGGTTGATAACGTTTATACCAAATCAATATATCTTCTCTTATACGTATTCTAATATTTTTCCAGAAAGCGATATCAAACTGCTCGAATTCGAATTGTTTGAAACAACTATATAGTTCATTTGTAGCTTCCTTGTACAAGCTGGACACAAAAAAAATTATGACATTTGAATATTTCGTGAGCACTATTCTATTACTTGAGCAGCGTTGGTTATAGTCCAACACCCAATGAGTATACTTCATACACATATAACAATATAAATTATTGTGACATAGTTTATCCAATATGTTTCCAAAAGCTTCTAGAGCTATATCCTCGTATTTTCTTCTAGCAAACGGATTCTCACATATTTCCTTCATATGGATGGAAGCAATTAAACTTTGAAAATACTTTTCGACAGGTTTTCCAGTGTCAACCAGATGATTGAAATAAAACGGTAAATGGCGTTCGATTAGGCATTGATGATGGTTGTGTAATTCGAAAACGTCGTCTATCACTGCCCACATATTAGGAGTAAATTGTTCGAAATAGTACCAATTATAAAAGTTATTAAATAGTTGTCCAAACATCTTTATTTCATAACGAAATCTATTAAATATAAATTCTAGTACTTCTTGGAAAGACTGGTTCTCTTTGTGTAAAGCACAATTTTCGAACATATCCTTTATAATATCTGGATCATCTTCTGTAATTAGGCGCTTCTTAAGTACTGGTATTATTACATTAGGTGTTTGCAAATTTTTTAAACGATGACTATATTCACTAATGTAATTCAAAACTTTATCTTTATCGGATTCAGAATTAAGTATAACTTTTATAATATCTTCACATATTCTAAAGTTCAGCAAATCTTCGAAGAAATCAATAGAATATTTATATTCATATCCTCTTTTAATAATTTCCCAAACGTTTTCTTTGCGTTCGGTTGCTTGAATAAATCTCAGTATTTTCACACCATCTTCCATAAAAACATCTTTTCGATCTTTCGGAAGACAACTACTCACAAATTCCGTAAGAATATTGTTTTTCTTTAGTAATTTATTAAACATTTTCCAATTTAAAATTTTCAAAAGGTCTTCGCCCAATTTTATTTTTTTCAAATTATTTCTCAAGACATTTCTTGTGGTAAGTGCCCCCAACTGAACATCAAAACGGAACTCCTCCTCCAGCGACCAAAAAAGGTCAACGTTATCCTTGGCTATCTTCTTTAAAGTTTTTGGGAAAGAAGAAAGTATTCTATATCTTTGTTCAAGAGTTTTTAAATCATATCCTAAAAGGGTTATTTTGTTTTTGATGACGGAATATAGTGATTGTTTCGATATCGAATAGTTTGGCTCATTGATCGTTTCTTTGATAAACTCGACGGAACATCCTGGTAGAACATATATTAAAAAGTTAGGATATTCCATTTTCAATCCATAATAATATTTTTCTAATAAATATTCATTATCTAAATACATGGCAAGTTTATTGAGTAATTTTATTTTAGTACTATATGATAAACAAGGCATAATTTCAACAACAAACTGTTCAGAGCTAATTTGTCTGAAAGCATACCGAAGAAATTCAGGACATTTTAAAATTCTCTTTATTAATAATAAGTTGCCACGTTTTAGTGATGTTAAAGAAAAGTTAACGTTTCCAACAGCAATAGCGATTTCTAGTTTAAACAATTCTTCTGTATTTGTGCTTGGTTGAATTAAATCGAGCAATTCAGTCGAATCACGATCGTTAGTAATTTGCTTTTTTATTTTAATAATGTAACGATTTAATTTCTCCTTGCTCTCTGGAATGTGACCGGTGTTTAAGGTATAAAATTCTTGGTACAAGTTGACAATTTTCGCCATTTTTGATGTATCTGTAATAAGAAGAAGATCCAATCAGACGATTTACAAGCAGTACTATAACGAGTAGCTCAAAAATCAATTTGCCATTTATTGTTTGCAATATTTCGGTTGAAATCGAGGTCATAACTACGAGACAGTCATTAAGTCATTCTGAAAACATGCTTTAAATCTGACATATTTGCGCTAGATAGTAAATCTTAAATGGAAAGGGGGGTTGAGTTGTACCTCGATTGAAAGGTCTTTACAAAGATACCTAGTTTATGGCATTACATTTCATTATGATTCTCAAAAATGAACTTTTATTTCTGTTACACAGAACAACAAATTTTCATTTTTTTAATTTTTCTTTATGAATTATATACAAACTTATTTTGTTTTATATTCCTAATAATTATTATAAAAACAAATATCTTCTTTCACGTCTGGTATTATAAACAAATGAAATTCATATTGATCACTCAATACTAACACTAACTAAGTATATGCTATTCTGGGACGTATTTAGAAAGTCTTTCTTTTCACTTTTCTTTTATATTGGGATGAAGAACATTCCGAAATTAAAGTCCAACAGTAGTCAGCAAGCATCTCGCTATTCCATTTGGCCTGATAGCGTTTTTCAATAGTAAAAATATTCTGATGAAATCTTTTCCCATGCTCCTCACTAACATCGCCAAGATTCGGGGAACAGAAGTTCAGGTGCCAATGCAAGAAATGTATTTTAAGACTCATATTATAGTCTAATGCATGGTAACTTCTAAGAAGTTCACTAACAATTTCCTCGTAATCTTAAGATTTTTTCATTACTAAAAAATTCTTTGTCACACTTTTAAATGCATCCCAAGCAGTTCGTTCTAAATCGCTCAAGAGTAGGTCAAAATCTCGATCCTGTTGTAACAGATTAATCTGGGGTCCTATAAAAATCCCCTCTTCAAGTTTTGCTTCAGATATATTAGAAAATTTTTGTGTAAGGTATCGAAATCCTGGTCCCTCTTTGTCCAATGCTTTGACGAAATTCTTCATCAGAGCTAATTTTATGTATAATGGCGGTAACGTATTTTATGAGGCTTCACCAACGAATTATGGACTACGTTCTTTTCTCCAGGAGTATATTGCATTCTGGTTGGCCATTGCTTAAGAGTATAGTGCAAATTTCTCTCTCGACTATCCCATTCACAAAGGAAACAGCAATACTTTGTGAATCCAAGTTGTAGACCAAGTAGAATTGCAACTACTTTGAGATCAGCACTGATGTACCATTTATAGGTTTTGTAATTGATTTTATCAAGGAGACGTGGCATAATATCATATGTTTCCTTCATGTGCACGGCATAACCATCAGGAATGGAGGGGTAGATGTTGTCTATATGTAGAAGGACAGCTTTCAAACTCAATTTAGAAGCATCTATAAAAAAACGTAATTTTTCCGGTTGGTGTTGGTAACCTAATTCTCGCATTAAACCGTCAACATTTTTGCAAAATGAAAGACCTTCTTCAGTTGAAAAATACCGTGACAGTTCTTTCTGGCGATTTCGATATACAGAAATACGCGTACCCGGAGCTAACAACTTCCATCCTTGCAGTCTTGATCCTAATATTTCTGCCTGAGTTTTTGATAAATTGAGATCTCGAACTAGGTCATTTAATTCCAATTGATTTATTAAATGAGGCGTGTCCTCTTAAGATGGCAAATATTCTTCATCTGTATCCGACAACTCTGAAATGTATTCTTCTACCTCGGTTTCAACTTGTTCTTGGTTCCAAACATCCATAGGACTTGGTACTGGCAAAGCTGCCAAATGGGGAACTGGACGAGTAGCAGAAGGTAAATCAGGATAGGTAATTTTATCCTTATTTTTACTGGAAAACCCGAAGGTCTTTGTACAGCAAAAGTAGCAGTCTGTCGAATGATCCCTTTGTTCTCGCCAAATCATAGGCCTACCAAATGGCATAGCTATGCTCTTACCTTTTATCCAGCTCCTCAAAGTAATAGCACATCGTGCACAGACATTGTGAGGGGTCTACAACTTGTCTGGATTTGTAATTTTTAATTTAAAATAAAGGTTATACGATTTTTCAATTAACGGTGTAATATTTCGTCTATGCTATTCAACGGTGAATTCTCCACATACATAAGAAAAACTGTTAGGATTGTTTACACACCTACGGGACATTGCGAATTCAAAAAACGTTTAACTAATGTTACTACCATACATTGAGTCAATTTGAGTCGAATAACGTGTCTGTAGGGTCTTGTATATACTCACATACGCATAGATTTATTAATTCCTTGATTTGATTGGTTCTAGAGAAAAAAAGGCAGTGGTTTAACGACTATGACGTACAAATGAAGCCCAAACATGTTAAATCCTGTTCAGACATGCCCGTTAGCATGATAATAAGTTGATCGTTTCTTTTAAAAACTCACTTACTCATAAAAAATATCTTTAGACATACAGTACCTACATTTAATACATATGTGTATAAAAAACATTTCTCAGAAACCTGATGTGATAGCCAATTTTTGAAAATATTTTCAGAATTACAATGAAAAAATCTATAACGTACACGTATCAAAGTGTAAGAAAAAAACCCTGTTGACCAGTGTTATTAGGAGAAGCGATTTACAGTATCAAAGAGATAACAAACTTACATGTATTAGCCAAGTGAAGTTGAAAGTGCTAAATGCAGATAAAAACTCAAAGCGTAGGCTTCCAACTCGACATGACACGGTCCAGGTCTTTTATTAAGATAAAAACTGTTTATTTTCAGATACAAAAAATTGAATTTATAAAATATTTGTCCCTTTTGCATTTTGTAAAAAACCGAAATATTTCGTTGATCTAGGTGTTAAAGAAACAAATGCAAAAGTACACATGTGTCGTGTTAGTTATTTAGTATTAAGTTAGACGATAAATAGCGGTGGTTGCAATTCTTAATTATTACGAGGTTTATAGTGATATTTTTTCCGTATTTTGTATTTCGTTCGTGCATAAAAGTGGTTTACTCTATGGCCGAAAGGGTGGAGTCGATTTCAATATTTTTTGCAAATCATCAATCTGCATTCAGAACAGCTGACATTTTTTAATCAACGGCATCCTGACAAACATGTCAATCGACAGTATGTCCTGGAATTGGTGCATAAATTTAGAGAAACTGGATCGGTAGCTAACAAAAAGCGAGATATTGCAAATCCAGGAGTCAATGAAGCAGCGGTAATAGCTGTTCTAGGTCATGTCATTCAAGATGCAACACTGAGTACGAGAAAACTGGCTGCTTTATCAGGGGTTAATCAAACTAGCATACAAAGAATTAAAAAAAAAACACAAATTTCATCCCTAGAAAATACGATTAGTCCAAGAGCTTAACGAAGATGATTTTGATAGACCGCTAGAATTCTGCGAGACGCTAAGCGCAAGGGTAGATCAGGACCCACATTTGTTATTTAATATCTGCTTTTCTGACAAATGTTCTTTCTTCGTCAATGGCACTGTAAACCGTCATAATTGCCGTTACTGGACGGTTACAAACCCTAAAATTCTTCATGAGCCGCACACGCAGCATCCAGAAACGTTTGGGCTGGCATCTTCGGTGACCACGTAGTTGGTTCCTTTTTTCTACCTGGTACATTAACTGGAGAAATGTACTTAGAACTATTAGAAACTGCAATCAATCCTCCCTTAACTGAAATAGTGGAAAACGATGAACGCTATTTGGAAAATCGTTTTATGTTTCAAGGATTGCGTTCTGCCTCATTATGCACGCCCTAGACTATTTAAACCAAGAATTTCCGGAAAGGGGGATTGGTAGGCGAGGTTCTATTGAGTGGCCACCAAGGTCGTCAGATTTGTCACTAATAGACTTTTTCTGTGGGGACATTTAAAAACTAAGATTTACGCCACTCCACCAACTTCTTTACAAGATTTACGGTAGCCAATTACAAATGAATGTCATCTCATAACACCAGATATGCTTCAAAATGTGAGAAACCGTTTTGAAGACAACCTGTAACACTGCATGGAAGTTGGTGGACAACACTTTCAACATGTACTTGACTAATACGTGTAAGTTTGTTATCTCTTTGATACTGTAAATCGCTTCTCATAATAACAGAAATAAAAGTTAATTTTTGAGCATCATATAATGAAATGTAATGCCATAAACTAGGTATCATTGTAGAGAGAATCGAAATACCTTTCAATCAAGGTACAACTCGACCCCCCTTTCTATTTAAGATTTTTGGGGTCAGTTCCACCCTGCCCAAGGTATTGCAGATGAGGGTTTGCTTGTACGCCTAATTAATATTCCCCTCAAAAACAAAGTTGACGTGTCTGAGCATTTTATTTTATATGACATTAAATGCCCAAAATCAATGCCGTTTCGATTTCGAATGGCCACTCTGTATTTGTATTTTCATATGTTTATGAACGAAAGCCGTCCGTTTGGAGGCAGTGTCAGATCTAACCACTCAATATCTTTTAGCAACGTTAAAACGCTTTGTCAATAGGCGACGAAAACCTCATAATCTCTATTTCGATAATGCAAAAACTTTTGTTGTTGTTAATGCAGTACTTAAAAAACGTCAAACGTTTTTACAATCAGACTCTAAATATTTCTATTTAGAAGACCATAGTATTTCATGGCATTTTATGCTTGCGGGAGCTGATAATTTTGACGGTATTTTGGAAGTTGGAATAAAAGGCATTCAATATCATTTAGAGTAGTTGGTAATGCTCATTTAACTTTTGAACAGTTTAGCACTGTATTGACTTAAATGATTTTAAATTCCAGACCATAAATGTATTCTTACTGCTGATCCTGATATCTTAGATCTCTTACTTCCGGGCAGTTTCTTATTGGAAAAGGTCTAACTAGTCTATCAGAACCGGATTACACTTCAATTACTGAGAATTACTTAAAACATTATCAGCGATTGCAGCAAATAACTCAACATTTTAGGCTTTGCTGGCACGAGGAGTATTTAAGCGAACTGCAGACAATGTTTAAATAGCAAAAAGACAGGGAAAACTCCATCAGCGTAGGGTCTATCGTTCTTACAAAAGAGGACAACCCATCTCCAATGCACTGGCATCTTGCGAAGATCACTAGCTTGCATCCAAGAGGTGAGGGTGTGGTGACATTTCTGTCAATAAAGGTGATTGATGGCGATATTAAGAGAAGTGTTAGTAAGATTTATCCATTACCGAATGTTCACCTTGGTAATAAAATTTGAATCAACAGTAAAATGCACTGAAGTGTTTGATATGATTACATTTTATTCTTATGTATTTACTTACTCGTGTATTATTTTATTACTATGATTATTGTTAACGTAGTTCCCAATTGAAAATTTCGTTGTTTTAATGTTTAAGCGGGCGTAATGCATTACGCAAATTTTTTAATTCTATAAAATCATGCCATTTTTCTGTTAGTAGTTAGAATGTGCATTGCAGAAAAGTGACGGTGATGTAAAATAACATTAACTATAAGTTTAAAACCCACAAGTGTCTCATATACTTTGTTATAGTCTTCGATAAGTTTTAAAAAGTTCCAAACTTGAAAACCCTCAAGATTGTTGAATGGAAAGTAATTCCCAAAAGTATTGAATATACTGTACAAATCATGCACCTATGGTCGGTGCTTGGCTTAGTCACGAACAAAATTAGCTCGAGAACTTAAATATCATAACTAGATAGAGTTCTCCTCGACATTTTGTAGAAAATTTCATGCTCTACAAAAAAAGTTTAACAAGTTTTCTTGATATATTATATGGTTAAAGCTGGATTCGCAAAAAAAAGAGAAAATATCGCAAAAATAATCCTAATTGTCCCTTTCTTTGCAGACGTAGGCTTAACGACAGAAGATATCACAAAACATTTAAGATTTTTTTGTAGAGCATGAAACCTTCTCTAAAAAAGTCTGGGAGAGCATTGTTCTAACTGTTATGGTTTTCAAGTTATCGAGCTAATTCTGTTCGTGATTAAGCCGTGCCCCGACCATAGGTGCAAAATTTGTACTGTATATATCCAAAATTTGAGAAAAATATGCAAGATTGCAGATGCCTAACATTCACACAGTCAAGAGGTAGGCGCATAAGGGTTCTCCGTCTCTAAAAGGGGCCTACTTGTAATTTCTATCTGGTAACACCTGGTCACCGTCTTGATCAAACCGAAGTTGTTCTTGTTGAATACATAGTGCAATAACAAAACTATGTACCATTATCGATCAAAAACATTGTAGTTGTAATCACAATGTGTAAATTTATGGCAATACGTAAACTTGTAAAATTGTCATAGTCCAGTTCGTTCTCCGTGAACGTGATTTCTTTGAGCTGAACCATTCACTAGATTGGTAGACTAAAATTAAAGTTGTGTAAACTTATAAAAAATCAGGTAGACATGTTAGTAGTAGTATATGATAGTACCTCTAGTAATATATTATTTTCTTAAAACAAATTATATGTAACTGACAAGTTATTTACCTTTTGAATCTTTTAAAGCGATGCATAAATTTACTCACATTTTACTATGGTACTGCGTTTTTACCTAAAGCATTGAACTTAGGTATAGGAAATGCTGTAGTAAAGTTGTAGAATATTTAAATCTACGTTTTACTGACCTATAATATGCAGGATGTTCCATTTGAATTAACGAAGATTTTCCATATTTTTCTTCGTCAAATTCGACAACATTTTCTGGGCACCCCTTATGCTGTAGATCAGTTCCTATAATGGTGTTTCAAGAAACTTTATAGCCTAACATTTGGTTAAAAAATATTTTTTTCTGTTAATTCACGGAACCAAAAAATTTGCGATATTATGCTCAACGAAAACTTGCCACGGAATAGCACGCCTGCCAATGCGTTAATTCCGTATATGTTTTACAACCGCCCCACTCTAGATCTATCTCTTTTCTGGCTGGCCTCAGTCGCTCTAAATGTTCTGTAGATTCAATATAAATGATAAAAAATAGAGGTTTGCCTTAAGAAAAAAAGTTGCTTTCGATCCGGAGAAAACTAGACACATGGAATTTATTTAATTATCTTTCTTATCAACCAAAATATTGGACTTCCTCGACCTGTAGGCACCTGTATAATAGGTTTAATTTGTTTTTTGTTTTCACTTAAAGCAATTCGCGGAAATATAACCAAGTGTGTGTGCAAAGTATGTAATAAAATATTGAAGTGAACACCAAAAACATTCCAAAAGTATAAATCAAAAAAAAAGAAAGCTCAAAAACCAACTCCAGTCATCTCTTCTGTCATCTCTCAAAATGTTAAAAGTGCAGAAATTAACCAAACTGTATTTTTTGCGAGGGACATTTTGCCAGATTCAAAAATATGTCAGAATATAAAATTAAGGCATATAGATGAGTATCAAGATAATTAAGAATGTTAGAAAACACGTAATTGATGTCAGTCTTGTTTGGGATGGTGGATAAGAGCACAGCTATTACAAATTCATTGACACCCGGCTGAGCATTGATAAAGGAGACCTGGCAACAAGTGACGTTAGGTACAAACTATATTCTAATAGAGCGTTGCCCCACACACGATTCAAAACATTATATTGAAAAAGAGACATTGTTTGTCTGGTTGCCTAACCAAATTGTAATTATAACACTGGTAGCCGAGTTTCGCAGCATAGGTAACAATAGTTATTATTCATGTAATGTTAAAATTTATAAACAAGTTTATTGTAATATGTAACCTTGATATAATAAACTTGAATAAAATGTGCTAACACTTTTATTTAATTGGCGGGAAATTCGTAATGAATACGGGAATTTTTCAGCCATTTATAAAGAAAAATAATGCTTACATGGTTGGCAACACTGTTGTGGGGCATGCTTCTAAGTTATTTACGTGATTTACGTCAAGTTGTGTTCAACAATGCGATACAATACAATACTTAAATTTAACTGTAGTCATTTCTCGTACAAAATGGTCCTAAGGAAATTTTTGAATATTATCTTGTTTACTTCTAACTCCTCCTATCAAAACACGTATATCGAGAAAAATAATATCTGCATCTCTTTTTGACGTATCAGAAATATTTATTTCTCTCTGACCATCTTTGAAACGGTGGGAGAGGGGTATGGCAAAGCTGTACAATGTACAGTCGTGGCCAGATAAATGTAGTACAACCTTAAATTTCATATATGTCAAAAATTCGAAATTTTATTATTGTAAGACGAGCTTTAGCTTAAGCTGCTTGTCATAAAAATCAAATGTCAGATCATACCGGAGCACAAACTTACACCATACAAATTTTTTAAAAACACTTGTCCTACATTTATCTGGCCTCGACTGTACATCATAAGGAGCGGCAAATTTAAATGTGAATGTTTAACAACTTAAGACTTTTTTTCTCGTATACTAATGAAATAAAATTATAGAGACAAACACTATTTTTACCGAAGATTAAATTTAATAAACAATAAAAAAAATAGTCCACGAAGCTATTGAACTAATTTTTTTGTAAGGCGCCTAATGTGACAGCAAATTATAATATGCTTGTAGGAGATTACTTTAAACTTTATCTTAATTGAGTTCAAAAAAAATTAAAGCCATACGCTATGTAATAATAGTTTAGTTACCTACCTACATGCTACCTACTTACATTAATATTAATTATCTGGTCTCTTCTCTTCTTAAATCTCAAAGGCCTAGCAGCATTACGATATAAACAAAAAGGTACTCATATTAACGCGTTAATTAGTAGTTTGTAAAAATGACGCGAACCTTTATGGATAGATGGTTGTATATTATTACATGAATGATTTTTATTGAATGGCATATTTTGAGAGGAAGCAATTTTATCATGCAGATGAGATATTTACCTTTACAACACTCCAGTTTAGAGTTTAACATATGTATCGTAAATTCTCTTTGAAAACTTAATATCCTAAGAAAAGCTAGTATAAACTATCTAAATTCAATTAATCTTAAGATTCAGTTAGCATTCAACTTCCATTTTTCCAGTTCCAATTCCAATGAAATACAATATTAATCCATAAAACGAATTGAATCGCCACGCACTTTAACGTAAATTTTGGATTACAAGATAACACTACATGATTATTTATTATTACCGTAGAATAATATATCTATAGAGTACATCCAATCCCAGATTTATCTATACAATTATTAAATGATAAATACATGAGAAACGCAAAAATATATAAACAGATAAAAGGGCAGGAAACAATATCCACTGCTATACTATCCTTCTTACATAAAAATCAATCGCGTAAGGCGACTGAAACAGCGAGCGCTATCTGTAGGAAATATTTATTACTGTCATTAATAAAAAACTTCAATAGACTTTAATTATACTCTAATTATTCGTTTTTCTTTAAAGAATTTTGATTTTATAAATACAACATGATATAATAATCCATGAATCTAAATTTTTTGATGTGTATGATGTAAATTTTACTTTGTAAAATTGGTTGCCTAGTATAAAGGTTTCAGCATATATTTGTAATAATGGTAATAATAGTATTATGTGTTGGAGGTGTGTTGCTGCTAACAGCTCACCCCTTTTTCTTGTATTCTTTTGTATTCAAATAAAACACTTTTACTTATTATTTTATTCACACATGTTTGCGCAACGCATACGTCCCATATTAGAGCGTATAATTACCATTACATAAATTGTGGACTCCACTAAAACCAGTACATATAGACATAAGTATATCTTATAAACTTGGATGCAGTTGTCAACATTCACAAAATTGAAAGCCATTCGTGTTGCCGGTATTACATATAATTTACTTGGAATGTTCTGATGTCATCTGGGTGATAATACATACACCCATTTAAGCTGTTCTTGCTGTTAATGATTGATTTGTGGCGAAAGAAATCGTTTTTCATCTTCTATTTATAAAACAAGCGATTTTTTTACATGTATACAGACTTTTGTGAGTAACTGTATATGTACACTGTATCAAATAAGTCTCCATACACTATCTAATTTCGTTAGATAAACAATCTATTGAAATATACACTGGTGATGTCAATATAGATCTTTTGGACAGGGCAAGTAATACGGTTAATCAATATCTTTCAATGGTGACAAGTTATGGCTTTCTTTCTTATATTAATAAACCCACAAGGGTAACCGCAACCAGTGCAACCTGCATTGATCATTTTTTTGCTAGAAATATATCACAGAAAAACAAAATTAAATTAAGTGGGACTATATTGGAAAATTCAATAACCGACCACTACACAATTTTATTACGGGTCGGGGAATGTGGTAGAGGAACGGAGAGTGATACTGGGGGGCTAAGGTATAAGTCAAGTGTTAACTTTAATAAACTTTATTCTTTACCAGAAGCTCAGGAATGGGGCGATGTACTAAGCTGTAATAGTCCTATTACTGCGATGGACACTTTTATGGGAGCGTTTCAGGGATGTCTCAGGGATAGTAGTACAAAAAGGAAAATAAAAGAAACTAAAAAGTTAAAGCCGTGGATTACGCATGGTATAGTAATTTCTATTAATACTAGGGATCGACTTAAGAAAAATTTGTTGAGGGGTGCAAACAGTAATGAATTACAAGTTGCATATTTTAAACATTACAGAAATTGTCTTACTAAAACCATAAAAAAAGCAAAAAATGAATATTACAAGGAAAAGCTGGAAGAGTGTAAAAACAATTATAAACAAACTTGGCGGGTTATTAATGACGCTTCTGGCCTAAAATCTATCAAAGCCAATAAAATTAACAATATTGCTTTTGACGGTAGAAGTGTTAGAGATAATTTCGAAATAGCTCAGATATATAATGATCACTTTATAAATATAGGTATTAAAATGGCAAATAAAATCATTCCAAATGATCAAAATATACACATTAAAAACCTTAAGGATGTGGGAGACTCATTATTCTTACCACCAATAGACACTAATGAGCTCATTTTATTAATAAATAATTTAAAGAGCACAAGTGCCCCTGGTTATGATGAAATTGCACCAAAAACTATAAAATTTGTACATCTACTAATATTAAAACCCTTGCAGCACATTATCAATCTCATTATATCTACCTCCATTGTACCACACTACTTTAAGACTTCAGTAGTGAATGATATTAATAATTACAGACCAATTTCACTAATAAACTGCTTTGCAAAAATATTTGAGATGTACCTAAAAAAATGTTTGTTGAATTTTGTTGAGTCGCATAAATTAGTTTCGACCAAACAATTTGGTTTTTTGAGGGGCTTAAGTACGGAGCACGCCATTGGTGAGCTTGTGTCCAATGTAATGGAAGGGTTTCAGAATAACAAATGCACCATTGGCGTCTTCCTTGATCTTGCAAGGGCATTCGATACGGTACCGCACAGGTCTCTTATTTCCAAACTTCATAACTATGGTATTAGAGGTAGTATACTCACTATCTTTGAAAATTATTTAGCAGATCGAATTTAATATGTAAAAGTAAATAATACACTGAGTGAGCCACAAAAAATAAGGATAGGGATACCTCAGGGTACGGTATTAGGACCGATCTTGTTTTTGCTTTACATAAATGATATGCATTCATATTGTGATGAAGGTGTGATCCTATCGTACGCGGATGATACAACTATCCTGTACTCGGCATCAAACTGGATTGAAGCCAGGGTCGGAGCTGATAAATTTAACGGCAATTGAAAAAATAGAGCGGGTTGCTGAAATTAGATATTTGGGTATAATGCTGGACCAGCACTTGAGATGGGCTACACATGCTAACTATATCTCTGAAAAAATAAGAAAAGCCATATATATCTTCTATTCATTGAAAAACATATTAAAAACTTCTATCTTAAAAACCGTATACAATTCTGAAATAGATCTATCTTGAAATATGGGATTATAATTTGGGGTAGTTTACTAACAAACCATGCATGTAACTTACAAATAACTTAAAATATATTACTAAATTATATTTGGCCTCGATTGTTGAACTTTATAAGAAAAGTAAATTTTTAACATAAAAAATCTTTAAACACATAAGAACAGAGACCTTAACCAAAAGTTTCACATAGTCTTGGAACTAGGGCTAATATACAAAATCACCTATCACGGGCAAAATATGATAAAAGCAGTTTACCAGCGACAATGGCAGTTTCATGGTTCAAGGTATTACAATGCATTACCTACCAATTTAAAAAATATTAATAATTTGAAGATATTTTCTTAAAAAATAAGAGAATTTATGCTCCTTAATGATTCATACTTTCGTGGATTTTGGCAATCTTGACTCTGTGCGGGATTTGGATGGGGCTACCACACACATCTAACTCTTAAACACACACTCTTGGCACGCGCGCGCACAGTCACATAGAACACTTACACGTGCGCCATCGTAAAGAAAGAAGAGATATTGTTGTTGTAAATACACAGACAACCCAATTTTGAGTCAGGTGTATTCTGCTTTATACTGTAGGTTTTCTTTAGTACTATTATTAAATTATGGTTCTAATATAACGTTATGACAAGACCAGGCTCAGACACTACGAAATATGTATTTCTTTTGTCGGTTCTCAGGATGACTTTAATTTGCGTTATTGAGTTGCGTATGAAAGAAACTCATTTCTGTTTCTGTTAAATTCTTGCAGCTGGAAGCTTTCTTGTTTCTACAGATTTAACTGTATTGTCAATATATTTCTGACTGTCAATATTTCTGAATTGTATGTGCTATTATATTAATCTTAATACCTAGATAATTGAATGTAAAATACATAAGTACTTCTTATTTTGATAATGTAGCAAACAAGGTGGAGGTTTAGATATAATTTTATGTTGAAGCTCTACATATACTTATATTGTAAAAATTATAATTATTTCTTACTATAGTGTCAGTCAGCAATATCGTATTGAAAATCAATGAAGGGTCACTATTTTAACCAAACGTTTATATACTATGTATGTATACTTATACTATGTCTTTGCTTTTGTTTCAGTATTCTTGAAATAGCTTTAAGCATTTAAATGTTATATGTTTACAAGATTATAATTTTGAGAAATGAATTATGTACATCCGTTTAATGAGGTCCGCGTTTAAATAGTAAAATATAAATGTTAGGCATAAAAAGAACTACTATATAATTTTTTATCTTTATTCACGTATATATATAGGCACAATATTTAATTTAATTTTTGCAAGTATATTATGTATTGATTTGTTATACACTCGATAAGATTTTCAATTAACGTAAAAAGAATAGGAGGCTTCGTTTTGCAAATGCATGTCAACAACCCTATATCAGTTTGGGTGTCGGTAATATTTAGTAAATTCAACTTTTTTGGATCGGAGTGATGGTTTGGAGGAAGAAAAATGAACACCTCAAAGTAAAAATCTATGTGCGACAGTGAAACATTGTGACGCTAACGTTCTGGTATGGGGGTGTATGAGCGCAACAGATGTTGGCAATTTAGTTTTCATTGAGGGGATAATGAAGCAACATATATACTTATTTAAAAATTTTACAAGAAAATGCACATGTCAGTTCTGAAAAATTAGGATTAGGGAGGTCATTTATCTTTTAACAACCTAAAGATCCCAAACACAGGCAAAGCGTGTCAAAGAGTGGTTAATATTTAAGATAAAAAACAACTGCAAGGCAGGCTGCTCCCCACTCCCCAGACAGGAATCCTATTGAACATTTACGAGATGAAATAGGGAGAAGAGTTCGGACACAAGGTTAAAAATAAAGAACAGTTTAAGGAAGCAATATTAACAAAATGGAATTCAATCCAAGCGAAAGTAATAAACAAACTGATGAATGGAATGAAAAAGCGTCAAGCCAAGGATGGTCACACAAGTTACTAGAAAAACTCGTTCACTTTATACATTACAAATTGTCTGTATGAAAACTTTTTTGTGTTTGAATTTATATTTCTTTAGCATGTAATTTTTTTTATTTGTACTTGTTAGAATAAAATGTTGTGTGTGTCTATGAACTTCCTGGTACCTTCTGTAATATTTCTTTCCCGATAGACATGACATTAACTAAGTTAAATATGGTGGGGAGGGAGATACTTTGGAACTGCACTGTATAAGATACTTATACTTTTTATCCTTAGGGGATGCAACTAAGAATCTAGAATTTCTTTCCCCTGTTGTCTTTTTTGCTTTTTTTGTAAAAATAATTTATTGATAATACGTACGAGAAAAGAGACTGTTCCAAACGAGACTGAAAGTTCACTACGCCCAATCAGTCAGAAAACTACAAAAGATCGAGCTACTAGGGTCAACAGTTATTATAAATGAGGTAAATAGGGTACAATTAATCGTAATGGGTAATTCGGTCTGTGATGAAAAGAACAAAACACTAATTGTTCATATGAACGGGTCGATGGCCGCAGTGGTTTGGCGGCTGACTATCGTTGTGAGAGGACGATAGCTGCCAGGGTTCAATTCTCTGGAAGGACGGTGACATTTTTTCAGAGAGTTTAATCCCGAATCGACTTGCCATTCTCTGTTGGGAGCAAAGTGATTAACAGCGCGGCATTATAAAAGGCGATATGATGCTGTCACAAAGCCATTTGAACACAACTTACACACACCAAACTACACCGCAAGAGTTGCAGTAATAGCCAGACAAGTAATACAGCTTACGGAGTCACTGCAACTAAGCACCCACCACACATAAAGAAAAAAAAAACCCTCAATATTTCGTAAATTTAATTTTTGACTTCATCAGGAGGTACAGCTAAAAAAAATTACAATAATGAAACAATAAGAAACGAACTAGCAATTAAAACAACTTACAACAGTAGCAACAAATTATACATATTATATTTGAGACACAGTCAAATAGAATAAAATGTCTTGATGACGTAATACGCAAACTTCCCTTTCAGCTTCCCTTCATCTTTAAATACGTTGATGACACTATTTGTGCTATATCCAGTGATATGCTAGATACAACTCTGAATATATTTGACTTCTACAATCCACACTTACAATTTACCTCTGAAATGGAGAATGGTGGCAGCGTTCCCTTTTTAGAGACTAAAGTAATTAGTTTCGACAATAACGTGATCAAGTTAGATTGGTATCAGAAACACACCTCAACAGGTAGATTTCTTAAGTTTCACTCTAACCATCCCTTAAATCAAAAGTATAACACGGTCATTGCCATGAAAAACCAGGTCACACATATCAGTGACCAAGAATATAGCACCAATTTAAAAAAGTTGTTCCTGCAGTTTGCTAACAATGGTTATCCCGAACTTATACTACGATACAGTTAATTTTCTCCTCCAATATGTTTGATAGTCCTATTTTGATGATTGAGCTCCATCTTTATCCAAATATTATAAAGTTCCTTTTATAGAGGGACTCACTCTTAACCTAATTCAACACTTTAAGGGCTACACCAACCTCAGGATAGCTAAATATAATACGCTAACCGTTGGAAATATTTTTTCAAAAACCAAAGACAGGACTCCAATTTTCAATCAGAGTGGTGTTATTTACAAAATTTCCTGTCGTGATTGTAACGGCTGTTACATAGGCCAAACAGCTCAAATTCTAAAAAACAGATTAACACAACATAAGAGTGATAGTCGGATCGGTAAGCGTTCCTGCGTCTTGGCTCTCCATTTTCAAGACTTAGACCATAATTTTGATTATGGTTTGATTACAGACGGAAAATAATTATAAAAAAAAGTTGTTTCTCGAGATGGTGCAAATAATGAGTTGTCAGGGCTCGATCAATTTCAAAACAGATTCCAGCAACTTAGCAACATTTATTGTAACACTTTAAATACAAACTAATAGTCATAAATGTATGTTGAGACCTTGTATTTGTTTATTCATTTTTATATCTGACAAACAATTTTTTACTTATCCATATGTTTTTAAGCTGCCACAATTGTATACATTGAATTCTATTTGACTGTGTCTTAAATGTAATATGTATAATTTGTTGCTACTGTTGTAAGTTGTCTTAATTGCTAGTTCTTTTCTTATTGTTTCATTATTGTAATTTTTGTAGCTGTACCTCCTGATGAAGTCAAAAATTAAATTGACGAAATATTGAGGTTCATACGAACAAGTATGTTCGCAATATGGCTACCACGTCCAAGGATCAGAACTTATACCATAAGGTTAGTGGTAAAATAAGGTGTATTAGCGAAGATATTAGATTTGTGAAAACTTGTAAATGTTTTTCTGCTTTTCCAAACTTTGTTACTGTTTTGAACAATTGCAAAAGTAGCGATAAAGCCATTCGTTAAGCGAAAGAAAAATGGTTACGTTTAGAAATCGAATATCTTTTCGCTAAACGCAGTAAACTTGAGATTCAAACTTACCAATTTTGGAAATTTTTAACATTAGATCTAAATGATGTTGAATATCAACTATGGTGTGATTTTCAACGGAACATGTTTATTTCAATCGATAGGAAAGTTCAGAATAAGAAATTCTCTCATGATACGAAATTAAGAAAGTTAGGTTGCCTTTTAAAGAATAAACATCATGCTCCAATGAATACCATTAACATAGTAGAAAATCATTCCTCGCAAACTTTTAGTGAACGGGAACTTAATCTTTTGAATAAAGGATTGAAATTTGGTTTGCAGACTCGTGAATCGAATGTTGAGTGGGTTATTGCCGGGATAGAATCCTCTATCCAGCGGTTTCCTGAGCCCACAAAACAGTTCGTTAGGGAGGCCTGCAAACATACTATTTCAAAAAATTTGAAATCCTATAAATCACCTCAGAAATCCGAAAACATTAAAATCATTAATACTACGAGAAAAAAATTGCTTTTATTTGAAAGCTGGCAAAGGGAACAAGATTGTTATTTTAGATAATGAGGACTACTATGATCGGGTTAATGACCTGTAGTGGTCGTTATAAGTCCATTTCAAAAAATTCTTTACCGAAAATGATTAGAGACGTCAACAATGTGTTTAAAGCTTGTAACAACCTTGTTACTGTCGATGTTAGACGTAAGCTACATGTTTCCAATCCTGTTATCCCTAATTACATTGTTTACCTAAAATTTACTAACCTGGCAAGTCGGTAAGGCCAATTGTTTCGGCAATTGACGCGCGCCGACTTATAAGGTTTCCAAATGGCTGACCAATGAATTTAATAATTTGCCAATACAGCAACCTAGTTTTGCAGTAAAAAATTCGTTAGAATTTATTAAAGGAATTCAAAATATTCAGTTGCTGGAGGGTGAAGTATTGATTTCATTTGATGTTAGTTCGCTCTTTCGTAGAGTACCGATTCCAGACACCTTGATATGCCTTGAGGACTTGTTGCTTCAAAATAGTTTGAGTTAACAATGGGTCCAGGAATATATTCGCTTAACAGATGACATCTGTATGAAATATTTTTCAATTTAACGGGAGTTTTTATGAACAGCTGGAATGAACGGCAATGGGTAACTCCCTATCACACTTTTTAGCTAACCTTTTCATGAGCCGATTTGAAAAGGACTTAGAATCTGCGAGCCAATATTTTCCTAGGGTTTGGTTGAGGTATGTGAATGACATTTTCGCTATTTTTGATACTAAAAAATGTAATATTGACGATTTTCTCAATAGATTAAATAATCGGTTCGAAACCATAAAGTTCACTTGTGAAAGAGAAGAAAACGGGTAGCTACCCTTTCTAGATCCCTTAGTAATTAGAAATAACAATAGATTAGAGTTTGACGTGTATATATATCATTGTGTTGAACACAACAAAATGGCAAGCCTGAATTTTTTGGTCCACTGACTCCTCACTTTTCCCTTGAATAAGGCGAGGTATGACAAAGAGCTTACAATTATAAAAGATGCGGCCACGTGTAATGGTTTCCAGCCTCAGTATATCTATAAGTTAATTAGAAAGTTTAATTATAAGAAAACTGTGCAAGAATCTACGACTTTTCGAGATGATGTTAAAGCTTCATCCGGTGTGACCCTCTCTTACGCTCCCTTTTTCACTAAAGGTTTGAGTAAAATCTTCAAAGAGCTAGATCTCAGAATAGTTTACAGTTCTGGGACTAGTTTACGAAGTCTCATCGGTAACCCTAACGATAAAATACAATCTTTAGAAAAGTCAGGTATTTACGAAATCAATTGTAAAGATTGTAATCAAAAATATATTGGGCAAGCCAACTAGATTTAAAGAACATATGGCTAATCTTAGATTTAATAGAATTGAAAAATCGAGCGTTGTCCAACACATTTTTGAAACCGATCACAACATCGATCATAGGATGTTAAATTAATTAGACAAATAAACAATTTTAAGTTTCTAAATGTTTTCGAAAGTTTAGAAAAATAAGTCATGTGTAATAAACGGTGACAAAGGTCCTATCCCGCATTCGTCACTGTTTTCGTTAATAGGAAATTAATCGTATCGGATTGACCGTGCATAACATTTAGGTTACAGGTTAATTGAAGGTTTTATTTTAATTTAGTTTTATTATCGCCTTGATAATGACAGCGTTGCTGTCGAAACGCGTCGGTGTTTTAGTTAAAACTTGTTTGGTGTTTAGTGGGTTGAAGTGTTTAGTGTTCTACTTCTGCACCAAGAGATCCAGTGAAGAACTAGAGTTTTGTTCTTTCCATCACAGACCAAATTACCCATTACGATTAATTGTACCCTAACGAAGTCCGGTCGATATTTCCACGACTTATATTACTAAATATATGTATGTACATATATCATATATAGTCGTCATTAAATTTACAAAGACCCGCATATTCTGCTATAAAATTCTGTCATAGGAAACAAAAAAACTTCGTATTAACTACCTACTCTACTACTAGTGTATAGGCAACTATATAAGCTCTAGAGATGAGGAAAAGTATACTACGTCCCCGCGCAGGAGCTAGCCTGCAACATTTAGTTTATTTTGAAACTAATAAGAACATAACCAGAGGTTATCTTTTTATATTTTATGATGATGATGAGGTGATTAACTTTAATTTCTTTATAAAAATATGCCGCCTAAATGGATTCAAACTTGGTTTTTAGGTGTGGAAGTTTCGTTAACATTATTTAAACGAAATTTTGTGATTAGTAAGTATCTATAAATATATAAACATTATTAAATATTTTTCATTACAAGGTTTCTACAAAATATTTTAGCGAAATTTTTTGCAAATTAAAGGAGAAACGAGATAAAACAAAAATACATGCTTATATGTGTATTTTTCTTTTCATCCAGATGCTTTATTAACATTCTGAAATTCACATTTATTACGCGTCAAAATTTTATCACATTTTACAGAATTACAAAGATCGAATAGTAGCGGTAATTGTAATTAAGAAGCGATAGTACCCACTTTTTGTTTCAGTTGTATTATTGCGCGTAAATACCAAATGCAATGTAATATTAATTGAACGTGATCGCTTTGCGATCGCGTCATGCGCACTTTTAATTGTTAATTAATTAAACGATTTTGTCCGCGAATGCTTCGAGTTTTAACATCTGGGGAGGTCCAAAACTCCGAATGCTATCCACGTAAACGCTTAAAATGTCATGTGTTACTCCGACAAAGAGTCTCTGTCTACGTGGATGCAAAAACGCCTAACGATATACTGCTGGACCGGGTTGGTTTTCCTGTCACAGTCTCAATCTGTTGCTTTATTTATGCTGAACAGTAGTTTCATCGGAAAAAAACTAACTCCCTGCGCTTATTTGGATTAAAATAATTAACATGTTATCTATTTTAGATAATTAAATGCAGCTCATTAGTGCTAAATAAAATGAATGCGTACATTATGCCAGCACACCTTTTTCATTTGTTTCATTTCATTGCTTGAGTGCATGTCCAACAACACATTTGTTTTATTTATTGCTTTAGACAAATATAATTATAAATGGATTTGATACGTATATACACTATGTAAGAGAAACTACTGTGAGTTGCTGGTGGAACATTTTAAATAGATACTTTTTACTTGTGATAATGTGTGTTAACAAAGCAAATTATTAACCTAATATTAAGATGTAATTAACTAGTGGACTAAATGTAAGCGACTTCAGCACTATATTTAATAAGAATATGTTTAACTTAGTTATGTCTAAAACAAGCTATAGGAATGTATTTTGTGAAAAACTTTGCCCTTCCTAATAAACGCAAATGTCTCATTAGTAGATTTGAAATTTGTGCGAAGATCTGTTTTTGATACAGTTTGATCTATGACACTTACTTCTTTTAGGTTGTATTGGTATTTACTTTAATTAAATATAAATTCCATATTTTTTTGCTTGATCCTGATCTCCTATAATGACATGATGCTTAATCATGCTGAATATTACGACAAATATGTTTATGTACAGCACTAAAGTACTAAAGTAGATCTGCTTAAACGACTTTACAGAAATATGCAAACCGCCTTCGTCGCCACAATTTTCTTCAAACAAAATGCGGAAATGCATTTACATAAGAAAAGTAGTGGCGATGCGCCTGCTTTGTTGCGCATGCGTAACGACGATAGTTGGTAATGGATGTATAGTCAAATGTAAGCACAACAAAACAGCTGTTATCGGTAGATTGTTCTGCGCAGACGCACGGGTATAAGTATCGGTAGTGTTGTGGGAATGTTTGGAGTTTGCGAACTTTGGCACTACTTCTCCACTATCATTACTGTCCAACTATTTATGTAAATGCTCTCGTTTAAATACATGAGAACTAACTTCGGCACTCCACTACGCTTACACTACAATTCCCACTACCCTCTATGTGAATGAAGCTTACACCGTTCACTACTCTTACACTGCAATTGCCACTACCCTTTATGTAAATGAAGCTTAAAGCCACTAATGAGCTTAGTTAGTTCGAAATTACGGAGCTGTTGCAGCTATAAATACACCCACAAGAGTTACTACTATGACATCATCCTGCTTAGATAATGTTATCATTACAAATTCATTACCATTTCAAACGTTAGTAATACCTTCAGGTATTTCTGATCACTATGCCCAGATTGTTTGTATTAATACTGAAATTTAATTAAGTGTAAATAGAATTGTACTACGGCGTAATTTTAGTAAGTTTGCCGTGGCAGGATTTAGTACATGTATAGCTGAGAAGCGTTTTAATTTGGTTTTCCGAAATGTTTCAGTAGATGAAAAACTTGCTTACTTTATGTCAACTCTTAATTTATATTTTAACGCATGTTTTCCACTTAAAAAACAGGTAATCATTCCAATGCAAACTAATCTTACCTCCCCGGAAATCTACATGTATAAAGATAGAATAGCAATTTTTGAAACAATTTCACAATATGTTCCTTATTTAAAAAATAAATTTAAAACTATGTGGGAAATAATAAACAATGAATTAGGAAAATACAGTAGCTGTTCTCATAATACAAATGAT
Organism: Holotrichia oblita; assembly: GCA_023690525.1. NCBI lineage: Eukaryota > Metazoa > Arthropoda > Insecta > Coleoptera > Scarabaeidae > Holotrichia > Holotrichia oblita. The sequence goes on along the minus strand of CM043015.1, from coordinate 83,244,824 downwards.
CCAGAATCTTTAGCTAATGAATTTAATAACATAGATTCTTTAACTCTTCTTCAACATCGATGTTAAATTCCAACCCAATACTTAACATAAATCTAGAAAAGAATCCATTTTCTTTCTATTTTAAACCAATAGTAAAATCAGATTTAAAGAAATTGTAATTAAACTAAGGGTGGGTTTATCAATGTTAGGATAAAAGTGTTAGGTAAGTAACTGACAGTGATATTGCTAACTGGCAGATAAAATTTAGCAACTACAATGCTTTATCTTGCAGATAACTTCTATTTAACGCTCAATAAACGTTTCATTGTAAGTATCTTAGGAATAAAATTTTATCTGCAAGTTAATTTATTTATCCTCACATTGATAAACCCACCCTGAAAGTAAAAATTCTGTCGGTTTTGATGAAATTCCGTTGCATGTTATAGAAAGCTGTTTTGACGTAATTGCCGAGCCACTTTGCTATATTATTATTGGTTCACTAATAAAGGGACATTTTCCTGAAACATGCAATTGTCATACCAACTTATAAAAATGGTGATCGCAATAACTATGAGAACTATAGGTCTATTAGTCAATTAACAACAATTGCGAAAATTTTTGAAACTGTGCTATTTAGTGCTTATGATTTTCCAACTTTAGTACGAACTGGAATTGATATATGTATATATCATTCTGTAAAACAATACTTTACTGAAAATGATCTACAAGTAAATAAAAATAAAACCTGTTGTATATTATTTAAAACAAACAAGGGTATCGCCACCCCAGCAGATATTATGATGGATGGGGAAAAAGTAAAATTATCAAAATTTTGTTGTTTCTTGGGTATTTGTATAGATGACAGACTTAGATGGAGTGACCACATAGAACAGGTGGGTGGAAGACTTAGTAGTGCCTGCTCTGCACTAAAAATTTTAAATAGAATTAGTAATTATATGACATTTAAAGCAGTATAATATATACCACATTATGGAACAATGTTGCTTCAATTTTTTATATCTACTAATTTATATACTTCTATTAACAAAAACTTAAAATGAATTGACAATATATAACGCATTGCGTTTGAAAAGAAAGCTAACAATTACATGGATATACATACATACATACATACATATATCCTAAGAATCATTAAATATATCAACAAATGAGATGTATACATGGGTCACTGTTCTTGATGGGCCTTATCTTTTCTTCCTGTAACAAACGTATTAAGGTTAATTCATTATAGAAGAATTTAGTCGGTGTTGAAACGCAATCTAACATATACAGTATAGTCATAACCTTTTGGCTCTAATTGGAAGAAATTCTACTTTAAAAAATTTATTACAAAACAAAAAGAAGCACACACATTACATTAAAAATCTTATTCATCGGTTTTTGAAGTACTACTGGGCCAAACATAAAAATGTCTATTTTAGATAATTTATGGCAAAATAACTGATAATCTTAATTTAAATTTATTCATGAAATATCGACAGATACATATCAAGTCTTTTAGTAAATATATCTCTTAACATACAAATACATTGATTGTAATTTCTGTACTATAGTGTCAATCTGAAAGTATTTAATGTATAAGAGGAATATCATAGTTAGTGGATTGTTACTGAAAAATCAGAGAATTTGAGTAAAAAATCGAATAGTGTAAAATGGTATATACCCAACTTCATCAGCCTGATCCTGAAAATTATCTTAAATTTTACAGAGTGGACTCCTAACTTTTATGGAATGACAGAGTTTCGTCCCAAAATTTTGCGAATTGGGCACATCATAATTTGATTTTTACAGTAAATAGTAAAGAAGGTTGGTGTATGGTGTCAAATTATAAATATTATTTTTCCTATTTCGTATGGATGCTGCTCAGTACCTTCATCTTTTGCAGAATACACTGGAACCGATTTTGGATCACCTCACGCTTCATATTCCGTGAAACTCTCTTATTAGATTTGATTTTTGTTGTATATGAAGCGATTATTTACAAACACAGTAGTACTCCAATTATCTTCTTAATCGTTTCTTGTTCTAAGATGAATCTGAAAATAAAGTTGTTCATAAGAGGAGTAATGCCCATAATCGCTTAATATAACTTAAAAAACTAACTGATGTTTTTATTTAAGTCGTTAATTTTAAGAACAAATAGCTTAAAATCAATGATAGTGACGGCTCGATTAACGGTACTCCACCACAGTACTCTAACGATTTGACATTTATGGCAAATAGCGCCAAATCTACTATGATGGAGGTTTAACAAAACGTGCCGTGGCGTCGCCGCTGTTAATGATGCAATCTTCAGTATTGGCCTTAATTAAACATATCGTGATAATATTATGGGGATGCGCATCTTAAAATGATATTGTAGAATAAACTTCATGATATTAAAAATTTTAAAATGCGCACATGCCCATAATATTATCAGGATATGTTCAGTCGTTAAAGCAAATAAGGCTATTACTTCGAGTCTGTTAGAGATCTCTTGTATATGCGTGTACGCTACCGTAAGGATTATTTCATAGTTGTGAAAATGTTGCAATTACGTACATCGCTAAATATAATTCAGATAGCATGAACCTTTGTGACAAACTTGTCTTTGACTTTCTATTGGATTGCCCTTATCAAGTTTTCCTAAGAGAAGCTTAAAACAACCTTTAAGCAAATTCTTCTGTGTTGTAGTTGGTGAAATAAAGTCAAAGAAAAACTTGTCACAAGGAATAGTAAGAAAAGGTTGACCATGATAAAACAATGCCGAAAGTTTAGGAGATCTATTTGAAAGAAGAAGAATACAATTTGTACATCAAAGGCTTTGTGTCACTTTTTGACCACTATGCCAGGCAGCCGTAGGTTATCACGGGTCTTACTACCATACTATAAAACCAATACGTTCTACGGGTTAATATTAACACCATTTTACATTTGTCGGTCATTTTTTTAAATGTTAATTCCAGTTTAATTTAGAGTCCAAGGTTACCTAAAGGAACTTGGCCTCCTGACTAATCTGTATAACTTCATTGTATAGAGTTGGTGCTCTAAAGCCATCCAATCTCCTCCTTTTGGTGAAGGGTGCAAGTACAATTTTTTCCGGGTTTACTCCAAGGTTTTCCTTTTTCCTCCACCTTTTCACCATCTTTGATGCTCTTTGCATAGGTTCTAGGATTATGCTGGTACTCCTCCTATGGTGAGTATCACTATGTCATCAGCATATCCCTGTGTATAGAAGCCTGCATTGTTTAGGAGAACGAGCAGTTCGTCAATTACCATGTCCCACAATAGAGGAGATAGTACATTTCCCCATGGGCATCCTCTGGAAACTGACACCTGCATTTTATCTCCCGTGAGTGCTGCTTTTACCTGTCTACCACGAAGCATGGCTTTCATCCACTAACAAAGAGTGGTTTCTACTTCACGACTTTTGACAGTTCTTATTAGAGATTCAAATGAGATGTTATCAAAAGCACCTTCTATATCAAGAAATGCTGCTATTGCAACTTCTTGGTTATTGTACTTTTACACCAGAAAGTTTTGTCGTGTAAATTTTATTCGCGCCGATTATACATACGTACTTGTGGAATGTACTAATCAGTATGTATAAGCAAATAGATTAATAAAACTGCATTGCTCATTATAAGTAGCATAAGACAAGAAACGATTTGTGTTTACAAGTAATAGAAATTACATTTAACTTTGTAGAGAAAAAAACAATATGTTAAGCAATGTATCAATTTTATGCAAATATCAGTTATTCGTATCTATAACGCCAGAACAAGTACTTGTACTACTGTGCATATAGTTAAATACAGTAACCTAAATATTCCTATTTGATAAAAGACTCAGGCACGTACGAGCACTTTCAAAAGAAGTTATTTATCATAGTAGAAGTCAGATTTCTACGGGAGATCCATATTAATGCTACTGGGAATCTTTTGATTTATATTTACCCACTGTTATGGTATTCTAAATATGCTTTACATATACTGCGGCCACAATATGAACGGTTTTAATATAATAATTGTCTTGTTTATATCTCGTCAGGCAGAAACTAAGTTTCTTTATTAATCTTACCATTTATTATTAACCTATTTTGATGTATGTAGTCTTTTTATAAACTTACAGATTTAGGGTTTCTAGGAACTATCTTACTGACTTTTAATGGCCTTATTAAGCAATGACGATGTGAATGCTCTGTTTCAACAAAAAAATTATCAGATTACTTATCGTACTAACCATCACAGAAAAAGTTTCTATGAACAACTCATATTAATGCTACTAAGAATTACTCCTTCTATATCTTCTTGTTAAATTAGATCTGTTTAGGTAGGTATGCCAGATGGTAGGTAGGTTCACGTTCTTCATTTTTTAAACTTTTACATTTTCAACGATGGTATGTACTACATAGGAAACGTTATGAATTGCATGGACATAAGAAAGCCCTATATACGAGGATAACGCGAACATTTTCTTACCTGACTACAAACGAAACAGTGTAAACTAACGATTAGATTTTATTTTTTAATTTAGTCCGCCCTAATATTGATGCACTTATTAGACAATTTTAACAAAAAAAATGTCACTAAAAATATTCCATGTCATTGTATTTAAAATGTGTCCAAACTGCAGCCTTCACCTTCTTCTTTTTTTAATTTTTTAACAGGTGATTCGTTCAATGTTACATTCATGTAATGCAATTCCAGAAACGCACATGAGTTACCACTAGATATAAACTAATAATATAGATAAAAGATAAGAAAAAGAAGCATTTCAAATTTGCTGTATCATTGTGGAGAAATGTATGATCGCTAGGCAATTTATTGAATGATTATGAAGTTTTACTAATATTGTGCTTGAGCAACAAATTTCCTTTCACAATGTATTCTTCGTAATTTATTTTAAATTCAGTAGTTTAGTTGTTTCATAGAATCGTTTGATACCATGCTAAAGATATTTAAATAATTGTAAAACACAATATTAAATCGCAACCTCCAAAACAAGTGACAATTGACTTTTGTAGATGGATACATTAAAAGCCAATATTACTTTTTGTTTAGTCATATCGAGGATTGGACAGATGTTATTTTCCCCTTCAGCAATTTTCCCATATTGGTGTAACATTTCTATGTAGTAGGATATACATATAACTTTTATTATTTAATTCTATATTTACTCAATCAATGATACCGATACACTGGCATGCTGCAAATGCATATCACTGAACAGTTTTGCACATATTTTTTCATGATTCGTACAGAACTGATTCTGATATACTCCGTTAATTTTAGTGTTTGTATATTTAAAATCAGTAGGAAGGATCATACCCACTACTATTTTTCTCAATAGATCTTCAACTTTTTGGCCGTATTTTATCTTTTTTGCATCCATTCCATCTATTTCTTTTTGAACAAAGGATTATAATAGAGAAACAAAGTATTAGACCGGTGATAATTATCTCACATCCCCACAAAACCCCAAAAACGAATCGAGCATATTGATTACGACGCTGATACTGACTGCTGAGAGATTTTTGAGCATTCACCGTAAACTAACTGTATTCTATCTTCTAGCTAAGTTCCCACATACGAAAGCTCTGCTATAAAACTGACACAATCAACAAAAATTACGGACGATTAAATATATTAAAATGTAGTTAAATGAAAAATTTTTAAGGGTAAAATATTTTTAAAATAAACACAACTGTTCAAAGTAATAATAACGTTTCTAAATCACTTATCTTAATGAAAACTGATTCTGTAATAATGATTACCACTATTAGTTAATATGCATTATTCTAGGTAAGCTAATGAACATGTATAATTTTTACATTAAACCGTTTCCCAATGTTCTCCCGACCGTCACATTTTTCTATGCATAACATGTTTAAGTGCAGGCGTCGTGAAGAAAAAAATAATTAAAATGGGCACGTTAGACACACTACGTAACGCATATATAATAAAATGCAGTAGAGTGACATGCTGTAGTAAGAATTACGTCGTTACGTATATTGCGACACAAATTATATTTATGTAGGTACGTTATATATTATCTATTTCATATGTTACAATTTGGTTTATAAACAAATTCTGCAGTACATATTATCAGTTCCTTTCTCTCACACAAATTTTCTTTTTTTCAATGTTCATAGCCAATTTAACTTGTTATGTTTAGTTGTCAAATATTGTACTTAGCTCATTCTCAACCTACCAAGTGTGTAGGGAAGAGGTGCATGCTTATCGAAAAAATAGGAACAAATATTATTCATTACTTGAAAATTGTTTAATTTACTGAAAGGACAGTAAGAAGCATATAAAAATAAAACATCACGGTTATATCAATATAATATATTTTATTTTAGTTTTTTTTTTAATATTTCAGCGTTATCACACCCTACCCCACATAAAAAAGGATACTCCACATGCCATTTGCTATCCCCTTAGTTTGGAGAGAACCCAAAGATCACTTCTCTGATTAACAAGCACTAAAGGAATTACGTCAAATTAAAACAGACCCTAGCTTGAAATCTGCAATGAGGCCTCTCCGACACTGTGGAGAACGGACTGTACTAAACCCTTCAGAACATGTGGCATCAAATCAAGAAAGCTCAAATTCAAATAGAAGTACGGAAGAAGAAGAAACTTGTTTTTTTATGTGTGGTGGGTGCTTAGTTGCAGTGACTCCGTAAGCTGTATTACTTGTCTGGCTATCACTGCAACTCTTGCGGTGTAGTTTGGTGTGTAAGTTGTGTTTAAATGGCTTTGTGACAGCATCATATCGCCTTTTATGATGCTGCGCTGTTAATCACTTTGCTCCCAACAGCGAATGGCAAGTCGATCCGGGATTAAACTCTCTGAAAACATGTCACCGTCCCTTCAGAGAATTGAACCCCGGCACCTATCGTCCTCTCACAACGATAGTCAGCCGCCTAACCACTGCGGCCATCGACCCGTTGATAGAACTTTTGAACCAACCTGTTTATTATTCATCTGAGCCTCGTTTATTTACTCAAGAAGACCTTAACGATCTCCTACTACATTTAAGATTATCCAAAAAACGGTTTAAAATGCTTGCTTCTCGGCTAACCGGATGGAATTTTCTTCAAAAGAATACAAAAATACAAATTATCATTATTATCATTCTCAATTTTTCTGAAGAAAATGGATTAGTATTTGTTAACACTTCTTCTCTAATGCAGAAATTTGGTGTTGAACATAACCCAACAAAATAGCATTTATTTATTTAAGGATAATAGATTCTCATCAATACCCGTGCCTCATTTCGCTAGCATGAAAGAAACATATGAAAACTGGATCTAATCTATTTGAATAAATCATGGCGAGCCTAGGTGTAATTTTAACAGTAATTAAAAAGAAACGTATGAGTAAGACAATGAGAATTAATACTTAAAGTTTTATGTAAAACTTAAAATTACAATCTTTTTGGTATAGATAATTAAAGATTTTTGTCGTTTTCGTTACTTTTTCCTAATACGAGGTTGTGCTGAAAAATTCGGTAACTAAAGTATAAGAAATATAAATATTTAAGTGAAATGTGTTTTATTTTTCGACATAATCTCACTCTAAATCAATACATTTATTTAGTCGATGCGGGCTTTCTTTATGCCTTCACAGTACTCATTTTGCTCGAGCTCCTCGAAATAGTGAGAATTTGCAAATTTCATACCGCCGAGGTGTTTCTCCAGTTTGGGGAACAGATGATAGTCTGATGAAGCTAAATCCGGCAAATAAGGGGGATGCTCAAGCGTTTCGAACTTTAATTTGGCCAATTTTTCTTTGACAATTCCGCTTGTATGAACTGGCGCATTGTCTTGATGGAAAATGATTTTTTAATGCTTCCTTCCGGGTCTTTTTTCGACGATAGCTGTCTTCAATCGATCGAAAAGTTTAGAATATTATAGTGCAGTAATCGTTTGTCCCTTTAGCAGGTAATCGAAAAGCAAGATTCCCTTCGCATCTCAGAAAACGGAAGCCATCACCTTTCCTGCCGATAGACTGACTTTGACCTTTTTTGGAGCCAGTTCACCACTTTTAGTCCACTGTTTTGATTGCTGTTTATTTTCCGGTGTATAATGGTGGACACAAGTCGCACGTCACAAATTTGCGCAAAAAATCTGTTGGCCAAAACCGCTCCAAAATAACTGTAGAACATTTCACGCGTTTGAGTTTTTGCTGTGTTGTGATAAACTCGGCATCCGTTCTCTGGAGATGCGTGTAGCCTCAGCAATATTTTGCAATGTGGATCGACGATCAGCTTTCACAAATTTCAAAACTTTTTGCACACTTCCTACAGAAGTGGCTGTTTTACGACGTCCAGAACGGGAATCATCATTTACGCTCGTACGACCTTTTCTAAATTCGTTCACCCATCTGCAAACTGTTTTAAAAGGAGCATACTCGCCTAACACATTTACCATATAAACATTAATTTCTCTAGGCGAAGAATATTTTTTCCACAGGTATTTAATCACCGCACGAATTTCAATATTGTTAATTTCTAAGAAGCGACAAAAGTGCTATGCTTTGAACGAGTGTACACAACAAACTGCTTGACAGATCAATATGAAGTTTAACACGTACATATATCACTGAAACATCAAGCTATACAATCGCGTCAAAGATTGATTTTACACAGTGCCATCTCATAGTTAGTTACCGAATTTTTCAGCTTACCCTCGTATATACAGGGTGACATAGAAAAAACTACATTGCATAGCAACATGTGATCGAGTACCAAGAAATAACAAAATACATACACACATGTCCGACTGGCAAACCTTTCTGCTATTATTTTTTCAGATATGTGTATGTATTCAGGAACAAGCTCACCAATTTGAACACTTTATGTAGAACTAATATGTATCTTATTATTTTAATGTTGTTTTATTTAATAAAAGCCTTTTAACTTCAACAGCTTCTAACTTGAAAACAAAATGCAACCGGACATGTGTGTATAAGAACTTTTTTTGTTATTTCTTGGTCCTCTATCACATGTTGCTATGCATGGTAGTTTTTTCTATGTCACCCTGTATATTTAGACGTAATAGAAGTATGTATGTATATTCTACAGGATCGATAGCCGCAGTGGTTAGGCGGCTGACTATCGTTGTGGGAGGACGATAGGTGCCGGGGTTCAATTCTCTGGAGGGACGGTGACATTATTTCAGAGAGTTTAATCCCGGATCAACTTTCCATTCGCTGTTGGGAGCAGTGATTAACAGCGCGGCATCATAAAAGGCGATATGGTGCTGTCACAAAGCCATTGAACACAACTTACACACACAAATTACACCGCGAGAGTTGCAGTGATAGCCAGACAAGCGCTACAGCTTACGGATTCACTGCAACTAAGCACCCACCACACATAAAAAAATATATATATGTATATACAATATACTTATGATACCATCAATTTGACGGAAAAGCAGTATTTTGAAACTGACTTCTTTTTCATAATACATATACAGGGTGGGGACTTTAACTGGAACAAATTCGATAAAAAATCAGGTGACAATTTTTGCGAAAAATGCGTGGACACTTCGATTTTTATTTTCGAATACGGATTTTTTTGTGGTAAATTCATATATACAGGGTGGCCCAAAAATAAGTTACGACCATCAAGTTCATTTTTTCAAATGGAATGACCTATTTTTTATTGTATTTTTGAATTCTTTATCGAAATCTAAGTATGTTTTATGTACCATGTCCTATATCTAAACTCAACAATTATCGAGGAATTTACGATTTATAATAACTAAGACCATACGTCTAGGATTGTCATTGTTTTTTTTTAATATTGGTATTTCTGATTACTGACTTGCCACCGTTAAGTTACACTTCAAATTGTAGTTACTAATTTATGACATAGACATATGGTCTTAGTTATTATAAATCGTAAATTTCTCGATAATTGTTGACTGATGGGGATAAGAGATTGCAGTAAAATCTGGTGAAATGAAAACGATATTTTGCATAAATGTTGGTTATTAGAACATTTCCGGGCCTTTTACCCCATCCTCCACTTTTTTTGGTAATAAATTTTCGGTTTCTAGTTGTTGGATTGACAACTTGCGCTAATTCATACTGTTTTTAATATCGAAAGACTATCTTGAATAATTAAACACCGTTATTTTGTAAAATATGTAAGTTTATTGAAACGTGCAAATTGTAAACTGTGTCGTGGATATAGTTCTACGTTGTTCTGGGAACCGTCGCAGTACAGGCATCACAGAGGTCGCCACCATGGCGTGACTATTAAATGAATACAAACTCACGTTGTTACGTTTATTTCAATTATTATAGATAATTTTACTTTATTAGTTTATTAGTATACAGTGCGAGGGAGCCCTTCCTCCACTTTTGAACGACAAGTTGCAAGGCTATTGTTGACTTTTTTTTTATAAATTGCACCATTTTGACCTTTCGTTAATTTTTTTATGAACTGATTTAAACGTATGATTTGTGTATTGTAAAAACTTTTTTTGTTAAAATTTTCGCATACGATGAAGAAAGCATAGCAAGACATTTCCACAAAAACCTCTTCTTTTTTAGAATAATTGTAATACTAACAATTACCTATGAGCGTATTTTGTCACCAAATTTTACGTGATACAATATGAAAGGATGAAGGGGTGGGAGAAGTGCAAGAGGATTTTCTAGTAACATACACTAATTGTCTTCATTTCTGTAGTTTAAACTGAAAACTTTTCGCAGTAAATCCGTTGGAAAATAAACCTGAGACATCTTGTATAGAGAATAAAAATTATTTTTCATTTAGTTTCATACTAATGAACTTTGATAATATTTTGAATAATTAGACCTATTACTATTAAATGTTTTGCTTCGTTGCAATACATAGAAACCTTGTTCACATCCGCAAGTTCTAATTTTTTTTTTTATAAAAATAATCTATTCTAATAAATTTAAAGGTGTATATGTATATACATATTAGGAAACTCGTATATGACGTCATACGAACATTAATTTTAATCCATTTGGAAAGATCGTTATTAAAAATTTAAAATAGTGCCCGAAATTCGATACGCCATTATGTATTTTGGATGCAAATGTGTTTAACACCATACGTACTACCATACTCGTATACCTACGGTCACGTCCTCTTCAATACAGGACGAATAAATAAGCTAGAATACTTATTATACGTTATTTCAATAGTGTTTCTCGTCGCTTGCTAGATGTATGTATTTCCGAATGTCATCTAGAAAGAGGAACGTTTCGTTTATTCAGATAGATACGTATTTTTTCCTTTATTTTATTTATTATAATGTCCTGGACGTTCACATAAATTCGATCGTAAACGCGTCTCGTTTGTTTAAATTATAACCAATTGATAAACATCTTACATATAACGAAAATACCGCAGAATTGGGTAGGAGGAGATTTTTACCATTTCCTGGTGAAATAAATGTAAATTACCGCCTTGTATTATAAGAATTTTTTGCTTTTCTGATTTTTTTTATGTAAACATAAATATTTTAAAGAAATCACGTCACATTAAATTTTGTAACCTGATCTAAATTTGACATTCTGAAGAATCCAGAAAACATTAAATTACCTCTTGTTTGTTGATTTTCGCATGTTTATACGTATTGTAATGTGATGGGTATCGCCTATTTTATCATTTCAACCATTATGTTATTTTCAGTATATGTTATTCAAATTAAGACATTAAATGAATTCATATGGTGCTTCTATAAAATAAATTCGAATTTGTACAATCTTTTTAATAAAATGTTAGTAACTTACTATGTTTTCTTAGTCCCATCGCTTTTGCAATTTTTAATAATGATCACAGATCCTTTTTATATCTGGTCTTTCTATTTAGAACCGCACTGCTGTTTTTAGTATGAATGATTTTTTAACATCAGTAACACTAAAGATTCTGTGACATAAAGATGATAATTGACCTTGGTTGTAGCCGGCTAATTTCCAACTACTAATGGGAAAATTAATTTTACTACCATCCATCACTAGATAATTGCGTATTTTGGTTTATCAAACTTCATCAGATTATCTACATATGTGGGGGTTATGGTAATAACTCACATATAAATCTGTCGATCCCAACCAGTATTATTTTTATAGTGTCAGTAACTATTTATTGTTTTGATTTAACAGGATACTATGTATTGGAATGTACAATTTCTTATATTGGTTAAAACTAGGATATAGTTCTCATAATATGCAGTTTTGCAACTGAGTTTTGTCTCGCTGTAACCGGTACCTCAGCGTGAAGTGTGTGTCCTTTGTTCTTCCTTTGTATAAATATAAATCGTTATTATCGTTTGTTTTTTGTTACCTATCAGCTTTACTTAATAGGATGAGTAACTACGCTAGTTGCACAAAACCAGTTGAAACTGAAGCCTCTACTATTGTGTGCCAGGAATTTCTACATCCAAATTGCGTTATCCTAAGTAAAACAGATATACGACGACGATGACTCTTAAACAACTCGTTTGCATATAATGCTGAAGATAACAGTTGGAATCTAGTCGTCAGTGGCACGATGGTTTCGTGGGTGTGCCGCGCAAGCAAATTTAGTGGTTCCATTCCACACACAGACGCTATATCCTTAAAAATAAAAATATTGCTTATCTAATGAGGGGTGGAGGGGAGGGGGTGGAAAATTATATTATATAAGATGATGACAGCTAGATCGTTTTCCATCAGTCATCTACGATACATGTCATGGAAATATATCACAATTCAAACACATGAAATCATTTATTTCATCTATATAAAATGAAATAAGATTATCGCTTAACATTACAAAGTGTAAAGTAATGTCATACACGAAAAAACTATCTACAATTACATATGATTACCCCATATGCAATACGGTGTTGGATCGTGTTGATAACACTAAGGACTGGGGAATAACTTTTGACTGTAAACTCAACATTATACTTCACCTAAATATTATTGTTGCTGGAGCTGAAATTATAAAAATTTGACCAATGCCAACTGTTTGATGTTGCTTGACTACTCATTTATTCGATCCAAACTAGAGTACGGTTCAACAGTATAGTATCCGTTCTACATTGTTCATTCTTCTAACATTGAGAAAGTACAACGAAGGTTTTTGAACTATGTTATGGTAGATGTATATATGTGGCGAATGGTCTGTATCGACATTTGATAGTGACAGTAATTATTGCGGCACAGAAATTATTATTTTATTGTGAAATTATTTTAACTACAAAAGATGATGCACCCACCTCCAGATAAAAAAGGTTAACACATCATTTTACTCTATTACGGTTTTATGAATTTACGAAAATATTGGTATGTCGCTCATTTCTTATCAAAAATTTAAAGGTTGTTAAGTTTGGGTGATTTTAGTAGAAAGACCAATTCATCTGACATTTCAGGTACGTTACTTTTGGTTAGTCATGGTTTTCAAGATGAAAAAATGTATGATTAAACCAGTTTGAAATTTAGGTGATTTATGAATTCTCGAAAAGCATCAAATTAGTTGTTCGCTATTCATTATCCCATCAACGAATAAGACGGCAATTATCGCACAGTGTTTTCCTAGATGCAACTGAACATAAATGTGGAAGGGGTGGTAGGAGAGGGAAGGGGGAGGGGAGGACAAGTTTATGAAATTAGTGGTTGTTACAAAAAGTAGTTAGGTTGTCGTATTAATCTACTCCGTAAACTCGGCGATTTTAAAAATTAGTTAAGAATAGATAAAAAACGTTAGAAATATTAATGATTAACAAGGAAGTATAGATAAATGTATGTCTGATTGATTTAAATAAAACTTTGTATGTTTATAGACCGATCTAGTACTGTACTATATATGGTAGACCAACGATAATTATCTTAGCTGCCCAATCGCTGGTTCGTGGGTTGTCCGCCCACACAAACAAAATAACACAATTTTACAAATTTAGAATGAAAATAAGTTTTGATCAAAACAAAAAATATTCAACAATTGAAAACTAATATTTTGTATCGACATTATTTAACAAGTGATGTCACTTTTCGATTAAATTCAAATCGGGCAATTTTGCTGGAAACACAATTAACCAAGTGCGAACAGGTCTTGAGCTATGTATGAGAGAATGGTCATGCATAAAACAAGGAATACCATCGAGGAAAATACAAGCGTGGCGAAACGTCAGAAAATGTCAAGAATATTTATTTACTCCTTTCTTGCAAGTCTTCCTGTAATTTCTTCTGCGTTGTATTGCTTGTCAAACTGCAAGCAGCACTGCAGCTCTTGCAGTGTAAACTGTATACAGGAATGGCCCATTTAAACCTGTAATATCTTCGAAGCAATTAGTGTTATGAAGAAAACGTCTTAGACAAAAGTTTACCTATGTGAAGGAGCTCATCCGATGGCGCTACTGTTGTCACTATGAAGAGAGACACAAAGGTGATAGCAAGGTCAACTCTTTTTTTCAAATAGCATATGGTATTTTTTTAATCAAATTCTAAAAGAGCATTAAGTTGTGAATAGAAAAATAGTAAACCACATATGACCTCAAATTAATATTAATCGAGATATTTCGAAAAAACGAGGACATAATAAAAGTCAGTGCAGCAATGTTTTTCCTTCGTTCTTTAAATGTAAAAGTAGAAAATAAATGTTAATAGTGGTTACAAATTGTTTACATAAGGTAAATAGTTGAAGAACCCAGACGGCTATCGAATTAGATGTTCAAAATAGCGGCCACCAGCCTCAATGCCCTTTTGTATTCACGCAGAAGAATCGCTATATTTATTTTAAAGGCACAATATCGACATGTTGTATATGATACGCAACCCACAACACCAGAAAACATGCAGCAGAAAATAAATCATGCATGTGCAGACATTTCTGAAGACCTGTTACTGCGAATGTATAGAGATTTTTCTGCGCCAATGCAAAAGTGCATTGAGGCTGGTGGCCGCCATTTTAAACATCTAATTCGATAGCCTTCTGCGTTCTTCAACTATTTACCTTACGTAAACAATTTGTAGCCACTATTAACATTTATTTTCTACTTTTACATTTAAAAAACGAAGGAAAAACATTGCTGCACTGACTTTTATTATGTCCTCGTTTTTGCGAAATATCTCGATTAATATTAATTTGAGGTCATATGTGGTTTACTATTTTTCTATTCACAACTTATCGCTGTTTCAGAATTTGATTAAAAAAATACCATATGCTATTTGAAAAAAAGAGTTGACCTTGCTATGACCTTTGTGTCTCTCTTTATAGTGACAACAGTAGCGCCATCGGATGAGCCCCTTCACATAGTTAAACTTTTGTCTAGTACTTTTCTTCATAACACTAATCGTTTCGAAGATATTACAGTGTTACACTTTAAATGGACCACCCTGTATGTAAATGCGTCTTCATAGCTCTAATATAACATTAACTTGCCGTAAATACTTTTGCGCTGTGAACTATGTTTCAACCTTTCTCTCCCTATAGCTGAGATCGGTAAACGTATAGGTCACTCCCATAAGGAAGAAACTTTCATATTATCTCCTAAAAGGAAGTCATTTATTTTGAGATAAAGTGTACATTGTTCTCTGTTAGTGTGGATATACACAACCTCTTCTTTGCACGTTCTCGAATTATAGGTTCTATCAATATGAACAAAAATTTACACTTGGGCAGTGATGTATCAGCCCTTTTCTTAATACCTACACTTACAATTATTAAACACAAATGTGAACATTGGATAAAACGTTTATTAGAAAGTTATTACATTTTCCAATTTGGGGTGAAATTCTCATTAATATTAGGTGTTATCTAACGTTTATCTATATATTGTTATTCAAATAAACAAAGTTCACGTCAAATTATATACATATATTTCGTCATCCTGTCTAACTAAAAATATTATTAAATAATGCAACACTTAAATGCGAACATCTTTCACTGAAAATAAACTAACAATTTAAAACCTACGCTTCGTTTCATAGGGTTGCACTGTATAAAGAATATATATATTAATTGCAGTTTTATTTTATCATAACGATGAGTGCCATGTTTCATGTATTAAAACTAGAAGCTGGTATAATCATTGTAATCGGAAGATATAATCGAATGTTTTATAAAACACATTAAGGGCAGTTATTCGTTCTTTAGAAAAATAAATTGTGTTTATACCAGTTTTCAGCTTAATTATCAAATAGAAGAAGATATAATAGATAGTAGCAACCAGCAAATGGTTTGAATTTGAAGTTCCCTTGATACATTGTTAAGAAGCACCTTTACAATTAAGCACAACTTTCCAAATTGGAAGATATATCGAGTAAATAGGTTTCTAATAAAGTGTTGTATACACATCTCAATGCATCGTACAAAATTATGTATACGAGCAGACGCTAATGATAGGCAGGTGGTCGACAAATTTTTGTTAACTGTACCCCATGCGTACGCTTTATGCCTTAACAAAGTACGTTTTCTTCGTTATGTTTAGCATTTTAAAGTATGACGTATGTATTCGTCCGTAAATGAGGAAATTAAGAGGCACAGTCCAAACATGTACTATTACGGTCGAAATTATTCATGTCTGTTTCGTTTCTTCTGATGGTTTTCAACAACTAAAACGGACCTGTTGCGTCCGATCGTCGCCATGATTTACATACATTTGCAATTTTTCTGGCGTACAAGTTCACCATTTACCGGCAGACGTAATAATAATTAATGGTTACCTAATAATGGAACAAAATACTTCCATGCAGAGACATGCGATTGCATTGCGCACTCCTTTACATACAGATAAGGAAAATTGCTGGGAAACCTGACATACATGCAGCTAACAGTCACGTTGAAAATGTGCATTTGACATACACCGAATAGGTAAAAGAGAGATGTATGAATATATCTGATAAAACTGTTAAAAATGTTGAGTAATGTAAGTTACGTAGTAAAAGTAGTAACTACCGTTATTTATACAAATTGTGTGTAGTAGTAAAATTAAGACATGAATCGAGAAATGTTAAAGAACTAAAATTCACACATCTAACATCGGCAGCACATTAAAAATTCCAAAGCGTTTGTTCTTGTTGTTAACATATTTATACAGTGTGTCCCGCAACTTTGTCTAGTACCTACATAAATATAATGATAAATTTTAATAAATATAAAAAAAGAAAATATATAAAATACTAGAGAATGTTAGTCCGATTTATTTTTGCTTCAGTAGATCCCTCGAAACCATTTGCAACAGTTATATGTTATGTTGCGTCACGGTAATGATCACAGCTTACCGCTTACCGATGTTCTGATCAGCCCATCTCAACAACGATAAATGTCAATAGAATTCAATTAATATGTGTATGATTTGTGATTTTCTTTTAGTAGGTACGTCGTTTCATAATCTTTTTAATAAACAGCACCCTTTTCAAGGTACAGTAAAACCTAAAACAACTTTTCAATTTCAAAATGGGAGAAGGGCGGGGGGTTACCCGAAAATAAGTTATAATAAGGTTTTTCGTATCTTAAACTACTTCTAATATTATTCGGCAAAACTATAAAACAATGTAGAAGCCTAATACAACTTGAAACAAGTTTCAAAATTTCGAAAAAATAGGAGCTGCCTCAGTAATGCTTTTTTTTTCAACTAATTTGTAGTATTTGTTTGCAAAACTGTGGAGCAATGTAGATAGAAACCTAAAACAACTTGGAAGAACTTTTACCTAAACAACTTTTTTCGGGTAATTTTTAATATCATTTTATAGGAAAAAACGTAAAAAATCAAGTTTGAACATTTTAAATTTAAAAAAAGGGATTGTCCTAAAAATATGTTTTTGAGTAATTTGTAATATTAATTTACAAAACTTTGAAAAATTGGTTGAATCTGACCTAAAACTGCTCTTTTTTTGTATAATTTATATTTGTTTGCAAACTTTGAACAATGCATAACAACTTGGAAGACAGTTACGGAGTACTGGTAACTAAAATAATATTAACGCTTGATACTCCAAATAATCTTAGGCTAGATGAATGGCCCAATTAATGATTCACTTCTTTATAATTGAAGTGTCAAATTTTCGTTCGCGAATGCGAACTTCTTTGGGACGTTAAATAACAATAGAACATAAAAAGAAAAAAATTTAAAATAGAATAATAAGTGAGACTACTTACACAATTGAACTTTTATACTAAATAATTAACATTAATCGACGTAGTAACTTTGATGAATAAATACATTATAAAATTATTAAAACATAGCTGTCTAAATTTTAAAACCATACGTAAATGCAAAGACGTTATGCCGAGGTTTTGCCAGAGTAAAGATGTTAAAAGCAATATTCAATAACATCCAAAAAACAGATCCGTATAGAGATTTAAAAACGAAACAAATTACAGTCGATTGCAAAAAGAAAAATGCAAGGAATGAATACAATCAAGTATCAAAACAGACAGACAAAATTTGGAAATGAATGAAATTACGAAAGAAGTATAAAGGTGAAATTAATTAAATATTAAGCGATTAAATCAGAATAAATGGAACTTAATAGGTTCTCAACATCTTTCCTAAAATTAATTGAAGCAATAGTCTTCTATATAAAGCACATTTCCAAGAAATTACGTTTTAATTTATTACGTTCAAAATCCAAGACCTCAACATTGTCAAAATCGAAAGTGTGGCCCATCTCTTCAGTATGAACGCAAAGGGCGGTGGATGCACGATTAAGTCTAAGGTCGCTTTCGTGGTTGGAGATGCGACTAATAAGTCTCTGTCCGGTTTGACCTATGTAACACCCCTCACAGTCACAACAGTTGATTCTATAAATAAGTTTAGATTTTTGTAGCATGGGAGACTTGTTTTTGAGTTGAGAGAAAAATCTTTAAATTTTTTGATGGGGTATGTATTAATTTGTATGTTTAAGTGACGAAACAGATTCACAATTTTGTCAGTGAGTCCAGGAATGTATTGTAATTTTCTGTAAATTTTACTGTTAACGTCGTGGTTATAGTTGTTGCTAATAGATATATTATTGGAGATAGTATTAGTGGGTTGCATGTTCTGGGGGTTAGATTTAGTCTCTCGAAAGACAACTTTGTCAAGGAGGGATTTCGGATAGGAATTAGATTTAAGTATCTGTTTAAGACGGTTGAGATTGGTTAAGTGAAAATCCGGGTGTGAAATATTGAGGATTCTGTATTTAAGAGCAAGAATCAAATTAATTTTGTATTTCAAAGGGTGGATTAACATAAAGTGAAGGAATCTTTCAGAACTAGCAGGTTTACAGTACCAGTCAAGTTTGACTATGTTGTTATTATCCCTCACACAGAGGTTTCCAAAAAGGGTACAGTGCGATCTTTCTCGGTTTCGATGGTGAATTTAAGATTTACGTTGAAGTTGTTGAAGGTGTTAAGTATATACATTATCAAGCTCTGCTTCAAGAAGAGACAGAAGTAGGTCGTCAACGTACTGATATATGAATGGAAACTGAAAATCAACATTGAATTGAGCATGATGTAAAATACTGTTCATAATTATTTCTGCCAAGGAAGGGCTGATAGAACCTCCCATAGGACAACCCTTGATTTGTCAATAAAAGGTTTTGTCGTTGCAGAAATATGTAGAACAAAAGAGAAAAGTGATTATGTGGGTAAAAAGATCTTCGGGTATAGAGGTATATTGCGAAATAAAATTGTAATTTTGGGAAAGGATATCAATCACAAGGTCTAGAGGTATGTTAGTAAATAACGAGACAACATCGAAAGAAGCCAATACAAATCCAGGTGGCAATTGAGAGTTGTTGATCTTTTTTGCAAATTCAAAACTATCTCTGACCCTAAAACAATTATGGTCAGCAAAAGCCCTGTCAATTATTTTGACGATGTATTTCCCAAGACTTTGAGTGGGGCCATTAGTACAGGATATGATAGGTCTAAGAGGATTACTCTCTTTATGGACTTTGACAAGGTCATAATACTTAGGTGAAATAGAATATATGTGTATATTATTATATACAGGGTGTCCCAGCTAACGTGGTTTCTTTGATAATTTCTTTATTTTACAGTATAGAAAAAAAAGTTTCGAATAAAAGTTGTCTCTATTTATACGATGCATAGCTAGGAAATATTTTCAAATATACAGGGTGTCCCAATTATTGAAAAAGCATGCACATATGTAACTTTATTATTTTAAATGGATCGTCATTTTGATCCTACAGCTCATTAACGACAGCACCGAAATTGCAAAATTTTTGATGAAATATTTATTTTCTTGAAAACAAAAGTACATAGGTCTAGGAAGGTCTTAATAAAAGTTACTTAAAATATCATGTATAATATAAAAAATATATAATATATAGGGTGATCTATTTAAAATAATAAAGTTACATACGCTTTTTCTATAATTGGGACACCCCGTATATTTGAAAATAATTTTCTAGCTATGCATCGTATAAATAGGGATAAATTTTATTTGAAACTTTTTCTTTATACTGTAAAATAAACAAATTATCAAAGAAACCGCGTCAGCTGGGACACCTTGTATATTAGGTATATATATAATTGGGCCTTTTCATCTTGCCTAAGATTATTTGGAGTATCAAGCGTTAATACTATTTTAATGCATAACAACTTTCTTCAAATTACAAAAATCCGGACGTGGTCTTTTTATGTTGTTTTACAAATCTGTGGAACAATGAGTGGATAGCCGCAGTAGTTAGGTGACTGCCTAATAATGCGAGAGACCTCTGGAGTTTAGGGTTCAATTCTACCATTCGCTGTTGGGAGCAAAATGATTTAATAGCGCAGCATTATAAAAGGCGAAATAGTGCTGTAACAAGGCTATTGAATACATTTGCACACTCAAATACTACAGCAAGAATTGCCATCCTAGTCAGACAAACAGCCGTCCCCTCAGAGAATTGAACTCTGGCTCCCACTAGAGTTTTGCAAAACAATATTCAAATAAACCGGCTACTTTTTTTGAAATATTAAATTTAAATGATATTAAAAATTAGTGGAAAGGAACAGTTTTTTAGGTCAGCGCCTATTTTGGAAATTTTAAATTGTTCCAGGTTGGTTTGGGTTTCTTATAAATAGTTTCTAAATTTGAAATTTTGAAAACTGTTTCAATTAGTAGTATTAGGTTTTTGTTACATCACTTTGCTTCCAGCAGCAAATGGTAGATCGATCGGGACACAATTCTCCAAAAAAAATGTCACCATCCCTTGGGGAAATGAGCCCCGAACTCCAGCGATCTTCCGCATCACTGGGTAGCCACCTAACCACTGCATAAGTTTCCTTTTTTATCAGTTAAGTTTTTTCTTAGTATCCTAGACGGTAAGATAACCTTTCACGTCTTGCATATACAGGCACTCATTATATAAATTAATTCAACATTGTTTTTTCAAACTTTTATCTTACCTAAATGAAATTATAACTTCTTTAATAAAATCTGTGTGTTCTTTGCTAAACAATTTCGATAGGATCTTTGCGTTGATTTGTGGCCCTAGTTTTTAAGGTTGAGATAATTTTTAATTTATAAATTTGCCCCGGGTTGGAAATAGTTCTTTTGTAGTGCATATGTCCAGTACAAAACTGTAATTACAAACATTTAGTTTTTTCGCGTAGTCTTAAAATCTACTGGAATATGTAAGTACAAAAACTTGTTCATATTACTTTCATATTAGTAAGATTTACAGTTGTATTTGTTCTTAAAGTTATGTATTATTTGGAAGTAGATTGATAAACGTTAACGTATTTGGAGTAGTGTGGCGTAATGAAATTAAAATTCTGAAAAAAGCTCTTCGGTATTTATTATTAGTCTGCTTATATCACCCGCAAATATTCTTAGAGAAAAATATAAAATTATGTTTTTAAAGTATCTTTAGTTAAGCCGCTTCTACCGCTACCTTTCAACACAACATTCGACATCACAGTACTTTCACAACCCTGTCCCAATATTTACTTCGGTGTGGTAGTCCAACGACTATCTAAACACATACACACAAACAAGATGCACACTCGTACAAGAGGACAGCGCTCTGCATCGTCGTATACAGCTTATACCAAGAAAGAAATCATAATTTCCTTCCTTCGATCGTCTGAAACGAGTCGTCTTTTCTTTTGCTTGTGGTATTCCTTCGAAGAGGTACCGGTAGTGTGGTAGTGTGATTACGGCTCGATTTGTGCGGTGTGAAGCGGGTCGTCCGATCGTGAGCCGAGATGACTTAACAAGATACGGCGGGTGGAATTCCTTAAAATCGCTCCTTGTCCCTCGTAATGGCCGGCAGGTTGCTCCGTCTCAACCTCATTATCTCACCTCGTCTGCCCATTCAGCTTGGGAACAACTGCCAAACCAGCCGGGGCCCCGGACACGCACAATCTCAAATATTTACATACCTACACACAACTGCTACTTCTATTTGTCCGCATGTATGTCTATGCATGCATGTATAGCTAGGATTTAGATGCCTCTATGTATAGAAACGATGCTATATAGCTCTAGCATGAGGTGCATATGACGTATGTACATCCATCAAAGTATGTGTACTCTCAATGTGTGTATTCAGAGAGATATCAATGATTGCAGTGTACCATTTCTTATTTACCGATGGAACGTGTTCTTCGACATAGTACGTACGACGGTTTTAAAAAGGGAAGATGAGAACATATTTAAAAACATTATATTAGTTATATCGATACGTTTGTTGATCTAGATTATCGTCAGATGTATACTTATGTTAGTTATTCATAAATATTCACGATGATTATCAAACAAGACCAGCAATACAAATCAGGCGTAATCCTAATTAAAATTCTAGAATCATTCGACTATTTAAACGTTTATTTTAATTTATGCGTACTTGTTGCGGTCCTATTATATTGAATAGAAATTTGAAATAAAACAATTTTTGCTTGCGATAATTTTTGTATCAAATAAAAATAAATACGAGTCATGAGCCATTAGTTAATAATGCGATTCAATTGTAGACTAGTAGACAAGCAATAAATGATTTAATGTCGAGCATTGCTAAAACACAATAAGCCAAAAAAATGTCTTTAACAGGCGCTAGTAGTTTAATATTGTAGAAATTACACCTACAACAAGAATACGTTTGGCACACTAACGATTGACGTTTAATACTAAAGTTAAGGACGCGAAAATGATGACGATAGGGGCTAGTATTCGAAATTGCGCCGATGACGGTTGGTAGGCAGAAACCGGTCCATCTCTAATACTTAACCTCTTTTATTGCTTTTGTTACTAGGTGTGATTTGTACAATTATACCATGATTACCTACTACGGACATTTTTTTGGTTTATTTTTACAGAATAATAAGCATATGTATGAAAAGCATTTCAATGATAAAATAGAATTTTCTTATTCGATACGTTATTGAAGTAACTTATTCTTTGTAATATAAAATTTTGACCGGCCTAAATGTCGATTAAATGTTTTAAATGTCATTAATAACCAGGGCTTTAATAACCAGGTAAACTATCAAACTATGGGGACCTGCACTCATACTTTCTATGCTTTTTTAGTTTTTTAGTACTGCGCTCGTAGTATTACAGTCGCTCCCTTGTTTATCTGTTATTTTAAAAAATATATAAAAAAATTTTTAAATGGACTTATTACCTGTAATTTCCTATTTTTTTTATTGAGATCAAAAGTATATTATCAATTCCCGTTTAACAAGAAGTTTCGGTCAGCATTATTATTTTAAATAGGAATGTATATTTTTTGGTGAATTTTCGGTTCTATGTCACTTGAACTTTTACGCGAATTATTCATGGTAGAAATAATACCCTGGAAGGTGGGTCATGTATGCAAACATGGCAATATACAGTGTGTTCGGAATGGAGTGTGTAATTTAGTTACTTTTGAGGTAATAAAAGTTGTTTTTAGAGGAACACTGTATATGTCCATATAATGTAATGTGGAATTATATTCTCTTCCTGTTCATCTCTCTTGCAATTAACAGTCTGTGCAAGTGACTGAAAGTTTATTACTTAAAGAATGCTTTTTTATCTATTTTCAAGCTAAAACACACAGGGATAGAAGGAAATGAGAAAGCAGACAAACTCGCAAAAAAGGGAGTGAGAGCATCACTTTTGGGGATTGGACATTTTTGATCAATCATAGCACAATTTACAGAAACTAAAAACAGAAGCTGATCAAAGAAAAATCAAGCAATGGTTTGAGCAACATGGAATGAGACAAGCGAGAACCGACAACCAGGACAGATTCAATGAACTCATTGACATCCACCCCTCGGAGATCGAAAATTCGACAAATGCCCGGCTAGATTTTTTCGTTTTTTTTGAAATATCTCGAGCAAATCATGGAATGAGACAAAATTCGACAAATACCCGGCTAGAGAACCGGCTAAAAATCAAAGGCGTCAATGTGCCTTGCTGGGACAGATTAACAAGGTGAACCTACTTGCCGAGGAGGAAGCAGATACATCAAACGGTTATCGAGCTAGGTAATATTTATATGATGAAAATGTTGTCAGAAAAATTTATGAAAATGTAACTTCGCTTAAATTGCCTTCCTGGGAGTTTGTCAGGAATGAACCAACTTGCCCAGAGCGAAGCAGATTCATCAAACGCTCACTGTAATGGCTGGGCGTTTGGCGAATTAACAAGGTGAACCTACTTGAAAAGCAATCCATCAAACGGTTATTGAGCTAGCAATATATATGATGAAAATATTGTCAAGCAACGATAAACTTCGCTACCGTTTCTCACTGAGGAGGAAGATGAAACTTCTGTACATATTCTGTACTATCCTCTCCGAGTGCGCACCACTACGCCATTAAAGAGCTATGCATCTAGGATCTTATGAAATAAGAGAGGAACACTTGCCTAACATCAAGCCATCCCATATTCTAAACTTTCTAAAGCACACAGCAACAAACTGGGAGCACAATAGACCTTTTAGGTCGCATCAACCCGCAAACCGTACATACCGTATCTATTTTCGAGACATCAAGCGAAAATGATATATTGTTGAAAAGAAAAAAAAAGCAAGTTTTTTAAAAATTATACACAAAAAGAACCTAGTACATTTGTTATGAGAAAACGATTACGAAGTATGACTGACTATTTCCAAACTGCACAAACTATATATACTTCATGCAAAACATCCTGTTGATGAATCGTACATAGACGATTCATTGTCAAGGGTATGATTTCTAGCAGCTACATCACGCATAAAGGTTTTTTCTCTTTCATATAGTCAGATAGTCGCATGCCACTATAATGAACAGTCAAATGCTATTTGAATAAAACAAATCAAAGAAACTTTGAAAGGGTCATAGGTTGGGAAAATATTTATTAAAAATTGTTTCAAATGTGATGTAGAATTAAAAAAGAAAAAGAAAATTACATTCCTACTTAAAGCAACATTACTGATAACAACTTCCTGTTAAGCGGGAAGTGATAGTACGTTTTTGGCATTAACAAAAAATAAAAAATTACAAGTACTAAGTCTGTGCCAAGACCACTTTTTGTATTATGATAAATAAGAGATAGGTAAGGGTGCGACAATTAAACTGGGACTAAAATATTAGAAAGTTGATAGGTATCCAAAAATAAATGGTACTGACGGTAACACAAAGTAATAACTCTTGAAAACTCAAGAAATATTTTGTCATGTGGTTTACGATTAAACAGTATTCTGTTTAGGATAACCTGCAGTATTGGTGGCGCTTTCAAATGTTTTTTTTTCATATTTTTTGATACTGATGCGTAAAATGAGATAGTTGTAGTTATGATAAATACAATTAAGAACTTTATTAAAGCATTTTAGATCTGAGTTAGTTTAATTGTAATTTTAACTTCATGTATTATTTAAAAAAAACATTGTGGGGGATTTACAATTAAAGTTCCTGATGTACTACCAATCAAATTTGATGTGGTTGTAATTTAAAGAACATAAGTCATGAACATGAACATGTCATTCTAAACAAAAAACTATTTCACCATTTATTTTCTAAACTGCTTAGTTTTTTTTTTGCTGTTTTGCTGTTTTTTAATGCGTTTTACATCTTTTCCAATTTTGAAATGAATATGTCGTATTTATAAGTTTACATGCTATTTACAAAGATAAATTAACTTACAAATATGTATGTACATACTTATTCCAGTATAAATATTAAGAATCACACAGGTCGTAAGCATGATAAGCTTTCTTTTTCCTAACTTTATAGGGTTGCACAGCCAAGCGGGAAATTTTCATTGAAATGATAATTTTCTTGAAATTTAAGAATTCTTGAAAGTTTACTGATAAAAGAAAACTACTGCATCAACTATCATGATGTTGTCGAGATAATGACATGTTTCGAATTTTAAGAACGTAAGAAAAATGACAACAGAAAAACTTCAAGGTCAGCTTGGATACAAATCTTAACCACAAGATTTTTTCTAATACCTACATATATACTTCTGTTTACTTTTTCTAAATTAGAAATATGTCAGTAACTTGTCAACAAGATCACAGTTGCTGCTGTAATTTTCTTTTATCACTTATTTTTGTGATTTAAAAAACTATTGCGTGGAAACTAACGAAACATACCTTTTCTATGTGACAGGACGAATTTCCCGTCACTCCCCATTGGCTATGCAAAAATGAAGCAAGTTGGTAATAGCGTACAACGTTAGAAGCCATTTTACATCAACAAGAAATATTCTGACTGTTAAAACTTTTTATGCCTTTTAATTTATATCGCGTGGGCCACCATAGATTAAAAAAAAACAAGTTTTTTTTTCTTATTTAAAAGAAAACCCAAGCAACTACGTTTTGAGAGTGCAAAACCAATAGGTAACTGTTGGAATATTGAACTTACAATTAGACAAAGCTACAGATGTTTGCCAGCGTGTTTGATATTTGAATGCCAGTTGATTTCAAGCTGACACAAATTTAAGAAATTTTTCCGACATCGACCACTGTCAACATTTCACATTACGGTCATATAGGAGCAGCAGCATAAAAAAGTATATATGATAGAAAGTAAAAATAGTCATTGGTTATTTCAAAAGTAGAAACTTTCAGTGGAACATGACAATACTTCGGTTAAGAATATTACGAGTACATCTTCACATACCACTGAAATGTATAACAATGTTCTTAATAGCTGCTCCAAGTTGTCATCGTTACATATGTTTATCTCACTAAATGTATTTTTTTGTGAATCGAGAAGAAAACAGCTAGGTTTTAAATGAATCTGTACTACTACCAAAATAGGTTGCACATTATTAGTTATTATGTTTGGTAATAAATTTGAGAAAACAAATGCATATTCAAATCTTCTACACAAAACAACGAAACGCAATCTTTGCCTAAAGCTATTTGTATTTGAGGAAGTACATTCTGTAAACGTATAATGCCCGAGTAAATGGGGGGTGGGTCCTTCCTGGAACCCTAAAACCACCCAGTTTTTACTAACCTGTTTATATGCTAGAGAGATCCTTCAACTTTCTTGTTTTACAAGGCGATTTTCGTATGTATTACGATGGACAGCACGCAGACGTGTTTGTATGGATTCTTTGTTAGCAAGAAAAAAAAATGCAAGTAGGTATTGGTGTTCTCTGCATAAGTCACTCAGGATAGATATATTTTATGGGTGGCTTTAAAATTTTATCTCTTGTCATTCACGTGATTACATTAACAACCGGTTTATGTTCTACTTTTGTTTTAGTCGTAAGCAGGTACTATATATTTGTATTAGATACTAATTACGGTACATATTAAGAAATTAGTACAAAAGAAAGCGTTTAGATGACTTGATTATGTCTGAAGAAAATACTTTTTATTTTATTTAGGCTATAATTCTTATCACACTCGTGGATTTTTTTAGTTGCAGAAACGTAATTTGCGAAATTGTTAATTCGATTGTTCAATATGGTGGCATAGTATTACTTCTATTTTAGTAATTGATTTTTATAGAGAATTTATATCGGGCATTATAGCAATGTTTAATGAAGTAGTCTTGATATTGTCAAAAATTTGACAGTGATATGCGAGCCTAGTTTTTTGGCATTTGATTATATACACACATCTAAAAAAATCATAATTTGAGTAGGCTATGTGAATGGATTGATACTTTAGCCACTTTCACATAATGACATTTATTCCTTGACATTTAATTTGAGGTTGTAAACTTTGGTTACAATAAAATGCCAAATAATTGCAAATAATACATGTCATTATGTGTGGTAGTGGCTAAAGCAACGATCAAAAACATTTACATAGCCTACACCAATTACGTTTTTTTTTTCGATGGCACGTTAGTAGTATGTAAAACTGAGTGCCTAAATTTTCTCCGCTTCACTCCCAACTTTGTTAGCAACCAATTAAGCTCCTTTATTATTAAAAATAATCTTTAAACTATATAATACGTCGCAAGGGAATACTGGAATAGAGTTACAGGAAGTTAAATCCAACATCATATTTTTATATGTGTAGTGACTAATTATTCACTATAACAGCAAAGTGGCAGTATTAAGTGGAAGTCATCGCTAATTACTTTTGAAGCAACACGTATAAAATGTACGCAAAACAAAACAACATCAATTCTGTGAGCAGCCAATCTTCTTTAAAATGGATGCTGGTCATCAAAAGGAGAGTATATAATCTTCTTTTAGTTAGCAGGAGCAGCAACAGGAACAGGTGACAGGTCCTCTTCGAGCTTTAGTTTAAACAACCATATTGGTTACCACACTCCGCTATTCTAACCTTTTATGACAAGTTTCAACACGTTGCCTGTCCAGGGTAAGCCGACAGCGAAAGAATCAAAAGCTTCTCCGATCGTTCCGAAAGAACTCGCCAAAGAAGCAGAAGCTCTCGATAAGCCGGAACAACTATCGGTGCCTGTATCGCAGTCTAAGTGTATTCCTGAGGGATGATTCGATTACAAAAATTAGTAATCAGTAACGTTCTTTTTGCGTATCTAAATCTAGCGACTTGAAATCTGGCTATCTGGCGACTCCATTACTTCTAATCCATTTTCCCGAAAGTATTTCATTATGATAATAATTATAGAAATTTGCATGATATAAGGACCGTAGCGTATTATTGGTGTTATCACAACGGACATATTATATGCTCAGGTGAAGTCCAACTACATAATTTCGCATTTTCGTTTTTAAGCATGTACTAAAATGCCAACCCAGTAGCTATCGCTTTGCAAGGCTAGTACATATATCCCGGTTGACCAGTTTTAAATTTCTATTACTATGTATTTGGGATATATTTCGTTTTTCAACATTACCAAGTATGTTTATAATTAATTAACTGATTAATTAATTCTTCTTGCTCACTACAATCAATAAATAAAAATATAACAAAAACTGTATTTACATAAAGTGACCTGTAACGTAGCAGGTGCAAAATGATATACAAAAAACTTTTCACTTTAAAATAAAAAAAATGTTGATTTTTAATACATCGTAGGGTATTGTGTTATATCCTTGAAATCAGGAGGAAATAAGCTAGTTAAGTAGACAATAAACAAAACAAATTTCTAACTAATCTAATAATTTGGTGATGGTTCAGCATTTCCGGAACGTTGAAATAACAAACACGCATTCCTAGCACATTTAGCTGTAGCAGTTACCTGAATAAGCAGTTATTTCTTTTTAAATGTTCAAAATTAAAAGTAAAAATTAACAACGGGAATTTCTTATTTCTGTGGTTTAATTGGGTAAACCTTAAACCTTCTTTTGTTAGATTATTATTCAGACCAACATTTAACAACTTTGCCAAATTTAAACCTATAATGTAACTTATAATGAGAGGGGTCCTCAGAGCGCTCTAGTTTTGTTTAAGACATCACAATTATCTGTAATTTAAAAGGTGTTGTAGTACTTACCTACAGTTATTTATTAGTGAAACAGTCGGTTCATTCTTGTATCGTAAAACATGGCAAATAAAAATGTTTAACCGAGAAATTCTGTTATTTGAAGTATCTGTGTAATGTTTTTGGTTTTAATATAAAATATTAAAAGCATTGCTCTTTCTATATTATCTTAGCCAATAAAGAGGACTAGCTGTTGAGACACACACCTATATAATTATGATCCGGTTGTTTATTGCTTGGATAGATCTCTTTTTCTTTTTTTTTTTTGTTCAATGTTAACTCTTACTATTCCTAGATCCAATAAAATATACTTTTCCAGTACTTAATGATGTAATGATAAAAAGTAGATGTATGTTTATATGTAAATACGCTCGTAAATTTGATTAATTTAATTGAAAGAGCTAATTTATTACGATTTTTTTAGGATACTCTGTACGTTTTAAGCATACATTTCCGAGGAAGATATGAGAGTTATGCTGTAATTATATTAACAAACTGTCAAATTAATACCATAATTTAATTTCTGCTCGTATATATGCACGTAGGATTAACATGAATTTTCATTAAATTTGGTAATAATCTGTGGATGTTATTGATTATGAAGTAGTGTACGACTATGATTATTTATTGTGTAATTTATATTTGGAAAAGTGTACGAATTTCTATGGTATTTTGCACATAATTTCACCTATAGGGGAAACTCTAAATTAAGCAAAAAAGATACGATAACCGAAAACTTTGATAATATATATATAGCGTCTTCTTTAAGAACATGTTGTACGTATGGGGTACCTACCGTAACTGTCCCAGTTCTTCTTTTTGGATAGTTTTTTAAATAATGGTTGTAGTTATTTTGCTAAGGATGTTAATTGAACTATCAGAAAATAAAGTAAGGTCAGTTAAGAAAAATCCGTATCAAAGACATGTATTTTTAAAGTATAGAACAATCTGTATAATATTACACGTCTTAATAATCAAGTTTAAGTTTAATGAAAACGCTAGTTAAGAAGAAGAAGTATTTCAGAAAAGGTTATTAGTTTAACACTTAAGAGTCTGTAAACAGATATGATTGTGGTCTCTCAGGGGCTGCCATAATTCTAGTTAAGATTTAAATATTTGATTAGTCATTTAAGCTACCACAAAGGAAAAGATTTTTAGTAAAATATCTCTGATAAGAAATGTTTTTTCGTTAGTATTTATATACTTCTGAAAACTGAAATTTCAGTAAATTAAAAACAAACGCAACAACGCAAAAACTATTGTGAATAATATACAGTCGAATTCGTTTGAAAGTCCGGTGTGTGCGAAACAAAGTTCGTTATGTTCAAATGAAAATCCGGTGGCAACCATGACAGCGTGAATGTTCAAAATAAAGTCCGCATGTTCAAATCAAAGTACGCTGAGAACAAATGGAAGGCCTTTAAAATAAATTGTCAGTTGCATGTGCAAAAAGTAATTTATTAGAACAAAAATACACTCAATATGTGTTTATCTGATTTTACATATGTATGTAAAATGTTTGAAACTAATCTTCAATAACTTCATATCGTAAACATTTTGTTATGTATGTCTGCATATAGTAATTTAAGCAAAGCAATTTTCGTTCGATATTTCGGTAACAGCGTGTTCACTAGCTATATACAACTCCTCTTGAGTGCGCGATTCCGCTCTTCTTATGCTATTTTTCCATTGATTGAATAAATTTTTTATCGGGTTTAAAAAGGGCGAATAAGCAGGGAGATAAACTACCTCGTGCCCAAGTGCAGCAATTAAAGTTTGTATTTCATTGGTTTTATGAAATAGAACATTATCCATAATAATAAATATGTTTTCTTTGCCATCATCTGCAAGTTTCTGAAAAAACATAATCATAAACTGCAAAAATGTATCGCCATTGTAAGGTGTATCTTTTTCTCAAAGAAATATACTTCTTGATTATTCATTGCTGCACAAATCGAAATATTTTTACTGCGTATTTGTCTTACTACTTTGATAGCTTTAGTACCAGGAGGAGCTCGACCATATTTCACTCGTGAAACAATTTGAATACCAGTTCCATCTAAGAAGAACATTTTCTGCGGGTGCGCCATCATTTCCGTAAACTTCATAGCATATGTATGCCGATTATTTACAACTTCTTGAGAGTTTCTTCTTTCTGGTATCATTGCCGTACGTTTTAATGTGTAATGGAAGCTGCGTAAACACCTACAAAGTACCAGATAAATGTTGATACTATTACCACAATGGATCGCGACACATACCTATCTATTGTTGTACGGCCAACGTTTTTACCAAAACTAGTCATACACTTTGCTTTTAAGTCTTTTGTCAAAATCGTACAGTTTTCATCGACCCACTTGCATAATTCTTCAATTTTGTTATCATTTAAAATCGTTTTTCTGTAAGCCTTCGCTAATTTTTCTGTTCTTCCTTCTCTTTGGTAGATGTGAACCAATTTTCTTACTGTGTCGTATTTTACAGTAAAAGTTCTACTTATCGACTTCAACGTTTCTCCTCTATCGAATGCATCTATAATCAGTTTTCGTTTTTCGTTGCTTATCTTATCATAAACCATCTTAAGGTATGAATTACGTTTTTGCGCTATTTACACAACTGACAGTCTGACAGTTTATTTTACCGGCCTTCCATTTGTTCTCAGCGTACTTTGATTTGAACATGCGGACTTTGTTTTGAACATTCACTCTGTCATGGTTACCACCGGATTTTCATTTGAACATAACGAACTTTGTTTCGCACACACCGGACTTTCAAACGAATTCGACTGTATATTTGAAATTGAGAGAAAAGCGTCTATTTAAATGTATAATAATATAGTGTCCCGTTTGATAGAATGTAGGTTTAGTATGTATTTTCTTTAGCTGACTTTGTTTTGTTTTTCTGATAGTCCAGTTAATATTTTTAGGAAAATATCTACAATTTTTATACAATCTACTTTTTTAAAAACGTAAAAAATAATAGGGGGTGGGAGAAACATCTGCGCAAGAACATTCTGCCAGGTTAACGTCATAAGATATGTTCCCCTTTTTATATTTTGACAATTAATATTCCTCTCCAGCTATCTAGATTGACTCTACTAGATACTAGACTCGGATATTTTTAAATTAAAAATACTAATAAATGTAATCAAAAATTAGTTGACAGAGCGAGATCAGTTTCAATGAAACAAACGTAAATTAATTAAATCTGTTAATAAGGGGTCGATAGACGCAGTGGTCAGGCAACTGACTATCGTTGTGGTGGGACGATGGGAGCCGGGTTTCAATTCTCTGGAGGGACGGTGACATTCTTTTAGAGAGTTGAAATCGAATCGACTTACCATTTGCTGTTGGGAACAAAGTAATTAACAGCGCAGCACTATAAACAACTGTGTGTAACTTTGAACACAAGTTACACACGCAAAAACTACACCGCGAGAGTTGCATGATAGTAATACAGCAGTCACTGCAACTAAGCACCCACCACACATGAAAAAAAAATATTATAAACTGTTATTAGATGGTTTAAATATTTTAGAAATTTTACAAGTAGAAAGTAATGAAATATAACAACAGTCCGATTCCACACAATTCGTTGCACATTACTTGCCCGAAATACGAATTCGACCTGACAGATTATCTGTCTACAATAATAAGGTTTTAATAGACTTATTGTTAGTTTTCGCCAGCATCGTTTTCGAAACGTGTTGGCTTTATGTTGAGTCTTTAGTGTTTTCTGGGTGAAATAGAGCTTTCAACGATTACAAATACACTAATTATATTAATATTGGTACTTTACTTAGCCACAGTTCGTTATTTAGCTTATTTTATTATTGGAGATAATACATACAAAAATCACTTGAATTTGCTATCTCATTTGAAACTTTAACATTTGAAACATGTAGCAGTTATTATGATATTTGATAGATATAATCATTTTTTAGTAATTTGTAGGTGCATATTACTTATTATTATAGACAAAATTAAAGCAAGAAGCACAAGAAAGACAGAGTGAAACAATGCACACCTACGTATGTGTCTTACCTTGTAGCGTTTGTTTGAAATCAAAATCTTTAATTATCAGCGTGCTTCTAATGTGTCGTATATGCATATATTCCCAAGTGTTGTATATTGCATGTGCATGTTTTAGTACATTAAATATTGATCGCACGTAGTATGTGAGTATTTGTAGTTGCATATTTTTACAAGTAAAAGTTAGTGTATTTTCATGCCCAATATTAATTTTGCGTTCAAGTATGTGTTGCAAACGACAGTAGTTAAATCAAATGCAAATACATTGTTGGTTTGTCCGTTATTTAGTGACGTGATGTAATGTGGTTAATAAATTAGAATCATGATAATCATCATAAGCTGTTAATATTAATCAAACCGTATTTTTTTCTATTCCTCTATTTTACATTTCAGGTGTGCCAGGTGTGATAAAAAGGCATTCGCACAGTATATGAGTATTTATTGCATTATTTTCTGCATTAACAAGAATTAAACGCATTGCAAACGAATGATGATGTGGTAGGCGAACAATTTTTGGACTTCACGTGATTGCAAAATTAATTAGAAGCAGAATGGTTAATTAAGTAATTTATTTAATTGCCGGTCAGTTAATCAACAAGTTGTCGATTCATTATGTCCATCTTTGATCACAGTTTGACTTTTAAAATAAAATTAAATCATTTTGGTCCGTTGTGGAGTTTTGTAGTATGTTCATAATAAATTAGCTGAACGTTGACTTTAATTGCTTAAAATATGCACTTTAAATTTGCTCTTAAAATAGTACTTTACTTTATGAACTGCCCTGTATCGACTACAAGAGACAATGAGATTGTTTCAATTTTTTTCTTGATCAGCGACTTTATCACGTACATATATGTATGTATATTACATAATGACGTTGTTAGTTGTTATATGTATAGAAGAGAGCCTATTTTTCCGGGTGTTATTGAGATTTACTTAACATATAGTTTTTATGAACAAGTATACCCAATTCATAGACGGACTTTCATTTGTCTAGCGCTATGTATTCATCTAAAAATCCTAGTCAACAAATTGTTACAAGTCTAGCATTGACATTGTGAGTGTTATAGTGTACTGTTTCAAATAAAATGCTTGCGTAGAAAAAAATAATCAAGCCCCAAATTAAACATCTGTCTTCGATGATACACTTGTTTAAGATATTATATTCAGTCGGCACTACTCAATATTGCAGCATTTTCTTGACCAAACTGTTAGAATTCCATTTTTTTATGTATGATCCCACTTCAAGTTGTTGCAAATTATGTATACCTACTCTGAGATTTTGTGTGATCGTCAAATTTAGCTTAAAGTTTTACAGTAAACACATTTTATAATCAATGCAGTGAAAAGTATTGCACTTGTAGTTGCCAAAAAAAGAAAAATAACTATTTATATAGATTTGAGGTATTCGATCTGGATAATGGCAAACAAAATTTAAAAATCTAATCAAGTTTCCTTCAATTTTCTTACGCCATCAACAAATGTTAATCCGATAACTATATTTTATAATGTAACGAACTATATAAATCCGGTTAAAAAACGTCGTATTATTCGACTATACATATATATATGAACAGATAACGTTATGAAATGGTGTAGTATAAATCTGTGGGTATGCCAAACATCTTCTCTCGAAAAAATCACACAATAATATATGTACTATCTGTTTCAAAAGAAACGACTCACTCTTTCTGTGGCGAGCAGGGGGAACTGTATATTCTTTACGTAGCCTATTAGTACGGGGATAAAGTTTAATGGTTTTTTGATGCAGTTCTTTTGAAACAGACAGTACATGCTTACTGTTCTTTTCTCAATGAACGAAGGAATATGAGGACATTCTTAGAATAAGCGGAGATATGGAGAAGAGGAGGACCATCCAGAAGACAACGAGAATACCATTTAGGTAAACTCGCAGAAACATTTTTGTTGATTGTTATTATATTCCACATTTCAGAATGGAATCACTGCAACCATGACGAGCTTTGTTCGTTTTTGTTAAGTTATTTTTACACAGACATTAATTCAGCATAGTATTATTTCTTATAATAATTTGCCTTTAAAAAAGGAACATCATTTCATGAAACAAAACAATATTTACAAAAATAAACTTTAAACATAGATTCTTAGCGAAAAAGCAATCTAGAATTTGGAAAAACACTTAAAATGGCAAGAAGCATAATAACAAATGATATCGAAGGCTTCCACGGTCTGAGTTTCTGTTATGAGGGCTTGCGGGTTTTGTGTGATAGTAAAGTAGGTACATAATACAATAAAATAAAACAAAAATCAAATTAAAAACATTGTTTTTAATTTTCATTGCCGCAAAGATTTAAAATTCTATTGTAATGAATAATTATTGATGGCTGGATATAATCTTACCATATGGTGAATGGAAAATTCTATTACTGTGCATGTTTCAGCAGAAAATCAGCCCTCAATATACATTAAGTCAAGTAAAACAATGTTTGAGCAATACAAAGTTGATGTCATAGATTGATTTTTACGTTCAGGAATTTAATCCGGTTGAGAACCGTTGGTCAATGGTAAAGTAAAGAAATTATTGCAATACCGTTCAAAACGGTAAACTATTTAATTGAGTACTTATCACGACAATATTCGGTCATTGCCGAAAATATGGGTTTTGCAAAAAATATTTCAGAAAAAATATATTTTATGTTGCTTCTTACTTAAATACTACAAATCTATATATATGGATGAGCAAATGTTCTGGAATTACAACAGAACAAAAAATGATAAGAAATT
The DNA here is from genome assembly GCA_023690525.1 of Holotrichia oblita. Lineage (NCBI taxonomy): Eukaryota > Metazoa > Arthropoda > Insecta > Coleoptera > Scarabaeidae > Holotrichia > Holotrichia oblita. Next base: position 83,208,222 of record CM043015.1, on the reverse strand, counting down.
TTATTTTTCGACAATCTGCACAACTAAAATTGTTATATGCCTTCAACATGTGAGTGACGTCATCAGCTGTCAAAAGGTCATTTGTTATTATTTCATTGCGTACATTTAACATATAAATATCTTGTGCAAAATATTTGTTTCTAGTTTGCAAGGTAATGCAACAATTGTGTGTGAATAAACGCACTAACTTTCTAGTACACTGAATGTGGTGTATTGTTGCATCTATGAGATCTATAAGAAGCTTAATGTTTTCTTTTTGCAGTTAGTTATTAGCCTGAGTTAGTGCATTTTACATGATTTTGAGCCTACATCAGGTAATGCGAAGAAATTTTTAAAAAAATATTTGGTTTTTGCAAAAACACCCACCAATGGTGAAAGATCTTTAGATATTTTGTTTACTCTCCAACAAGATTTTATTCTCCGATAAATTCTACCAAACTTAAATGCAGAGTATGGTACTTCATTCATCACTTCCGAATTGTTTTAATGACTATTAAGCGATTGTTAAGCATTGATTTGTTTAATATTTCCGAAACAATTGAATGTAGATTTAGCGTGGTACAAAAAAAAGTTATAAGTTCGTTGAGGTTTATAATCAGCAATAATCTACTAGAGTAAAACATTTTTACATTAAAAAATGACAACTCATGAAGTCATTCACATATTGAAAACATAACAAAATAGAGTAATTTTAATATTACATATTGTCGATAGTTAAAAACCAGTATCTTTTTTTGTTCTCCTGTATATTATACGCGATGTTTCGAAAAAATGTGTAAAGGCTGTAACTGTAACTCCTTTATTTGTCATCTTATTTTCGTGATCTATACATCAAATTAAACGGCTTCAAAAAGACTACATGCTGCACTGAAAATTATATTTAGTGTTAATGGATCTATTAGAAGTTTCGCTGTTTTGAGTTACCATTGTAAATATTCTATTATTTCTGTATAAAATGTAATACATTTTTTTAATGTAATTTTTATTTTTGCATTTGTGTTTATTTGTAGTTCAGTATTAACTTCGATGCCTAATTTGCCGAAGATAAAAAGAAAACCAAATATTCTGTACAAAAGTTTATGTGGCACTGTAGAAATTTCGTTAAGTGTAGTAGGTACAATTTGAAGAAAAAAAGTTCAATGACGTTCCTTGTGAATTATATGTGACAAAAATATAATTTGCATTGCAACATGCAGTCTTTTCGAAAGCATTTAGTTCGATGTATAGATCATTAAAATCAATTCACAAATAAAGGTGTTATGGCGTTTGGACATTTTTGTGAAACACCCGGTAGGTATATGACATCACGGAATAAGTGTGCATTTATATTGAGTATAAATTGCAAATATTTTTCCTTGGGAATTAAGTACCCCTTAATCTCGGAGCTTTTGTTGTGTAGAGTATTTGCTTTTGTATTGTTCCCAATGAGATTTTTAGAAGCAACTTATCTTGCACTATTTTGAATATGTACTGACTAAATAAGATGGTATTGGAGAGTTGTATCATTCTTTAAAACGTTTATTACAATTACCTCTTTTCATTTTCTTTCAGAATCATTATGCATTTCCGTTATATACTGCATAAAGTATAGTCTAACCACTATAATTGTTGTTTAATATAATAGTAAATTATGATTTATGTCTTCCTATTTCTTTGCAATTTTTGTTAAAATCTACTCTATATACTAGCACTACTAAAACAATATTTGATGGCATCGTTTGCGATTTAAGTGAATTAGATTTAAGAAAAAGATAGGTACCAGTAAGTACGTAAGTTTGTAGATCATTACGAACAACAGTCCATAAATTAGTGGAATAAACGTCTGACAGAGAGAGAATTAATCAGGAAACAAATGATGTAGCGGGAGAGAAGACAATAACAACACGACGACGACCGGCAATATAGTAGATACAGCGGCAAAAGTCTACGACGACGGTAAAGAAAAACGGCGAGGACACGGTGACTATGCCGTGTCCCGTGTTATCCGAGATGATGGCAAGTTTAGTTTAGGAGGAGCACGGTAGAAACGACGACGAAAACGAAGACTACAAATGCGATAGAGAGATGCGGGCGTTTGCTACTCGGGAGACGTCGTGCGCAGTCGTGTTGGCTGCCATTACTGCGAGCCGCCTCGGTGGATCAAAGCGGCCGGTGATTGGTCGGGCCGACAACAGAGCATCACGCAGTGTTCAGTCGCTTCAGCGAGCCGCCGTCCGCACTTAGTAGAGTGGAGAGCTTGTATGTTTGCCGCCCGTGTTTGTTATAGCGTGTTCGTCTCGTGTGTTGTTGATGTTGGTCCCGGCCTGATGTATTATTGCACCTGTGCTGCGTAAAGTAGTATAACCCCCTGAAGCAGTTTACTAAAACACGTGCGATCCGCGAGGTTCATTTTTCGTCAAACAGTTTATTCATACTAACAACACATCATCGGCAGCAAACAGCAGTAGCACCAGCACGATTGGTATTATGGCGTGATGGATGCTGGTTATTACACGGTGGTGTCGTGTTGTGCGCGAGTGATGACTGGCAGCTGAGCTGGTGCCATGTAGCGAGCTGTGATGCCGCGTCGCGAGTGAACCATGCCACACGTCTCGTCCAGTGGCGGAGATGATCTCGGCAGCACCGATGAGGTTAAGGTGTTCAAGGACGAGGGCGACGGTGAGGACGAGAAGAGGTCCTCAGAGAACCTCACTGAGGAGAAGAGCAGTCTTATTGACCTCACGGAATCTGAGGTACTAACACCGACTTGTAATACACCGTATACATATCGTCTGCGTTTCTGAGTGTGCGTTGTGTATCTGAGTAAATCAGGCGATATAATAATACCGCATAATGTATTCGAATCATTACCAGCCCGGCTCTATCGTTTATATCTCCTTAACTAAAAACACGTTTAGAGTGCTATTATTTACAAAACAAATGTCCCCGCTACTTTTTTGTCCTTTTCCGTAGGAGGTTAATACCTTTGAATCCGCTTCAGCGGCTTTATATTTACATATTCAATGCATACTTGCGTAACTGCACAGAAATAGAAGCTACACATTTAGTATAACATAAATTTAAAATATTTTTATATACTTGCAATATTTTTTCTATTTTTACCTATTTATAATTTAGATTCAGTTTATGTAAATCAGGTATCCACATTTTTTTTCGCGCACTAACAGGTTTTATATATATTAGTCATTGTTAAATATGCAGAAAAATATTAAATAAGGGATTTTTTAATGTTAAATCTAAAATTATTAGAATCTACCATCTAATGGTGTCTAATTTTTCAACATTTGCCTCATTTCGAGATGGTTACTTGCATTTGTCGGCTGCCGACGGGTACCGTTTATCATTCGTTTTAAATGTACTGATTGCATTTGTTCGGGCTATTTCGAACCTTTCTTTTTTAAAATTGCCTTCAGTTATATTTCCCGCTTTAATTTTACTAATTTTCTGTTTACAAGATATGTCAATATAACTGTGTGGTTTAACTGCTTCATTTGGCATTTAAGATTAGGTATATACCATTATCTACTGTTTTTAAATTGATCTGTACCTGTATGGTTGCCGTCAATTTGTATTCATCGTTGAATTTTGTCTTTATTTAAGTTATGCCGTTTATAAGTCTTTGAAAGCTGTATATTTAAAACTTCAGGTAGCTCCTTTTATCTACTTCTCTTAACCTAGGATACTTATTTGAAGTATGAGAAATATATGTTGTCTTTTCACTTAAAAAGAATGACTAATATCTAAGTAACAAAAACTGCCGTCCAACTATTTCGTACTTGTGTAAAAATTTTTTGCACCTGAAAATGCAACTGTATTATTTACATTTCTAGCTGGTTATTGTTTGTTTTCAGCTGTTGATTTTTCTGTTTTACAAAGTTGGAAACATCCGGGTTTTTTATCACACAAATTATAAACTATTAATCTTATAATTTCTTGTACTTTTCTTTTCTTTTTTTTTTGAGAAAGTGAGACTAAAACTTTCTATACACCACTTTGACATCAAGATTAGAGCTTTAGAAAATTAGGAACTATTAGCTTTACCAATCGATATGAACAATTAAAACGAAAGCTGATATATACTTACGAATCATTTGCTTGCGTTTTCTTTTCTGTTTAAACTATATTCAAATACGTTCTTTTCATAGCAGTATTATCTTTAATGGACTTTCTATACGATTTTCTTCGTAAACAAAAAACTTCACAAATAAGCCTGTATTAAATGAATACCAAAGAAGTTTCTAAAATTTTAATATTTTTTATAATCCATGGTTATACTGAAACTGCCGAGTCTACGATTTTTTTATATTTGCTTAATCCATTTTGCCTATTACTTCATGAGCATTTTTTTTGTAAAAATATTTTTTTTTTAAATTTCTTTCCAGAGAAAACACACACATTAAAGTATTTTTTGATTAATTTTTGTTATTAAGTGCGGTTGTTTTAAATTCTTGATAAAATTAGGAAACAATTAGCGAAAATTGGCCAATTCCATACCAAGAATTTGCCGATTAGATTGGATATCATTTGCGCACCACGTAAAATGTTGGAGAAGGAGACAACTTTTCAAAATTTCAATTATTTGTGATGCAAGATCAACAAATAAGATTCGCGGATTTTGGCGAAGCTTCCCATCAAATTTATGCTTATTTATGGATTTAATGGATAAAGATTGCAATCAATTTATCAGTATCAGTTTATTATAAGCGAAAATATGCAAAATACCTAAATCCTGATTAGTATCGAAAAAAAAGAGCTAATTTACTTAGAGTATAATGATAATTAATACTTGCATCAGTTTCAGTATCAAATATTTGATTCCCAAACAGGTAATTTAGTCGTGAAATATTCACGTCGTCCCCGGAGTAATTCCTTCTTTTACTGGTATGTACCAATAAACAGCTAATTGTTTATCTCAACCTTATCCCTAACATGACAGTTGGCACACGATCATCAAAGCAGTGCATTCAATATTTTAATACATTTGTCTCTAATGTATACAGAGGTGAGAGTAATATATGTATGTATCTTTCCTTTCGAAGATTTTTCTGTAAATTGTACAACAGCTGAAAACAAAATTAATGTGATTTGAAAAGTGTTAAACCCACTTGTTGCGACTTTACATTTAAATTGTATATTATTTTATAATTTTGGTTTAAAACTAATCTGAAGCAATCCCTCTTAATATTCAATATAAATAATTTTTGTAAATCATTAAGGTGTTGATTCGAACTGCAGTTTTTGGTGTAAATAATTGGCGTAGTTAACGTTCCGCTAAATATTTAACGTTCTACATTGTGTTTCATGCATGCAGAAATGGGGTTAAAGTTTAGCGGAAAGCGCACAAAAATCTAATTAGTTTTTGTGAGTGTCTCTGTAATCTCTCTAGAATTATGAAAAAGGTATTAACCGGGCCTAATCAATACGTACATATTTTCTAGAAATCGCAAATGAGTTGAGAGAAATACAACTAGGGAAAAATATACAGAGCCACCAATAATACTTAATATTAAAATTATTTGAATTAATGACACCGATTGTGTTTTCGAACAATATATGCTCGTTGACAATTGAATGGTTCGCTAATAATGTTTTCCTATTTCTGTGGCTCCTTGAATCTTGTCGCTAATAAAAAGAAATTTAGGCAATATTAGAGAAAAACGTGTACCTAAATAGAAAGAAAAATTAAAAAGAAAATTTAGAAGAACGGGGAAAAATTTCGGTTGATTTGTATCAAAAACATATAAACTAAGACAACTAAGTTCGTTTTTAATTTCCTTTTATAGTTTATAGTATATTTAAAAATGTATATAGTGCTCTATACATCTTCCCGTAACTGCATATTTCTTACAGAGAAGAATGTGTTTGTTTTATAAATACTTATTCCCTTTCGGAATATCAAAAAAAAAGTATGTACTTCATCTGTACCATTTTTATCAGGAAATTTCAACATTTTCTTGACGGGACCTTTAGCATAAATTATCCGCTTCAATTGCCTCCACTGATAAAAATCTGACAAATACGTTAAACAACCGTCACCTAATGGGCCTTCTATTTCCAATCTAGTTCCAACTACGCGCGTTTTAAATACTTGAGTAACTATGCAGTAATTGTAAACCGAAGCAGCATCACTTTACCACCACATTGTATGCTTTTATATCAAGGGAATCTTTTCGAAAACAACAGGTAGTGAGTTTCTTAGTAATTCGATGCACCTTTTTTCCTGTACTTAATAGTATCTCGATAAACCTAAAAGAGCTTTTCTTTTCTTTTAATGGTTTTTTTCAAATATTTTCAATTAATAATCATATCATGAGAGTATTTGTGAGATTAGAAGTTAGAAAATTTATCAATAAATTGAGGATAAAACAAATCAAATAATACGAGAAGACGGTGACAATACAAGGTCGTTCCATTTTCAGTTAGCAGTTAGTATGTATTATATATATATATGTATTATATAATTGTGTGAGGAATAATAGCAGTATACTAAAAAAACAGCGAAAACTAAAATTGTTTTACCACATCCTCGTTATTTATAGATACATTTTTTGACGGATAAAAGAAAGCTATTGGGTTTAGATTAGATAGATATTTTATTACTAAAATAATACGAAAAATTAATGAGATGTGTATTTATACTTCAAAGTAATAGCAGTATTTCGAAAAATAAGAAAAAAATCAGTTTAAAATTTTAGACAAAAATACATGGAGTCATTAAATTTTTATGTTTCTCAACAGGAATCAGTGAGCTTTTTCGACGGTTTCTCAAACTGCTTGTTTTGTTGTCATTGTTGCTTCAGAAACTGCTTGTTTACATTTCTCCACAGATTTGAGGTTTGGAGATTGCGCTGACGATAACCCTATTTACTTCCAACGATCCCTTCATTATTCAGCTTCTTTTGTTGTAGTTGTGTGTGGACCAAGATCTCGATACTAGGCGCACCGGGTTTTTATTGCTTGTCTGAAAACTGAGTTCAGTGGCCTTGTTACAGCACTGTCTTGCTATTTATAATGCTGTGCTATTAATTACTTTGCCCCCAACAGCGAATTATCGATAGATCAGGATGCAGTTTTCCATAAGAACGTCACTGGTCACTGGAAATATATGACGAAATATTAAAATTACAATTGTTTTTATTGTGAGCAAAATACACAGATATCATACATATATTTTCCTTAACATATTGTCTTGGTTGTCAGATGGCTTTCAATAGTTTCCAGCTTACTAATTTGGCTTTCATTTTGGCGTATGCTGTGGCAACTAGGTAAATGAGTTTTTCTATGGATACCTACTTTACCCAAAAAAAATTATCTTTGGTTATGATATGGTTCCTAACTTGGTATATGACGAAAAAGTTGATCAAGTTCAACTGCTACTTTCAATAATAATAATTTAATAGGTCGATAGCCGCAGTGATTGTATCTCAATCAATCCCATTCTCTGTTAGGAGTAAAATGTTTAACAGTGCATCATTATAGACGGCGAAGTAGTGCTGAAACAAGGCCAATAAACACATTTACACACAAACACTCGACACAGCATGAGTTACATCGGCCGGCGGTAGTCAGACAAGCAATCCAGCTAGAGAACGCGTTGCAACTAGAACTTACCACAGATTCAAAAAAAATATTTATTGTTATAGTATAAATACATATATGTATATAGACAATATATACATGTATTTATAGTTTACATTGCACCCCACTGTTATTATTTCGCACACAATCGTACGTCGTATAAGACCGAAAACATTCTTCTTTACTCCTTCCATATTTCAATTGTTCCGTATTCAATTGTTTTTACCAAAACTATTAACACATAGGTCTTGTGAGATCAGATTTAAGTTTGCGTATTGTGCTGGCATTTGTATCACATTTGTACTGTTATAAAAGTAGTCAATATCGGTCCAGATATCCTTGTAGTCAGACCCACGGTACCAAATCCTGGAAAATTAATTTACCCACCCGGAAGATACCCTATAGGAAGAACAGCATCGTAGTATTTTCTACAAATTTGTGAATACAAAGTAATTAATACCGTATCAGATGGCTTGAGGTCGTTGTCTGAGTAACAGTATAGTATATCTTCAACTACATTTTATGCTCCATAATTCCGCCAATAAATATCATTTTTTTTGCTTTTTGTAGGTATTAATTCCAAGACCATAACTCCTCCTCTATCAGGTTTCGTTGTAGGTGCATGATTTTGCTTTTGTAATTCTTTTTTAGGTTTGTACCGCACAACAATGCGGCTGTTTCTACTGAATGTATTAAAGTAGTGGTGCCATTATCATTTGCTGTCAAGAAAAAATAATACGAAATAGTAGGTACTTACTATTTCTATTTATGAAGTAAGTACATACGTCTAAGTCAACAATAAGATGTCCTCATTTCTTTTTTTTTTTTTTCTTATTATTTCCTCTCCTGTTTATTCATACTTTGTTATCGAACTCATTTTTTACGAGAAGCAATATTCTCTCTGCTGTATAGTGGCATTGGTGCCTCAAATTACATGTTGCACAGGTCAATCCCAAGATTATCTAAACAGCTAGGGTCCAACATTCATCTGCCATTTATTTCTTAATAGTTATCTACCTCGAGTTCTGCAGCAAGTTTAAAAATACTTGATCTTGGATTTCTTTTTCAATTAATATAATATTGATTGGGTTTGGCTAGTAGCGTTGAAGGATGTTATCTATGTAATGATTCAGCGCCACTATTTTTTTACGAAATATTTACTATGTATATATATACTTTACAATGCAATACATTTTATATATGCATTTTTGAACTTTTATTTCTTTTGGGATTCACTGTAGTTGTTCCACACGTTTAATATGAATTAGATATATGTATGCTATAGCGGTGTTTTCTTGCCATCAGGGTAGCAACAAGTTGTCTTAAAAATACATGGGAAAATGATACATCTACAATCTAAGATAATACCCTGACACTAGCAAGCCAAGAAAAGCATTCAATGCTCACAATTGTATTTCATCTCTAGTCAATTAATTTATTATATTAAGTAAATGCAAGTTAGCCCCCCCTTTTTCGAATTTCGAAATTTTGAAAGTTGTTCCAGGTTGTTCTAGGTTTGTTCTAAATTGTTCCAGAATTTTGGAGAAAAATATCAGCAAAATCGAAAAAACCGTTTTTCTGGTCAAGTTTTTTCAAAATTCGAAATTTTGACAGTTGTTCCAGGTTGTTCTAGTTGTTCTGAACATTGTTCAAAGTTTGAACCTTCTCAATTAATGAAATAACTAATAAAAATGAAATTTCGCCAGCCCCCTTTTTTCGATTAATTGTTCCAGTTTGTTCTAGTTGTTCTGAACATTGTTCCAAAATTTGAGCCTTCTGTCAAGTTTATGAAATAATTGAGAAAAACAAAATTTCAAAAACGTCCCTTTTTCGAATTTCGAAATTTTGAAAGTTGTTCCAGGTTGTTCTAGGTTTGTTCTATATTGTTCCAAGATTTTACCTTTCTATCATGTATATTCGTGAAATAAATGAAAAAACTAATTTTCAGGGGTGTTTAGCCCCCCTTTTTCGAATTTCGAAATTTTGAAAGTTGTTCCAGATTGTTCTCGGTTTGTTCTACATTTTTTACCTTTCTATCATGTATACTTCGTGAAATAAATGAAAAAACTAATTTTCAGGGGTGTGAAGTTAGCCCCCCCTTTTTTTCGAATTTCGAAATTTTGAAAGTTGTTCCAAGTTGTTCTCGGTTTGTTCTACATTGTTCCAAGATTTTACCTTTCTATCATGTATACTTCGTGAAATAAATGAAAAAAACTAATTTTCAGGGGTGTGAAGTTATAATTTCGAAATTTTGAAAGTTGTTCCAGGTTGTTCTAGGTTTGTTCTTTGTTCCAAGATTTTACCTTTCTAATGTATACTTCGTGAAATAAATCATTTCAGTAACACCCCTTTTTCGAATTTCGAAATTTTGAAAGTTGTTCCAGGTTGTTCTATACATTGTTCCAAGATTTTACCTTTCTATCATGTATACTAAGAATAATATATTCTAATATAACAGGCAATTTATTAATATAATTAATAATATGGCAAATTTAAAAGCTTAGCCAATTTAGGTTTATTGCAAAGAAGTACTTACATACATTATTAACAATAAAACATGTTATTAAGGAAAACTAAAACTATACAGAAAAGAAAACCATATATTCTATGCAAACAAAGTATTTGGACCACCGAGGAACCAAAATATATGTAGGTGATAATAATTTTTTAACACCTTATAAGAGACACGGCTTTCAGTATATTAGGAAAAATATTTCGCATAACTTGCAAACTAATTTCGTTATACCATTCATACAACAAGGATACAACGTAACAGTTCAGATATTTTAAATACTTTGCCGGTATCCGACCTGTCATCTGTATACACTACGTACAATTTTTAAAGTAATGTCTCCCCCTGCTGATGGATTCATAACAATAACACTTTCGTGTATAATATATACATATATTTTGGTTCCTCGGTGGTCCAAATACTTTGTTTCCATTGGTAGAATATATGGTTTTCTTTTCTGTATAGTTTTAGTTTTCCTTAATAACATGTTTGTATTGTTAATAATGTTGTAAGTACTTCTTGCTGCAATAAACCTAAATTGGCTAAGCTTTTAAATTTGCCATATTATCGCTAATTACACACATTAATAAATTGCCTGTTATATTCTAGATGTCTACAACAATATATTATTCTTAGTATACATGATAGAAAGGTCAACAATGTAGAACAAACCTAGAACAACCTGGAACATTTCATAAATTCGTTTTTGTTTTTTTCATTTATTTCACGAAGTATACATGATAGAAAGGTAAAATCTTGGAACAATTAGAACAAACCTAGAACAACCTGGAACAACTTTCAAAATTTCGAAATTCGAAAAAAGGGGGGCTAAACACCCCTGAAAATTAGTTTTTTTTCATTTATTTCACGAAGTATACATGATAGAAAGGTAAAATCTTGGAACAATGTAGAACAAACCTAGAACAACCTGGAACAACTTTTTTTCGGAATTCGATAAAGGGGCGTTACTGAAAGTTTCTTTCATTTATTTCACGAAGTATACATGTTGGAACAATGTAGAACAAACCGAGAACAACCTGGAACAACTTTTAAAATTTCGAAATTCGAAAAAAGGGGGCTAACTTCACATTATTTTTTTTTCATTTATTTCATAAAAATATACATGATGAAATTAAAATCTTGGAACAATGTAGAACAAACCTAGAACAACCTGGAACAACTTTCAAAATTTTTCGAAAAAGGGGGGCTAACTTCACTGAAAATTAGTTTTTTCATTTATTTCAAAGTATACATGATAGAAAGGTTGTTCCACAACAATTAGAACAACCTGGAACAACTTTCAAAATTCGAAAAAGGGGCGTTACTGAAATTTTGTTTCTTTCATTTATTTCACGAAGTATACATGATAGAAAGGTAAAATCTTGGAACAATGTAGAACAAACCGAGAACAACCTGACTTTCAAAATTTCGAAATTCGAAAAAGGGGGGCTAACTTCACACCCCTGAAAATTAGTTTTTTTTTTCATTTAACGAAGTATACATGAGAGAAAAAAATGGAACAATGTATTTCAACCTGGAACAACTCTAAATTCGAAAAAGGGGGGGCTAACTGTCATTTATTTCACGAAGTATACATGATAGAAAGGTAAAATCTTGGAAAGAACAAACCTAGAACAACCTGGAACAACTTTTAAAATTTCGAAATTCGATCAAATTCTACAAAACTACACATGACAGAAGGCTCAAATTTTGGAACAATGTTCAGATAGAACAAACTGGAACAACTCTCAAAAGTTTGAATTTCGAAAAAGGGGGCTGGCGAAATTTCATTTTTATTACTTATTTCATAAACTACTAATGTAGGTTCAAACTTTGGAACAATGTTCAGAACAACTAGAACAACCTGGAACAACTGTCAAAATTTCGAATTTTGAAAAAGGGGGAGCTGACCAGAAAAACGGTTTTTTCGATTTTGCTGGGCAATTTTTTAATATTTTTCTCCAAAATTCTGGAACAATTTAGAACAAACCTAGAACAACCTGGAATTTATAATTCACGCAGGCTAAGTAAATGCAATAGATAATCTTGTACGACATCATGCAACACCTCTAGAGCAATTTATTAATTACTCTAAAAGTGTTGCATAATACTCGAGCAGTAATTCAATCGAAATTTCGGACACTATTCGTGTCAATGGTGCCTCTACTCAATCATATTTCCATCTGTACAGGCGACTGTGAAATACATATATTTAACACCATCCATGTTTGGTTATGGTTTAGTTGAATAAAAATAAGAATTAATTTTTTAAAAAACTTCATTTAAGCTTTTTTTTTGGGATGGTCTTAAACGTGGCATTTCGTAGTTATTTATAACGCTGAAAAACACAGCTGTAATAAATGGATAAAATATTATTCTAGTAGGGCGACGTTTTAAAGTTTTTACCACTCCTAAAGTATTAAATATTGATGAATCAAGATAAACTGATCATCAATAAAATCCTATCAAGACGAGTTACAAGATTGTTGCTACATGTTCAAAAATTGAGCCAGCAACCAATTTTTTAAATCAAATTGGCCAATGCGGTTGCTGGCTTGGTCAAAACACTCTAAAGGTTTTTTATTTTTAAAAAAGGGCCCCACATAACCTCTAGATGGCAAAATCAGGCTCATCATCTTTTGTATCTAAATAGGAGATATTTGTGTTAAATAGTTGTCAAAAAGTATTATAATGAAGGGTGCTACGTTAGGAAAACCTGATATTCCCATTAACCAAAAAAGATCAGATTTAGGTCAAAAAGAAATCCGCCTACTTCCTGATAATGCATGAGGTCACAAAGCAGTCAAAGTGCAATCCATTTTCCGCAAGTTTAACTGACCTGATATACCTAACTTCTCTTTATTTACAAATTGAAGTCCTTGTTAGCTGATCTCGCCATAATTCGTGGACAATCTTCATATAATTTTATTTGTTAATTATTACACTAGCACATTTCTTATAATTTTCGCTCTGTTTAAAGTATCACTAAATAATCACAATTTCTTCATTACAAAGTTTAAGTTAGAAAGAAACTTACTTTTTTTGTGCCGTGTCACGCTATGGTCATTCGTTTAGATAATATTAACATATGCTCGTTATAGTTTGTGATTTATTATTACACACATGTGGTATCCTTCAAATCCGTCGCTGTTTGTGCTGCTGTCGTGGTTTATTTTCGCGGTTTTGTTAATTGTATACCACATCTAGCATTGCACTAACGCGTTCCTTAATCATTTCGGAATTATTTATCATTTACATCTGATTATTATATGTATTCAGCCTACTGTAGTTACACAGTACGTACTGTAGCAAGTATAATACATGCAACAATTAAATATATTAATAATATTCCATTTCTGTTTAATTGATGGATAAAGATCTCTAAAAAGTGTAAGACAAGATTTTTCAATATCATGCACTTGTTTCATTTCACTTCTGGTTATGGAATATGTTTAATTAATGATTAGGAACATTTTCTTTATCGGGACAAATGTTTTAAAAGTACGTTTTTAATCTGGTTTAGACTGGTACTCGCGTCAATAAATTTTATTTATCTCGAATGTGGTAATTCCTAATAGCTGACAATGTTAATCAGTTTATAAAAGTTAGTTCATTTTATATTGAAATTTTAAAATGATATATTCATTATAATTAGGGTTATCGTGTTTAAAAATTTATGTGGTACTTTAAAAATATAAGTGACCCTATCTGAGCAAGCGCCAGAAGCAACACCACCTATCTTAAATAGATTGTTTATTGAGTATGTATTAAAAAACAATTGTTTAATAAGGTGTTGTCGAACGATTTTAACAAAATGTAATTGCTTTTAATGTTAGTCATTTTATCGCTAAAGTACAAAAGTTTGTCCAACGAAATCGATTTTTTTTATCAGGAATTATACTAGAAGATTACAATAAGTATATACTTGAGTGGTATATAAATATGAGTATGCTGAAAGCAGGGATCGAAAATGGTCGATATAGTTATTGATTATAATCTAAAAAAATAGATTAGTTCCGATAACGTAAATTCACACACGAATTTCATTCAGGCTTTGCATTAGTATAATTTTATAGAGTAGATTAATGTTTTATTACATGCGTATTTTTTGTTTCAGGAAAAATCGGGAGGTAGTTATTCATCTAATAAACATGCATCTAGACCTGACCACAGTCCAGTATTCGGTAAGACCCCAACGGATTTTTTTTTTCTTTTTTTTGATTTATAACATTCTCACAAAACTAAATTATTTTCTCAAAATAAACTCTACGATCTTTAAATAGACTAAAATTCTGAAGATGATTACATTCGTTGTACCGAAACTATACCTTGTGAAATCCTTTCTTACACATCTAGGATATTTGTTTAATACAAAAAGCGATAGTAACAATGACTTAATGTTTTTGCATGCACGGTGGTTAGTACCCCTCTATACCTTCACGCACTTGTTTATTCCATTGTTGTAGATTGTCTACCTGCATAAAATGTGTGCATTGAATATTCTTAGTCTAGGGTCAATTCAATGCAAAAAAATCAAGTAAAATATCTCATACATAATATTAGTAACATAATAAATAACGATTCTCAAACTGAGAGAAATATTTATGCACATGTAATAGATACGTTTATAACGTAACATTACATTTTTGTATATTATAAGTTCCTAAAAGGGACGTGACAAGTAGATTTAAGTTTGGAAGTGCGTGGGTCATAAAACAGTCAAACTAAACCTGCACATTGAAACGTTACATGCTGAATACATTGGTGAGCACATACAATTTTTTCAAAGAAAATTATGAGTTGAATTAATATAAGCAAATGTTCAAAAAATAGCTTCCGTTTCATCAAAAGGATTAGTAACGTCGTTTCAGGTTTCTTACAGCATCACGTAAAAGAAAACACATCTAGTTTTGCCGGGAGCTATTGGTATGGTTTAAATAATAACCATATGCCTAACAGTTGCAATAAATTCCGCTTGCTAATAATACAGTTGGGAGAAGAATCGATAATATACACCAACGTCCATAAGTACCAGACCACTGATTTTTTTAATTTTTGAAATAATCTCAATATGTACTTAAATCCATCCAAACATCTTTACAAAATCGTATCAAATTTTTGTCGAGAGTTCTTTTCTGTTGTATTCTTCTGCTTTTTGTGGAGAAATGTTCACATTACGGCGAAAGATGGATTCTTTTATTTTACTATCGTATAAATTCCATCATAAATACTTACAAACCTATCAGCATTTAACAGCCTTTTCTAAACTGTTTGAGTTATGCATTACAAAAGATTGTAAGATTTCATGAATATATGTGATTTATTCAATAAGCATCAACATGATTACATCAGCGGGGAGTCAACACAAACCGGAATTTTTGAGTTTATCAGAGCTATTCTGCAATGCTCGGAACAAGACGAACTGGAGATGAGTTTATTCATTGATTTGTTGCACACATATTTTATAGTAGGAAATGCTAACGATTAGTTCAAAAATATAACAAAAATAGAATCATATAGGTGTACTTTGCCCTTTGTTTTTGTTGTCTTTGAAACGCGTCGGTTTTTATAGTAGGAAGCTAACGATTAGTTCAGCAAAAATAGAATAGCTTTGCTGTCGAAACGCGTCGGTTTTTAGTAAAACGTTTTTTGGTGTTTTGTGGGTTAAAGTGTTTAGTGTTCAAAAATGGATTGGTCATGAATAGGAATAAAACGGAGTGTATGGTTTTTTAAACAAAACAATCAAAATTTTAAACGTCCGTAAGCACACAACTTGAAGACAGCGATTTTTACATTACGGGACAGCTCAACTTCAGCTCAAGTGAATGTATTGATGAATTTCTGGATTGGACGTCGCACACTTTTAAAGCAACTCAATTCTTTGTGTTTCGGAATACGTGTAAATCAGTCAGTACATGGGAAAGGATATTCTAAAGATCGTCTGGTTTTTGCTGGCTCTGAATCTGTGGTAAGATACGGAATCATCTTTTGGGGTATTAACAGTTTTGTACAAAAAGTATTTGTTACGCATTATTATATATTATAGGATTTAAGCAATCATTAGGCGCCACCTTTAGAGTGATGCGAATTTTAACAGTACCTGCAAATAAATACAATTCCAACGATACCATGCTTTTACTAAAACATTTCTATACCGTTTTTTACAATCCTGTCAATTCTCACTAGGTTCTGGACAAAGTATCGACAAGGTGACATAACGTAAAATACATAGTTACTTAAAAGGAAGGTACTAGAAATTATCTGGACTCTCTGGTACAATATGTACGCGAAGAAAATTCAATCAATGTCAAAACGACAAATGTATTCACTAATATTTAAAAAGACGAATTGAAAATGTAAAAAAAAATAAAATGGGATCAAATTTCGAAGTTCGAACATTGTTTCATTTCTATTTCTTGTATTTAAACCCAAAAAGGTTTGGTCGATATTCCAATATTACATGGACACAGAACTTATTTGTTGATGAATAGAATCACGAACTTGAATTGATAACTATCGAATATTAAAAGTTGATAACTGAAACCAAAATTTCAGAAGGGACGCCTTAGTTTAATTTCGATAAATGGAATTGAACAATAAAATATTGTCAGTTGTAACATTATAAGGATTTTTGGTTTACATTACAATGGGGAACAGGAACATTTTTCAAATTATTTATAACCACATCCATGAATTTAAAAAATAGACCCCGTATTTTTTTATATTGCTATATCTTTATTATTTATTGAGATATAAAGTTAAAGTTTTTTAGCGCCATTATAAAAACTCGGCCAAATATTAAAGGACAAAGACTACTGACGCCACGCAGTACCATAGCGTATTTTTTGTGTTGATCTGACTACAGTTTCGATATGTATTTCTTTTTCATTTGTTGGCAACCATGAAAATATGTTTTTCTAGTCGTAGTTGACAACTATAGACAGTGTGTGTCTGTCAGTCATTATGTAGGTGTTGTTTTTGTCAGTTTGTATAAAAAATATTAAAATGGAACCTTGCGGAAAATATGTCTCTGAGGCGCATAAACAATCAAATTAGCTTTGTCACTGACAGTTGTCATAACTTGATTTCAATTTAAAACTATCGCTGTGTCGTCAATCTAACAAAAAAAATACTGAAAACAGCGTAGGACTCTATCAAAAAACAAGACGCGCATGCGTAATACAATCCATGTTTTGACATATGATGCGGTCTAGCTAACATTCCACACTGTCTGCAGCTATTAATAACAAAACATTCCTATGGTTTTAGACTAGTGATGTAAAATGGCGTGTTTACTTTTCCGTTTAAAATTGTGAAAAATTTCAATCAGTTTGATGAAGCGACATAACGTAAAAATAAAATGTTGGGATTAATAGATAAGTTATTGCCTATAATTCACGATGATATTATCACATTTCGATTTTGCAACATATGCCCTATTCCCTATTAAGTCAGTTAATAGTAGAAAAAGAATCGACGATTTTTTTATGGAAGACAGAGTAACGCACAGTTGAAAGCGACTGGGACCAATAGTAAGACTATTTTTTCGTTTACGCGTAGTAAATTTATTTTTTTATTCATTATTATAACCTTTATGGACAAAACTTTATATTTCTAACATTTTATTCACAACAATATTTGTGCTCAGTATAAATATAATTTCGATGTATAATGTTGTTTACATTTAAAGTTTATCTGTGGAAAAGGATTTACTTTATTGTTATAGAAAGGCGGCTTAATTCAGATATTTAGATTTGGTATTACATTAATTCATTTGTATATATCAGTGGGATTAAAAATTCCTGTGGAGGTAATATAACCTTTCATAAAGATTTGCGTAAAATCCGTTTTAAAATACTGTAGTGAACATTAATAAAAATACACCTACTATTAAACAGCAAAATGTGGTATTGCAATAAATTACTCAAATCAACGGCATATGGAGATTATTAAACGTAAATGAATTCAAATACAGGATAACTTCAGGTCTGCGAAGTTGGCACCACAAAGTGGTCAAAAATCGACAAAAATGCTAGGAAGGATTGACCATTTATTGACCACTATTGACCATCAGCGATTTCGATTGACCACCTTTTGTTTAGGCTACAGCTGCTATACCCATATTTTGGGGTCTAATGGCGAAAATGCTAAAATTAGCCAATATAGACATTTTGTTCATCGGATACGATTGACCATCGTTTGACCATGTTTGACCACCCTTCACATTTTTAAAATTTTCAAAAAAAAATTTTTTTCGAATTTTTTTTTACTGCAAACTCTAAAATTTTGTTGCAGTATAGGATTGACCAACCACCAATAATAATAATATATATAATATAATTGCGTATATAGGTTTTATTTCCTTTTTTATTTTCTGAACTTTTGATCATTTCTTACACATATCGTTATGTATTTCCCAGACTCCTGTTGCCTCTGATCTGGATAAAATTTAACCGGAGGGTGGTCAAACGACAATTTTCAGTTTTATGTGGTCTAGAGACACGAGACAATAAGTTCTATTATTTTCAGCGTTTGACCACCTCTCAAAATTTGTGAAAAATGCGAAAAACTTTGAAACTGTTATACGTAACTTTAAGATCGAATAAAATTTAACCAGAGGGTGGTCAAACGATAATTTTCAGTTTTGTGTGGTCTAGAGACACGAGACAATAAGTTCTATTATTTTCAGCGTTTGACCACCTCTCAAAATTTGTGAAAAATGCGAAAAACTTTGAAACTGTTATACGTAACTTTAAGATCGGATAAAATTTAACCGGAGGGTGGTCAAACGATAATTTTCAGTTTTCTGTGGTCTAGAGACACGAGACAATAAGTTCTATTATTTTCAGCGTTTGACCACCTCTCAAAATTTGTGAAAAATGCGAAAAACTTTGAAACTGTTATACGTAACTTTAAGATCGGATAAAATTTAACCGGAGGGTGGACAAACGATAATTTTCAGTTTTGTGTGGTCTAGAGACACGGGACAATAAGTTCTATTATTTTCAGCGTTTGACCACCTCTCGAAATTTGTGAAATATGCGACGCAGGAGGTTATAACATTATCTGGGTTTGATGTAATTTCATTGGAGATATGAACTTGTTTGTTTCGTTTTTTTCGAATATTTTTAAGTTTTCAAAAAAATTATTTGGTGGTCAATCATGGTCAAACGTTGGTCAATCCTATACTGCAACAAAATTTTAGAGTTTGCAGTAAAAAAAAAATTTGAAAAAAATTTTTTTTTGAAAATTTTGAAAATGTGAAGGGTGGTCAAACATGGTCAAACGATGGTGAATCGTATCCGATGAACAAAATGTCTATATTGGCTAATTTTAGCATTTTCGCCATTAGACCCCAAAATATGGGTATAGCGGCTGTAGCCTAAACAAAAGTTGGTCAATCGAAATCGCTGATGGTCAATAGTGGTCAATAAATGGTCAATCCTTTCTAGCATCTTTGTCGATTTTTGACCACTTTGTGGTGCCAACTTCACGGACCTGATAACTTCAACTCATAATTGAAATGGTTTTTTCAAGTCTTTTGAATTCTGGGATAAATATGTGGCAAATACTATTGCACGAAAATGACATATGTTTGTTTCTTTATCAAAGTATTCTTTACCCTCGGGAATTAGAAGGATTTTAAGTTATTATCATGATTATACTATGAAAACTTTCGAAATGACTACGGTTGTTTGTAATAAATATATTTGAGACGTTTCTGTAGTTTATAGATGAAATGTGTGTTCGAAATATATTTCTATTATATTTCACGTCACAGCCACTATATTCTGTTAATACACGTAAACAAATCAAGCTTTATTGTATCTTCCGAAATCCTGGAATTCTAATTTGTAATAAGACAAGTTGATCTGGCATAGATTGGAAAATTGTAAAAAAATAAATTGATGCCACTGCCGAAATATTTAATAAATGTATTAATTATTCTGTGTTTCTGAATTAATTGATGATTTGAAGAAATTCAATAAAGACGATTAATATCTTTCGAACAGCAATCCGGCATACTAGCCATTACGTTTTTAAGTTCCTTCAAAGTATGCCGTCTCCGAAACCTATCCAAATGCGATTAATATCTTTCGAACAGCAATCCGGCATATTAGCCATTACGTTTTTAAGTTCCTTCAAAGTATGCCGTCTCCGAAACCTATCTAAATGCGACACTTTCTAAGTATATGTGTACTAATAAGCCCTCACAACGATCAGGGGAATAATACTGAACAAGTGTGCTTTGCTACAGATGTTCGAGTTTCCGTGCCACGCGCTCAACCCCTACGTTGTTCTCCACATTGCACTGAAACTTGTCCCTCTTTGCCGACTCTAGTCATTGCAATTATGTACAAAGTTTTACTTGTATCATTTAATTAGTACAAATAAATAATATTTATAACTCATGCACAGCCCAAAATACGGACTTTTTTGGCGCCCCCTGGCTTCCTTGCATAGTTAAATATTTTACTGGTACTATACTACAAAAATTACACTGTATTGCAGTACATATTTGATGCGGCTAAAATTACATACAAAAGAGTGTACACCGTCGTAAAACTGAGTCAGTTTATCACAAACATTTAAATAATTTCGTATTTGTGTGAGAATATTACGACATAGATTGACTTGGCATTACAAACTAGTCAAGTGTTCGATTTGGGGCTCTTTTACTGCTTCACATATTTATGAGTAAAATGTATCGATGATCTTTTTGCAAGAACCTGGTTGTATTCAATGTATCTCCTCATATACTGTCTTAATTTATGGAGACCTTACGATTTTATACGGTAAACTCAATTTTTAAAATAGCTGTATATGAAATTAGCAAGAAGTGATGAATCGGGTGATGTCCACTAAATTTGTCCTCTCCTACTTATTATGTTTGTGAGATTTTATCCCAGTACTCATGCATTTGACGACCGAAGTGGGAACCAGTGTTGAAATTTTTATTGTCCGCTAATTTTCAGCATTCAAACAAAAACATACGTTTAATCATTTTCAATTATCCACAAACATACGCGCATTATTTCATTATTTAAGTAATGTAAATTTTATTTCATGGAGATTTGCATGTATTTTTGAAAACAGTAACAGTTCCTTGGAATAGAATGACAACTGTGATGGATGGTCACTTTGGCTCCGTAAACCTATTATAATCATAAAAAGCAGTAAACATGATCTCGGTCTGTATTTGCCCCAATTTGATTTTAGGGTTATAATGAAGCTCTAAAGCTTCCTTCCCATGGTAATTGACTACAATTTTTGTTGTTTATCACAAAGTCTTAAACGAGCAGTAGCATATCTCACACCTTTGAACAGTGGTTTTGGTGCTATCTTGTACGTTGCTCGTCTGAAACTTCTCACAGACAACTCACAATTCCTGCAATATGCTTATAGAATATCGTAGATCTAAAATGGAGATTTTTACGTTAGTTTTTAGTTTTCAATAGCGACATCAAACATCGTCATCAACTCGTCTTTTAATTTGGGTTCAAAGTTTTGCCTTCTTTAAATCTGTAATTACTAATTCATCAAAACACTATCTGTGCAATAACAATGGGTACATATCTTAAATGTAATTCACATTGCTGTATATATTAAGTGTATGCACTGGATGGTACATAAAAATTTCACTGTAAACAACTCAAGAATGTGAAATTCAAAACGTGATAACATTAGTAGTATTGTTTGGTAAAAAAGTATATAAACATTTGAACTTGTTTTTTATCGATTGTTTAAAATATGTCCATTGCATATACGTTGCGAAATTATTTTGCTAAAATTATAAAAGAAGATTAGATATAATAGAAAGTTATCAATAAAGTCAGAATTTTTTTAGCATATCTTAATTTTAGTCACACATACACATTCTACGCCGGAAGCTATTTGTAATTAAAAATAATGTATATCAGCTATTAATATAGAGCTTGTTAATTCAGTTTTTAACAGAAATGTTTGAAAAAGACGAAAGCTAAAGTTAGTCGTAATATACTTGGCAAGATTTGAAATATCTTAGAATAGACGTGTTGGTGGAATTAAATTATATACCTATGTATATTCTGTCTTAACAATATTTGAATAAATTAAACTCATCCGCACACGTGCATTTTATTTTATTGTTGCAAATGGTGTTGTTCAAATCATTACCTGCTTCATTAAAATACACGGAATATTAAACTACTACTAGAGCTTTCGATAATTTAAGCTAGTAGTGATTGTTCTATATTTACCTAGCCACATTTTGATAGTGAATAAATCGGTATCCTATTAATTATGTCAAACTGTGATTAGCAACATGATGCATTATTTCTAAACCAACAAATTAATAACAATCAGGTTCTAATTTAGCTAAAAGCTACTAGTGTACTGATAAGGAATACCAAAACAAACTGTGTTCGTAGTATTTACCTATCAATGTTTTTAAAATTACATAAGTTCAAGAGTCACACGTACACTAAGTGTATAATTAAATGCGAGTTGTGAAGCTAGGAATGTGTATGTCGTAAATAAATGTTTTGCCTTAAAGCAAATTTAATTTGTGAGAAGATCGTCCAAGTAATAAATCTTCTTTGTGAATATTAATATTTATCTCCTGGCAAGGGCTTTATTTGTCAAGTATAAATTTCCAGCTGCAAAATTTGCATTTAATCATCAACTGATTGTAAATATATGTCTCTCAAAACTGTTATTGGTAGTCACTAATCAATTAAATATCATTTGACGAAAACCTAGATATTTTGTAATAGTTTTATTTACTTATATTTATTTTGAGGAAGTATGTGTTGTATATATTATATGTAGCGTCTCTCTGAAGTATTTTCTTTAACAATAACAGAGATCTTTTATTGTGGTAGACTCTCCGGTTCAAAAGAGCCACAATATCCGATCAGTACAATATTTAAAAAAATTATTAAGATCATTCACTACATGGTCCTCAAAGGCGATGAGTCGATCATAGATTGGCTCTGTTAATTGCTGGATGCGTTATGGACTTTTCTGGGCCTAAGGTCGAGGTACTGGATAAGAGAATTCTCAGACACCGAAACTCTCTCTAAGTCTAAGTGTTTCTTCCCAGCGTGCTCGCTTTAGTAATCAAATCTGGAACGTTTAAGTTTATGGATTTGAATGTTCAAAATAAACTAATCGGCCGTCATGATGGATTTGATATCTAATATGTGGCCTGCAAGAGGGCTTCTGACCACCAACGGATATGGTAGTTGGCAATTAACTTCTTTACGTATGCACTCTATATAAATAAACATTTAGTGTGTAAAATATTAGAATACTAATTAAGTGCGGTTAGTTTATTTAGTATATTTTAAGAGATTGCTTGAAGTTCTCCTAGAGCAAAGCGCCTTTCAATTTTTTTTTTCGGCTTAAACTGAAGGAGGAATTTAGTTTTTATCTTATTTACGTTTAAGTGATCAATAATCCTATAAACATCATGCTTCTTCAAACGTATGCCTTTGTAAAGGTGATATATCTTGCACGTATACAAGATGCACACACTTTTTGTACTGCTCTAATAATTCTAATGCCAAGGACGTACAGTAGGCGAAAAAAGTATCCTGCCAATGCGTGAAAGAACAAGGCTTCTTATACCAACACTACGGGAACTTTATTGTTCTAGTTTGAATACAAAGAATGTCTGTACCACATACAGTCCATGCAGGTACACTAAGACAAGAAAGTGTCTGTGCATTTTAAGTAAAGAGCGTCTTTCTTACATACACTGCCAGGAAACTGTACAAATTTAAGCAAATAAACTTTTTAAAGAAGTAATAACTGGTTGTTTTAGATATAGTTCGCGTATATGTGACAAATATTACGCCACTATATCATACGGCTCTTGTGTTCGCTTTTGGTTTCTTGTAGCAAGTGAAAGTATTTAAGTAAATACCGACTTATTGCAATTTCATACTCTCATATGTACATTTTATTATATTTACTTACATATTGATATAGTACTATACATATATGCATGTGTATAGTATCTCTCGCACTTTTGAGAAGTAACAATTGGTAGCATGCGAGGTAATTAGTTACATAGCAAGTACCTTAGTCTGTATTGTGCACGTTAACTTCAAAGCTATTATTAAATTAATTTGCAAATTATATGTATGTTTTAACGTGATTCTAAATACTAAATAATCTATCGCTGTAGGACTTGTTAATTTTGAGTTATTACATTGCTTATATCAATTTAAATTCCTATAAATTTTAAAATCTGAAATAAATCGAAATGCCGAATAGCAGTCTATAATTGACGGGATTTAATTCACGATAATAATTGAAAAATTTCGTTCCCCTTTTACAAAATTTATAAGTAGGTGTACAGACCAAATATTGGTTGACTCAATGGGCATAATATTAAACCAATAAATTTATGTTATTGCATAATTTCTATGGTTGGCTTATTTATCGACGAAAGCGCTTTTCTTTAAATACAGGTGCGACAATTATGCAATTATTGATTGTCTCATTAAGGTTAATTCGTTTCGACAGTGCAGACGGATTGAACCGCAACGTTTGCTGCAATATTGGAATTTCAACGAAATTACAGCTGCTATTTTAGCATTTCAGTTCCAGATAACTCACGTATGCGTGGAAAAGATGAGCTACAAAACAACAATGTTGAAGATTCTTATTGCACGTTAATAAGCGCGTTTTTCGTTTTTTGCTTTGTGCAATTTTAGGGTCGTCACCTAAAAGTTTCGCGTTTCTAAAATCCCTTTGTTTTAACATCTATAATTGATGTGCTTTGTTTTATTACAATGCGTTTCCATTAATTAACGTAGTAAAATTCCTTAATAGGCTGTTAACGCCAAGTTACTGGAACTATAAAACTAAAGGTAGCGTTTATATAGGAGTTGTGCACACCATTGTTAACCGGGAAATGAACTTAATGTCGTACGTTGGATACCAATTATACTTACTCTTTTATTACCTTGGCTTTCGTGCTGTACGTACATACTTCTTAGATATATCTGATGTCGAATAAATTTTGTATAAAACACACTGTACGTGTATTCTTTGTGCTTTTAATTTTGTTTTTAGTTTAAGTTCTCGTTTTATTAAGGATTTTTCGAAAATTCCTAATGGATAATTAGCATTTTACTCTATATTTTTTTACGGAAATAACTGGAAAATAAACTTGGCCAAATACTTAGGATGAATTCAGAAGAGTTTATGGAATCTTTAAGGAATACGAAAATATGCAATTTTTTTTTAACTCGTAAAGATCATGAGCCTGGTACAAAATTACAAAAGATAGCTAGAAGATGCGACGGGAATATGCCATCTCCTTCAAAATATTTTTCCAACATTCATTAATTAATCACAATTTTATTAAGTCTATAAGGGACGCAACACATCTTTCTTTCGTTACTGCGACGTATTGATCTATTTTGATTTCTACCAATTAGTACTCTTCCAGATTAATATTCCCAACAAATCCTAGGACTGATTTAGATGCCGTGTCTTTGATCTCCTCTGACGTTAGAATTGCTTTCTCTAGGTACTGACATCTTTTCCGGACTAGTGCTGCGCACTTATAAAGTATATACGGTTTCGGTACTAAATTTGCAAAATTGACATATCTCTCGATATATTTTATCCATCTTGTTAAGATGCGATCTTAGTAGGCAATAACCAGTTAGCAGGCTTGTAAATGTCCTAATTCTGACTTTCTAAGATCAAGTAGATTCTGTGTTCGCTTGAGTTTGTGCGAGTGTTTGTTGTTCAGAGGAAAACACTTTTCTTTACTTCCCATTCTTGGACTTTTTTGTTGGCTTTTGGACACGCCACGTTCTGGCCTAACGAAATCTATATTGGCTCTCTGCTTAGTACCTATTTCCTTTAACATTGGAGTGCGAAGGAATCCATATTAGAGATATCCTGTTATTTGAAACCAGCTGCGTGACATTACCTCGATATTTCCAGACCAATTTAGACTGAATGCTGAATGAAATCAACGCCTTTAAAGCGGCTTGCCTATCAGTACAGGAGTAGGCGTTTGCTCCGATCATCCCTTTGTTCAGGCATTCTACAAGATAATCTATGGTGTGTAATTCCATTCGGAAAATCGTTGAGGATCACCCTAAGGCTTTTGAAAAATTGCTGTTCGGACCATGAACTCCAACTCCCACCCCTTTTAGACTTTGGCAAGGGAAATTTTGAGCACTGTTTAGGCGCAAGTTTTTAGCAGCATTTCTTGTCGGTCAGAATGTTATGAACAGAATTATCACTCACTTTTATCTATAACTGCAGTCGTCCTAACAACTACTTTGTAACCATTGGCACACTTAATGACCCTTTTGAAGTCGTCCCACAGATATTGAAAGAGATCTAGGTCAGGATGTAAAGATAGCCACTACATTGTTTGAATTCTACTCTGTTGAAGGTATTTAGCAACGCACCTGGCAATATCTAGCCGAACATTGTCGTGCATTATAATAAAGGCATCTCGAAATACTATTTAGCTATAGATGATGTTTCAGTTTCACGAAATCGCGAGGCTATAAATGTAGTAGGTATATAAGATAGTGATCTATTATGCAGGTAAATTTATATTGAGGACAAACCATGATCCTCATGTCCTTCTGAAAGATTTCAATTGTCTCTGTAATACTTTAACGTAAAGTTTGATGACATAATGAATGATTATTCATCCAGTCAAATATAGCAGAATTGCATTTCCCAGTACCCAAAAATAGTTCCGATACAACGGCTGTAGTTTATACATAAATTGGCAATTGTAAAGTTAATGTGATCTAATTTTAGGCTCGAGCAAATTCTACGACTTTGATGCTAATGTGATTATGATTATTAAGGATGTATGATGCATCTTTCGATTCTCTATAAAGGGATGCAACATCTACTTCGTTCATATTGAAAGTTTTTCAGAATTGAACTAATGTTTTTCAGTTTGCCAATTTAAGTTTTTCTGAAAAGGTACTCTCTAGGTGTCCATTGAATACTACACTATTAGCTAGACTAATCAGGCAACTTGCTAGTTCTATGCATGTGGTTCTTTGTCCGAATTCCGACTTCCTCTTTTACTAAGTCATCAAAACAATAAGTGATTAGCAAGATATAAACAGTTCTCGAAGCTTCATCAATGATTAACTACGATTCAGATGAGATGCATGGAAAAGGTAATCAGGTATTCACTAATAAAACTTTCCTTTTGAAATATCGGGGTATTAAGTTTAAATTGATCGGCAACATTTTTGCAAGACAATCCATTGTCTCTTTAGCACCGCCTTTTAGTTTAAATTTTTTAACATCTAAACACCAATTCAATAGCCTAAACATGGCAAATTAAAAATATGAATTAATTATTCAAGCGTAATAACTGAAGCAATTGTATTTTAAATGACCTTTATATTACCAGATTATCGAAAATAATTAATCTAATATAAGTATCGGTGTTGGTATTATCCATTTACGAGTATAATAAGTTGTCAATGCACGATATGTTTTCAGTAATATATATAGGTATGTATTTATGTACAAAGCGACTTAACTGGCTAACATAAAGAATCGCAATCCTTTAAAATTATTTAAAATTTGTGGTAAAAAAATCTTTAGCCAAGAAGTCGGTTTAGCATAATCAAAAGACTATATCGACAAAAGTGATAAACAGATCGAACTATTAATTAGAACCGAGTTACAAAGTTAATATTACTTGTCTGTAGTGTTAATAATGAAAAAGACGAAACTTGACGCTAAAATTTGGCATTCATCCAATTCGTAATCAGACATTTCAAATATCTTAAATCCTTTTTAAAAAAAGCAAATAATTTTATGCAAATATCATTTAAAATTAAATAAACATTACATTACTAGAGATAATTAAAGTATACGTGTTCTATAGTTTGTTCACTTTGTTAAGCTAAACATCGTTACTTACGATCGACCTTAACAACTGGACGAACTAGTCAGCCAGCAAATTAAGCATTTAAGAAATTCGTTACAAAAACGGAGGTCTTCGTAAATAGAAGGTATTGTGACCGCCGTCTTGTTGTAATACACATAATTGAAGTATGCTGATGCCTGCGGCTACGCCGAACGCTGTTGGTCTGGTCGACTATGTGGAACTATCTATGGGTGTAAATCTAGAGGTGGACAGGCCGGGTGAGCTATGCAAACAACAGAAGAAACCGAGGAGATCTTATGAGTCAACGTTTTTGGAACCATTGGTCACTAATACATGTCAAGGGCTAAATAAGTATATATAAGTTCCTTTTTATTTTAACTTCGGGCGCTATAGCTGTACAGTTACTTTTGATAATACACATATACTTTTGATAATACAATACGATTTAAGTTGTATAATTAATGTTCATCATTGTGTGTTCCAATTTGGCAAGTAATTTCATAAAAGAAATGAATCAAAGTATAATTTGCAAAAATACAATAATGAAAGTAAAGCTGCATATATTTGATTAGTTTTTTCTTCTTGGTATGGTATTCTGCCAACAATTAATTCTGTCGTATTAATAACTCATAAGCAGGAAAGTCAAGTTTTTTTTCTTATTACCATTTCTTATATTGTCAGCTTTTGTAAATGACTCGATTACTAACTCACGCTGGACTGGATGGTATATTAAACTTTTATCTTTTATCTAATCATATACTAAATGTACTCTATACTACTAGTCAACGTTGTCTTTCAAAATTCGAATACGGAAAAATTAGTCACACTTGCTAAACAGATACATAACTAGTTGTAACGATTTTCAATTTTCCAGTTTATACCTAGAAAGCGTCCAAATTTCGTAGCCTTTTAGATTTATTTAAGTAGATGTAATGCCAATACCATCAAACATTTGTTTGAAAAAAGCAGTTATTTTTGTATCTATAAAAGATTAACCACTTATTATTATGATATTTACTATTAACTAGCAGCCATCGCAGATACACAAAAGATATTTAATTAATAAATACATTTTAACTAAGTTAACGATATAAAAACAGTGTAAGAAAATTTACAATTAAACAGTTACAGCAGTATAAAAGCAAAATAAATCCTTACGGCCGCAAAATTGACACCAAAAGTAGTAAAAATCACAATGACGAAAAGGATTGGTCATTTATTGGTTACTTTTAACTTGCCTAAGATTATTTGAGTATCAAGCGTTATTACTATTTTAATTACTTTTAGCTTTTAACTGGTCGATGGCCGCAGTGGTTAGGCGGCTGACTATCGTAGTGAGAGGACGATAGGTGCCGGGGTTCAATTCTCTGGAGGGACGGTGACATTTTTTCAGAGAGTTTAATCCCGGATCGACTTGCCATTCGCTGTTGGGAGCAAAGTGATTAACAGCGCGGCATCATAAAAGGCGATATGATGCTGTCACAAAGGCATTTGAACGCAACTTACACACACCAACTACACCGCAAGAGTTGCAGTGATAGCCAGACAAGTAATAGAGCTTACGGAGTCACTGCAACTAAGCACCCACCCCACATTAAAAAAAAACTACCAGTGAGTTCGATTGAACTCGGGACTATAGACATATCTAGAAGTATGACGGGTTGGGTTTGATTGACTATCATGTTTGATCACCTTTTACATTTTTTAAACTGCGAAAAAATTAATGGTGTTTTTCTTCAAGGATAACATTTTTGTTGTAGGATAGAATTCACCATCGTATGAACATGTATGGCCACTAAACAATTTTTCTGAAAACTCAAAGTCAGTCACAGAAAATGAAAAAAAGGTTAAAATCTATGCGACTTGGTAGTTACATATGTACATATACATATACAGTATTTCAGAGATGTTGGTACGTAATCAAACTCTGAAAACGTGATGATTTGTTGTTTTATGTCCTAAATCATAACATCCTAAACCAGAAAAATTCGAACGTTAACGTTTAATTGCTCACCGATTTTGGTTTATTCAATCTTGAACTTGCATGTAATAGGATTTCCAAAGCTCATCGCACTTTTTACAAACTTTGAGAGGTGGCCAAAAGCTGAAAATAATAACTTATTGTCTTATGTCTTTGGACTACAATGGATAATAATACTTTGCTCACCCACCAGTTGATTTTTATACAAACTTGAAGTTACATGTAATATAGAGTTCATCCCATTGATGAATAACTAAAAATTAACCGGCGAGTGGTAAAACGATTGAAACTACGATATTTTGTGGTCTAAAGAAAGAAACGAGGGATATTATTTTGAGAATTGGCGTGGTATTGATATTGACAATTCGTCTACTAACAGAGCGGTCGTATATATGACAATGTTGTCCGTGTAAATGATAGAATACACGAAAATGCAGTCAATCAATTTATTACAACTCGCAAAAAAAGGGAAATATTTTGAGCGATGTCGTTTTTATTTTTTTTCTCAAATAGACTTATTTAAAAGATTGAATTACCAGAATTGTCACGTTGGATTAGTGAAAATCCTCGTGTTGATTATGCAATGCATCCATATAAATCTATTCTTTGGGGTGCACTGTTGGTTAGAGGAATCGTGCCTGTTTGAGGGCGAAGCTGCCAAGTCTGTAACATTCACTGGTGAACTTTAACGGAAGATGCTAATTTAACTGCTTTTTCAATCAAATCATCAATTTGAACGTAAATCCCATACTTACACTTTACTTCAAACTGGATCTGTTGCGATCTGATTCGATATTTTCTCTGGATATAATATTTTGTTTTTGATTGGCAAACAATCCCAAGTTCAATTTGATCATCAATTTGATTTCAAAAACGAATTTGGCCAATATTGTAAGCCTGCAAGAGATATTGAGAATAAAATTCCTATCAAGTTAAGTTACTGAGGTTTATTACTTTTTAGTATTACAGTCAGTATAATAGCAGTATAGTAACGGCTAGTAATCCTTAGTGTCCACATGCATTAAATTAAAGACGTAGTATGTAGTTGGATTTTATACTAATTAATTGACCCGAAGCAATTTTCACTACCAACAAAAACTGTTGTGTTTCATTCTGGGGGTGATCCGTATTTAACGCGTAATTATACTCTAAAGCAGTAAATGTTTTGGTTAGGAGTTTACTGCTCTTGACATGTGTCCGGATGGTGTTTTAATGCATTACGTATTTATTTATTCAGAGAAAAAGCGCTAGGGCTCAACTGGGAGTATTAAATCTCGTGTTTGTTTGATCTTAACAACAATGCACATTCTTATTCTCCCTGAAATCAAAACGCTCCTGTATTGACAAATTGATATTTTCATACATTGCAACGATAAGATGACATAATATGAACTCATAAATTAAATATTATACCGTTCAGTGTTCGTTATGTTTTTATAATAGATATTTCGGCTTAATGTCGTTATGTACGTTCTTATATCAACAGTTTTTTTCATGCACGAGTACGTTCGGTTAATACATGCTGCTGTCGTCTATTGGGTCTCCGGTATTAGATAAGTTGATATTTTTCCTTCGATAAGGAATATCAAAGGGTGATAAGTCAGTTACGCTAGTCCAATGAACTGAACGTTTATCGGACTTCTCGTGTAATGAATCTCATTTTACGGACTTGTCGTATACACGGATGATGGGGATATTATGTACGTTTTTAAAGGCACGGCTATAAATTTTGTTTACACACAACGGCAGACAATCGTAATTTTAGATTATTGTTAATTGTGGAAGAGGCACTGCATTATGGTCGTTTATTGTTCAGGGTGTTTGAACATAAAGATACGGCGATGTTTTATTGGCATATTACAGGGATTTATTAAAGTTAATAATAGTTATTTATTCTAAAGAGTAACTTCCTCTTTTTTTACTAATACGCTATTAAATTTATAATAAATTCAGAAAATGGAGTTGCTTCTTTGAAATTGTTTACATTGTCGTTAAAATAAACAGGATTTGTCATGAGAAACGAGTACAATAACGCTATTTTAATAAATTGCAGCGCAAAATATGTATGATCAATTGCAGGACTTTCGATGTTGTTAAATGTGACGGCTTCATATTTGACTTTGTGTGTGCCTTACTTACGGACGAATAACTTGACAACGACTGTACATACAGGGTTCGAGATCTATTGTTAGGTTTTCCATTCTGGTCACAAAATCGAATTTACTCAAAATGTAATTACTGCGTAATACAGGTGGCCTATAGAAGCACAAATTAAAATTATATAACTATACAGACTGTCGCGTGCACGATGAATCAAAGTTCTGTTTTCTTCAATCGAACAGGCTGTATATAGATTATTTTTCTTCAAAAGCTATAATCAATTAGTAGTATAAAAATAATAGTTTTCAAGGTAAGTATGCACTTTTTAATGATATGAATGTTCCTATGCCCAACTTTTACAGTTAATGATGAGATAAATACATGGAAACTTTTGCTATAGAAATGATTAGTACAGTTAATATTTTGGGAGAATATTATGAAAACTGCAACCAAGGTTTGGAAACCTTTAAAAAAATTATCAGAATGGGAAACGTTATCTATTAAAAAATGTGAATGTATTTTTTTCTACGAGATCTACTACTGCTGGCGGCTTCTAATACCATTCGTTTAGAATGTTCTTTTACACCAAAATTATTCTTCAATTCTCCATATAAGATGATATATGAAATATACACACAATACCGACAGAGACCATTTATAAATCTCTTGTTAAATAAATATGACGATCATTTGGTGTTCTTCTATGTGTATATATGTTAAAAGTTTTAGGTTGTTTCTGTTTATAGTTGTTATCATGGTATAATTAATGCTAAAACAATTATTGCTGTAATATCGATGATCTTTCTTTTTTGTTGCTGTTGCTTATAAATATAAAATATTTTCACAGTTGCTTAGTAATACTAGGGAGTGGTTAGGAAGGGCTAGATTTTATTTAGTAAGCAAGTAATTTTATTTATTTCGTAGAAAAAAATACAAATTATATTTTTGTACAAGTAAATTATTCCGTAGAAGGTAACACTATAAATTTTGTTCGTTGATTAGTGGTCGGTAATCATGGTGGCCATTAGTTTCAGACAAAATAATCTTATTTAAACTTGTGCTTATGTAATATAATATTCTTTTCTCCGTAAAATTTTTGGAACGTTTCCTTTTGTTATCTTCTGATAATATAAATTGTAAATCAGGTTCAAATAATATAATAAAAGACGAAGAAACCTCCACCACAACATATGTAAACAAAACATTATGCAAGCTGTATAAACATAAACTAGAAAATTGCAAAATTATTACTTTTCCAAATTATTATTGTGGTGAAATTGGAATGACTTTCTCACGCTTGGCGCATGTAGATTACGCAAAGATGTGTTTACAATATACACTGTCAATTAGTATTTGCTTATTTAATATACAATAGCTTATAAAGCTCATAAATTTTGTTTTATCACAATGGATTTATCATGTGTGGGCTTCAATACTGTACCGACGTTGTTAATGTACGTTTCTCAACTAGTTCTAAGAATATGTATATGGTTTGTAAATTATGACTGTAAGATTGAAATAAATAAATTGTTTCAAATTCTTGGGAATAACGGCAAATAAGAAATAATCATAGCTCTTCCTATCATTTCAATGGCATCATCACTCGGCCACAACAAAATTTTAAATATCTTCATATAATTAAATGTTTCCAAGTTGATTTATTTTATTTCTTGTTTAATTGTATTTTCTACTGATACATGAGATTAATTACTTCTAATTACATTATTTTCGTGGATAAAAGTGTGATATAAAGTAAATTTAGGAATTCCTGTGCGTGTAATAGCTTATCTTGCTCTTAAATATAAAGTGATTTCTAATGTTTGACAGCATGATTCATGATATTCAACTAGTGTAAATAAGATCACAATATACAGTGTTTATCAAAAGTTCAAAAGTAATATGCAATAATGTTCGTGGATTACGTTTTAGGGTTTCATTAAAGTATTTGACGTAATAAACTATAGAGATAGGCAACAAAGTCAGTGAACTAGTAATTTCTTGTTCTAAATAACATTTTACGACATATTTGTTTTATTTTATCAAGTCGGCAAAGTTGTGTGTAACGTCTTTTCCTGTAGAAAATCGCTGTCTAAGATATGTCAGTAATTTCAGATTAAAAAATTTTAAGAATTCAAATCCTGCAACGTCAATGGTCAACAAGTTTGTAGTTCCCTTAGTTATACCAATCTACGATTATGTGTGTTTATAAAAAGAAACACAAATAATGTATTCGTAGTTCAGTCGTAGCACCGATTCTCATGGTTTGATAAAATTGATTTTTTTATATTATGGATTATATCAATTACCAAATTCTTTCCTAAGAAGTGATTCTGTGCGTCTTGTCAAAGATGTTTAAACTCGTTTACAAATAAAATCTTCTATAGCTTCGGACCAATAAATAATTTCTGTGTGATTGAGGTTAGGTTGAAATCATGAAAACCCGCTCTGATTTTGAATAACAATCGCCAGGTTTTGCTCGGGTAAAGCAAAGATTTATATCCTAGTTGTCGCTTGCGTTTTGACACCCGACAATTTTTTTGTTATCGTGAGAGATATCTACAATAGCACAAGATGTCATTGCACAGTTTTTAGATCCTCATAGACCATCGCATTCATTTATTTTTTCTGGCCAAAGAACATATGCAGTATCAATTCCTATTGCTGGAATCGTGAAACTCTCAAAAAGAATGATTGGAGGAACTTATCAATCCTATCAAGAATATGTGACATGTTCAGTTAAGTTTTGAAAAGTTTACGAAGCTTACAAAACAACGGTCTAGAATGTAGAATAGTTTTAATTACAAGCTTTTCATTTTAACATTGTTAATATATGCAAGGTTAATTAAATTTTTACTGTAGTGGTTAATATTTTTAATTCTGTTTAAGTGTAAACGCCAAATTTGCAGTCTTGGCTATAGTACGTAATATTACTCACTATAGTGTTTGAAACAAAATGATTTATGTTATGAAGTAAAAATAATTAAGGTTTGTAAATATACATACAGGGTGCCTTAGCGAGACCGTTCATTAGATGGCGTTCTGGCCAAAATATAAATTTGAAAATTTAGAATTATATATAGTCAATTATGTTCTCTTCAATGAAAATATTATTAGATTTCTAGCGCTTCCGGTTATACCGGAAGTCGCCATCTACTTTATTATTTTTAATGGAACACCCTGTATATTTTTACACATTTGGATTCACCTATTTTTAAGCTTTATGAATATCTTTACTTTTTGCAATTTGATTCGGGCGTTTTGTAGTTCGACTATGTATTCGATTTTTTCTGAAAAAATTTGCTTTTGCAGTCATGTATTCAAAAAATCCGAGAACACTCGATTTTACGGATATCAATTTGAAATTCATGTTAAACAACATGTTGGAGTATATTTTAGCGCTGAGAACGGCTATCTACATTGCGTGGTTACTTTATTATGGCACGTTAACTCTTCGAAATTTTGAAGAACCATAACTTCATTTTTTCAAATGGCACACCACATATTTTATTATTTAATCGTCTTCGGCGTCCAATTCTACATCTTTTATGTCCCACATGTACTATACCTCAAATTAATAGTTTAGGAGATAATTAGATTTTTTGAAAAATACACACATGTTTAAGTATATTATGAATTTTAAATTGATATCCGAAAAATCGAGTGTTCGATGATTTTTTTGAATAAATGTCTACTATAGCAAATTTTTTCAGAAAAAATCGAATAACTACAAAACGCCCGAATCAAATTTCAAAAGTAAAGATATTTATAAAGCTATTTATAAATAGGGGAGTCCAAATATGTAAAAATATACAGGGTGTTCCATTAAAAATAATAAAGTAGATGCCGACTTCCGGTATAGCCGGAAGCGCTAGAAATCTAATAATAGTTTCATTGAACAGAACATAATCGACTATATATAATTATAAATTTTCAAATTCAGATCTTGACTAGAACGCCATTAACTTCTAATGAACGGTCTCGCTGAGTGGTGGGACATACTTTATAATAAGAAAGAAACATTTTTTCATTTTTTATATAACAAATATCCAGAAATAATTTACGATTTCTTTCTGGCGATATACACATACTTGCCGATTTAATTTATTCGTCTATGAATTGTTACATATTGCTGTCTATTCGTAAAAATTTGTATCAACATTGGTTGGTAAACAAGGGACATGTATTCAATTTTCTATCGTAAAACAAATTCCGGTTTGTCCGTCAGTAAACTCAATTAAATTTCTACAACTTTGATGAGCTGCTGAAAAGATGTTGAGAATGTTTTTCCTAATTTGCCTTATGCCAACTACATTAATGATGAGCAACTAATCGCTTTTACTGTCAAGTATGGATTATCTTGTATCTAATATTGAAATTAGGAATGGAAAACGCAATTTATTTATAATTTAGTAATTAATATAATAACAATATTATGTTTTATTAGATGTAATATGAGTGCTTTACTTATAATCTTGTCGTACATTTGAGAAAAAGTGGAGGATTGTGATTACAACAAACAATAGTTGCTTATCTTTTGCAAGTAAAGTGTGTTCCATTGCACTTTAACACGTAAGTAATATAATTCTCAATCTCACTCCACTCTAGAAACGTAAACACCTTGATTATAAACACATTTGACTGAATACAATACTATCTTCGACCTAAACAATGTCTTCTGCTGCGGAGATAATAGCATTAATGGAAGCAGTAACTAAATATTATGTCTTTATTTTCAATAAAAGCAACATAGAAGTCTACAAAAAAGCACCAAGAAAATAGGCTCACGCACATGCACTCACTAATCAAACCAGACAAGAAATTCATATTTCCTTTTTGGTTGATTTGTCATCGAATGATCCCAAGGATCAGCTAGTAACCTTACATTTGACAAACGTTTTGATATCACTGTAGACAGTCTTAGCAAAATACCAGGCAAAAAACCAGTTTGTTTGAATTAAAGAAACCATATTCTGTTCCCCTCAGACGAGGTTACCGTAATCACTACAACCTACATACATATATATACCGGGAGCGCACGCACGACTTGCTGATACGTTTAGTGTAAGATGAAAAAGAACAGCTAAGAGACGTCCCTTAGTTAACAGAGGAAACGTATATCGATACTGTTTGCTTGAACGAATGCATTCGTTGTATCTCTTTATCTAACATATTAAAATCCTATGCTTGCTCTAACACATTGAAGACCCTATCAAGAGGTCGAAATGCTCAAGCACGACAGAATACATTTGAGGTAGCAACAGACTTGCGCCTGCGTACGTGCATATTAGACTCGGTTATCAAGGTATTGCAAAGGAATTCATAATACTGCGAGAGCGTCAGACAGAGCATAACGTAGCGCTCCCAGTTACAGTCTAGCACACATTGCTAATGCATGTATCAGCAGGTCGAACGTGCGCACACTGTATAGGAAGCCTTTTGCACGACTATCAATGTCTGTTAATTTTGCAAGCTTACCTGTGCCTTATCGACTCTGTTTATTTTAAACTTTATACGTAATGATCAATATTTTTATAATAGTAATAAAAGTTTCTCTTTCGAAAATTGAATTTTATTTCTTGAATAAAAATACAGTCACTGTTTTAGAATATGAATGTTATTTTAAGCATGGAAACAAGCTAAATAAAAGTTTGTGTTTGGTACAACGTGTATTTTTTTATATAAGTGGCTATTACTAATTTTTGCGTGGAAACTTTGATAGGCTTACACAATCATATTTTTCCCGTCACGAAACGTGAATCGATAGGAACGCTTGAGATAACGGATAAAATTTATCAGATAAGATACATTTTTTTGGGTAAAACATGAAAAAATATCTGTTTTCATGTATTATTTTTAATGTAAGTGGCTTTTTTGTGTAAGTGCAGTATTATTGCTTTATAAGGATAATTTATCTAGGTGTGAAATTACTAGAACTAATTAAACGAGTTACGTTTTTTTATACAATATCTAGTGCCATATAATCGCCCTGAGTTAACCATGTTGTAAATTAATATATAAAAATGAAATATTAAGGTCGATCCTGTGTTACCTACATATATTCAGATTAATATGGTGCTTAGTTGTAGTTGTAGTGTGACTCCGTAAGCTCTATTACTTGTGTGGCTATCACTGCAACTCTTGCGGTGTAGTTTAGTGTGTGTAAATTCTGTTCAAATGGCTTTGTGACAGCATTATATCGCCCTGTATAATGCCGCGCGGTTAATCACTTTGCTCCCAACAGCAAATGGCAAGTCGATCCTGGATTCAACTCTCTGAAAAAATGTCACCGTCCCTCCAGAGAATTGAACCCCGGCTCCTATCGTCCTTCTACAACGATAGTCAGCCGCCTAACCACTGCGGCCATCGACCCGTTGAACAGATTATAAGGAACATGTTAGTTTACGCTTGACAACAGCCTACCTTAACATACAAACATTTTTTTAACAGATTATCTTAAGTAATATAGTGACATCCTTGGTATTTCTACATCAATGTGCGACAGACTAGGAGCCATTAACAATTGAAGTGATACAAACAAATCTAATGACCTGCCTTTGAACATAATATGATCCTAAATAAGATGATCAGTAACTTAATAGATTTTATATGTTGCTCTTCCTTGTTGAAGAATTAATTCTGTATCTTCTGCAGATCTATAGGATGTGGTTAATAAGATTTGGGTTGCAAGTTAGGCTAATTGCATATGTAGAAGCAGTTGATTCCACTTTACTTGGCGATGAAGAATCTGTTTCGGAAATATTTAGAAAAAATCAGTAAATTATTCATAATTTAGTAGTAGTAGTTTTGTAGAAGTAAAATTGTGTTTATGTTTAAGAATAGTCATTGTAGTTCATAATAAAGGTCAATATAGCACTATTAAGAAAAGGAACCATTGTTGTGTATCTAGATAAGCCTTTTATCAGAATACATAAATAATTCTATTAGTCGATTACGTCTTAAATGTATTGAGTGGTAGTAGAATGCTATGGTTTTGTAGAAAATTTAATTGGAAAGTTGAAATAAAGAACGCCAAAGAAAAAGATTAGAGGAAGATTATTGGCGAGTTTCATGCTAAACCTATTGTACAAGAAAAGTTTTACTATCATAATTTTGTGCAAATAGTGGCTATTCAGTTAAATTATCTACAACTAATTGCCTTAGGGCAAAAATAATCGATAACACTGTAATTTCAATATATTTGACTGGAAAAGTCACACAATCGGAGAGAAAATTAATTATAAAATAGTGGGAAGCATGGGAAAATCTGCATCTACGTCAAATCAGAAACAGTTAGAGATTGTGAATTATGTATAGCTTACTTCCAGTCCTCCAACAAAGTCTTGCAAATCTAGATGATAAATCTAAATTACATTGGAGTGATTATCTTTTTAATTCCTTTTGGACAAAGTCAATAAAACAATAAATAAAAATCCAGAATGATAAATCTCTAAATTATTACATTGGAGTGATTTAATTATTTAAGTGTTTTCTAAGTGGGATTTTGGTACAAAAAGGTCTCTAGTGATTCAAGCATTTTGTAATTTGAGGCAGTTTCCTTTATATTTTAAACATTTAAACAAAAATAAACATACAAAAAAGTTATGCAGAAAATTCATACTAAACCAACAAGTTTATTAACTTTGTTAGGACTTCTCTAATGGAGCCACATTGTCTCACATTATTACTTGTAGTCATAACTAGGTTGAGTGTTGTAATAAACTCTGCAAACTCTCATTTTTCAACTGGAACGTATTATAAAACTCTCTGGTCTTACGTCAGGAGTAGTGTGTATATCGCTGCAAACAACTGTAAATTTGCATTTTATTATAGACCGTGCACATGTAAAATATCTACGTACGCATGATAAATTTGCATTCTTGTTCTCTTGGCTGTGCACCCTGTTCCATTAAAATATGTATGTCGTATACGAATGTGAACGTTCTTTTGACATTTTTTTAACAAATTAAATGCCCGATATGCACGCTCATTTCAAGTAATTACCGTATTTTCAACTGTTAGCTACTGCGACATCGAGTGTGCACAGATAGCATTGAAACAATAAAAGAATAAAGATCTGTAGAATGCATCATATATGCGCGAGCAGTCTTTATTTTCAAGGATATTTGTGTGAGTATGTAAATTGTTGATTGTTTTGCAAACGTGTTCAAAGAGAATGCAACAAATAAGTAGCATATGCCGTTGTTTTTCATGAAAATTTTGTCCAAAGAAATTAAGTCCAATATCTACGATTACTACTATAAAGGAGTATAATAGAATGAAAATATACTTTTTAGATATAATAGTTCTAAATTATTAAATTAGTTTCTAAAGGTTGTTATAAATATTTATGGTCTGAGTCATAAATATGTTTGAATATACAAGAATAATAGTGACATAATCCGTTTATTGACCACTAGTAGGTGGTTCTTTCTTGTCTTGCAAAGTTAGAAAGACATGTAGAGTGCAAAACCATTCATATGATGCAATATTCTGTAATTGTGCTAGGAACTATATTAAAGATGTTTGGTTTTACAGTAGAGTTTTATATACAAGTACATATATACTACAGGCACTTTTATCACAATTTAATTATTTTTTGGATTAATGTTTTTGTAAACTTCTGTATACACTATTGATTAGCCGTTCCAAACTGTTTAAATTATAAATCAGAAGCGTTGTAGTACGCTTCTGATTTCTGTATTTTTGTATATAAAAAAAGTTTGAGAACTGCTGATCCACTTTACCGATAATGTATGTACATTGCATAAGTAATTTTGTATTATAATTATCTTTAGTACTGATTATTTTATTGCTGCCTGTTTACGCCCCACTTTGAGAACATTTGCATACCACCGGTATCATTCATACCACAGTTTCAAAGCTATTAGTTTAGATTGAAAATGATGTAATATTCGCTGAATTTTGTTATAACTACATTTTCTAAAATAATGAATAGCAATTTTCAAGGAGATATGTAAAACATATAACAATAGAACAATTTTTTTTATGTCTGGTGGGTGCTAGTTGCTATGACTTCGTAAGCTGTATTGCTCGTCTGACTATTACTGTAATTCCGCGCTGCTAATCGCTTTGCTCCCAACAGCGAATGGTAGGTCGATCGGATTTCAGTTCTCCGAAATGTCACCGTCCTTCCGGAGAATTGAAACCCAGCTCCTATCGTTCCGCCACCAGTCAGTCGCCTAACCACTGCAACTATCGACCCGTTTTGCCGTTAAGCTTTTCACTAAAATCTTAAGCTTTAAATTCATTATTTTATAGTATGAGCATAAATATGTATAATCTTCTAAAAAGTCACAAAATTTGCGTATTTAAATTTCTTTAACTCCCTCTAGCGGTGACGGACAAAATAATATTAAACAGTTTGAATTACTAAAGGTAGGGCAAGAAAAATCCTCTACAATAAGACCAAATTCACCAAATTTCGTTCAGGGAAAGCAGAATAATTTAAATTTATGGACGAAATTCTGAGCATTCACACGTTTCTCAAGATATCTTCGAATAAGTAAAAGATAATGTTACCCGGTTTTCGCTGATTTGTTAGTAATTCGGCCTACATTTTTAATCTGCAGTCAAAAATGTATGTTTACATTTAATATTTTCGATAAAAAACAAAATTTCTAAAAAAACCCTCTAGCATGCACGTTACTTATTAGATTGGTTTAAATTTGTAACCATTAGATGGGAGGAGTAGTGCTGTTTCCAACGAGATTAAGTTTGCAAAATTCGGTTCAACAGAAGCGGAGTTATAAGTGTTCTTTCAAACCAAAGTTATCTCTCCCTCCTCCCCTTAATTGACAAAATACAAAAAAAAATTGTTCGATATAAAATATGCGGAATTCTTAGAAGATTCCGATTTTGATGTTTGCGTGACCTTAAATTGGTAAATTTTGTATAAAATAAGAATTTAAATTTTTGGTGTACACGCTATCTAGCAGTCATCGTAGACTTCCTAAATAATTTCTAGATGTTTCTCGGGGCCAGTTTAATCAGTGATATTTTGTTTTCCCGAAGCTGTACTACAAACCGTTCCTGAGATATGGCCGACCGCCATTTTTAGTTGGCCACCCGGTACACGATAACATTTTGTGGTATAGAAATTTAAACACTTTTATCTGATATCAAATCCTATACCAAATTTATAAGTTGATGAGATAAATAAAGGCAAAAATTACTATTTTAAATTATAATGCTAGAGCGTAAATTAAATAAACAAATCAAGCTGAAAAAGTTATTTTCAAATATTTCGCCTTTTTTAATGGAAAAATTTAATATTTGGAGCTCTTCCTCCACTCCCTCCTCTTCTACTTCTACAAAATTTCTATCTAAATGTATATATTTTTTAATTATAACAGAAAATGGCTATATTTTCTTTTCGGATAATAGCAATTATTATAATTTTTTTATTTTTACGATAATTGAGGCGTGGAAATAACAAAGGTGCTAAGTGCCAAAATCAACAAACCGAGATATTGTAAAAAAAACGAATATTTTTTACGTTTTAAATATCTGGAACGCCCAAAATTAAAATTGTAAAAATAATGCTACTCACTAAATAATCTTTATTTCTTAAGGTAATCCAACATAAAATTATAAAAATAAAAAAAAATTTTGGACAAAATTAGGAAAGGGGGTAAGTACCCCTTTCTACAAAAAAACAAAAGGTAGCAAATACACTATTCAAGATTCAGCAATTTTTTGTAGAAAAGTAATAATGAGTGGGGTTTTGCAAAAACGGTAACATGTTCTCTAGGTGATTTTTCTTATTATCTCCTATCTTGTTCATCTCTGGTAATTGGGAAATCGTTGTTCTTTTCAAATCTAAGCAAATTTTACCTTTTTTCAGGATGATAGTTTCTTTCCAGGGTGCAAGTTCGGAGAAGCTTTCCTTTGTAAGCAATACACCTGGGTGGTTTTTATCTACTTTAATATGAACTGCTTTACTGATACTGACATTTTTCAAGTTCAAAATCGAATCAGCAGCAGCTTGGATATCGAAAAATTTGAGCTTAGGCATGTCAATAACTTCAAAACATCCCGTATGTGTACTAGACATTATAACATCGTGTAAATCTTCCGGAACTATAGCCTTCATTTGTTTCTTGCGTCATTCTATAAGAGCAAAGTCACGATCGCATTGCAGAAAACTGTGCCCACTCACTAAATATTTATGCTCGACCGTTTCAAAGAACCCACTGTTTACTATGATAAAATAAGTAAATACCATCATGCGGTTCTTATTTTGAGCTCTGCAGTTGTCAGTCCATATGATTAGATGCTTCTTATTGGTAATCCCTTTGTTTATAGTACGTAGCAAACAAGAAGCCACCTCATTTTCTCCCCTGCCTGATACGCCTTCATGCCAAACACACATGAAAGATTGTTTAGTGTCTCGTAGATGGATACATAGGTTATAACATGATAACTGACTCATATAAAACATGTCAAAATGTGTCAAAGTTGGCACAAAAAGTACCTGCTCCAAATCTATCGCTATGGCACTAAATTCACTGCCGGGTAGTTGTGATTCAATAATATCTTTTTTCATGGCTCCCTTGGCTGCTTCAGCTTTCCTCTGATGCAGTTCAAGCTGATGTTTTGCTTCTTCACTTCTCTCATTATGTGCCTGAACTGCACAGTATAATCTATCACACATTCTGCATGTATCAGTCCGAGGCCGCTTAAATGATAGATGCGGAAAACTTTTCAAAAATACATTTCTGTAGTACTTATATGTTACAAGACTAACAGGATATTGTTTTAAAAATGCTTTGTGGAGTCTTTGTATGTTTAAATCTTTGCTCAAATATTGTTTATCTGACTTCGCTCTGGTGTCATGAGACACATCTCGTGGTATTGAATTTATGTGTTCACATATAAGTGCGCGGTCATTTTCTGTGAACTTACTGTTTGCTGTACGTGTTCGGTTATCGTTGAACGTGATAGCACTACTTTTTTTCTTTTGTATGAATCCATCAACACTTTTCTTTGTCACTTTGAAGATATCCATAAATGTTTGTTTACATACTCGGATAACCTTTCCGCTACCATCTGGAACTGTATAATGGATAATGGACTGGCGATGACTATCAGCTGGATTGTCGTACAATCCGTGCCTGCGACGCTTCACATTGGTAATATGCATTAATCGCATGATGTATGTTCCTTGAGTACGGAAGTCGATGGAATAAAACTTAGTAAATAAGTCCAGCCGCTGCTTAAATGACAATGTTCTACAGGAAAATTGGCATTTGCAAGGAATCTAAAAGTAAGAACGGCAAAGTAAAAAATACTGTAACAAGGATTATCACTCACATTTTGGTTAGGTGGCACCTTTGCCGGTACTATTTTCTTCTTTCGAGTTTGATATTCTTTTCCAGATGTTTTCAGTCGCCTTTGCTGTGACGCAAACGATCCTGAGGGTTTCTCGTTTGTTCTAGTGTCCATTATTTTGTAGGTAAACAAGAACAGATTCAACACAACAAACAGTGTAGATACGCACTGGTACTTGCCCCGTTTCTTTGGAAACACACGTTACGCATACTCATACGGCCATCTAGTATCTTATTCCAGTACTATATATATGTAGTTTGCGTTG
Source organism: Holotrichia oblita (assembly GCA_023690525.1). NCBI lineage: Eukaryota > Metazoa > Arthropoda > Insecta > Coleoptera > Scarabaeidae > Holotrichia > Holotrichia oblita. The sequence continues at coordinate 83,163,545 of CM043015.1, read as the reverse complement.
GCACTTAGCGCTTTTGTCAGGACATACTTCTTGGCATGCAGAACAATTGTAAAGTAAAATCTCAATATCTGAAAATATGGCACTTAGCTCCTTTGTTACTTCCATGCCTCAATTTATAATGACAAAATAAAAATAACTCCAACTTACACCTCCGTAAAAATTATACGCTTGTTTATAATAAACTAGCTGGCCCAGCAGAGTTCGTTCTGCCTAGAAAAGTATTGATTTAGATATTTAATATTTTATTGTTATGGGTACCCCACCCCTCCCCGTGTTCCGCCCGGCAAGTACCGCCTCCTGTGTCCCGCCCGTCTTGTACCACCCCCCGTGTCCCGCTCGTCCCGTACCACACCCGTGTCCCGCCCGTCCCGGCGTCGTAAAATCACTCCATACAAAATGAATTTCCTTGATAATTTTTTCGGGGATTTTTCTTGGGTATTCTGCTTGTTTGGCCGGAGACCAGTCCGAATTGGTGCGAATCGTCGAAATCGGTCCAGGCGTTCTTGAGTTGTAACTAATAACGCCTTTCTCTTTTATATATATACAGATACCAGAACAAAAGAAATTTAAAATTTATTACAGCTTTAACATTTACTTAAGAGGGTCGTCTACCAGCTGATTATTTTACAGCGGTGACATATTTATTTTAAATATAATATTTTAAATGTTATCAATAATATGAAAAGTTGGTGTAAGGCTAATGCTATGCGTCTAAATCCTGAAAAAACCGAGATTCTTCAATTTTCCTTAGCCAAACCGAAATGGTCAACGCTTGTGCGGTGTAACAGCAGAACGATTAGTTCAAATGCCCAGGTCAAATTTTTGGGGGTTTGGTTTCAGTCTTCGCTTGAATGGGAATACCATGTAAATCATACGATAAAAAAGTTAAACTCGACGTATTACGCTGTCTATAAACTACGAGAATGTGTCACCTTTGATGCCTTGCGAAACTACTATATGGCGTGTATTGAATCAGTTATGACGTATGGTATTACGCTGTGGGGAATGTCATCATTTGCGAGGAGTATCTTCGTATTGCAGAAGCGTATGTATATTGAGATGTATGTTACGGCTTGTTATGCGAGAACCGTGTAAAAATCATTTTACTCTACCTTCATTATACATTTACCGTCTAATGATACTGTATATAAAAACAAAGATAATTATATTTGTTATGGCTTATGGCCAACTAAACAAGATCAGTACCCAAAACGCAAATTCACTATCGATACGTGAGCATATAGTACAACATGCTTCGAAAAACGACCAGAGTATATGACTATTCTGATTTATAACGCGTTACCACACCATTTGAAGGTCATCCGCAGTACAGGGGTTTTCAAATCTAATTGTAAGCTAAAAGAATACCTTATAGAGAAGTCATTTTATAATATACGTGAATTTCTGAATTCTAGTTGATGTTTGTAGAAATGTATGTCCCAGTTTTGTACTTAATCTGTGACAATTACCAATGTCTTTAGACCTACGGTAAATAAATAAAAAAAAACAAAACAAAAATCTAAATAATTCTCTAAATCGTTTGCTTCATACACATATTGCTACAAATTTTTTACATACATACCTATACAATTTTATCTATTAATATTCGATATTAACTTCACAATCTCTTTTCCCGTTTACCTTGATAGGGGAATAGAGATTAATCAATTAATTTTTAGATTTAATTACTGAAATTTGCTATGAGCATTCAAAATACATCTACACATGTGTGTATGAAGCCCAATTTTAAAATACTTTTTTAGTAAATTATCAATAAATTAACATTATATTATCAAAAAATTTAACTGTAGCAACATCGCCAACTGTCAAACGGTAGTCGGGCCTCTTAAGTGCAGTACATGGTATCTGGAATCTTCTCGAGAAATGTGAAATTGATTGTTTGTTGCGTATGTTCGAGAATTACTTGTAATAAAATAATTACATTAACATGTATTTGTTTACTTAGTGAAAGAAATAAATTTGTAATCATATATATTGAGCTAAAGCTAATTTTTTAACCGCTTCATCTGGAAATTATCGAGATTGTTTATTTCAGAAGACACTATGATAATCAGAGTACAATGAGGCATTAACATATTGAAAGTAGTATAAATGACTGATTGATAATTGAAACAGGATTATAGCTAAATTCGTACGTCGAAGCTCCGCTAAACGTTATATTTCCAAGATTTGACCATATCCTAACCACTGCTTATTTTTTCTTATTAGATTTTTATCAACTTTTTCAATTGCATATAATAATCAGTAAACACATCAAATTGATTCGATAAATCAATCAATTTATGGAGAAAGTGACTACTATAAATTTGTTATCGTAAATGAATTTCGCAGAAGCTGCTGAAGTATTATTACATCTTTTATTTCAGTTCTAATTATAGAGTTTATAATATAATCAAGAATTTAAATAAAATTATTAAATATATTGCGAAAAAGTTTGTCAAAAATATTTTTAGTGTTATTTAATCATACTCGCAGAACTAATTCTAGTTATTTCTGGTACAAAAAAGTGTAGTGCAATCTGAATATTTTAATCTCTGAGTTTTGTGTTGCCTCCTTCTTTAATTAAATTATTTCCTTATTTTAAACAAAACACGTTACACATGCTGATTCAAACTAAGTGCGCACTTTTTTGCTATCTTTGTTTTTGTTAATGCTACTGTATAGTATCAATAATCAAGAATTTAAATAAAATTATTAAATATATTGCGAAAAAGTTTGTCAAAAATATTTTTAGTGTTATTTAATCATACTCGCAGAACTAATTCTAGTTATTTCTGGTACAAAAAAAGTGTAGTGCAATCTGAATATTTTAATCTCTGAGTTTTGTGTTGCCTCCTTCTTTAATTAAATTATTTCCTTATTTTAAACAAAACACGTTACACATGCTGATTCAAACTAAGTGCGCACTTTTTTGCTATCTTTGTTTTTGTTAATGCTACTGTATAGTATCAATTAACGAATGTTTTGAGTATTTATTAATATGTAACTAACAAGAAAAAAGCAATTGAATAACAAATTACAGAAATGATTATTTTTCTGTAATTGAATTCGCATATATTTTCGGAAATATGAAAAGATAATTTAATTTTTGATGTAATAATCCAATATGTTTAAAGCAGAATAAGAGGTATTTCGATTAAATTTACTATAAAAACAAATACTAGTTTTCATAAAAGTTATAACTATTTTTAGAATTAATTTCCCTCTTTCTTAGTTGTTATAAATATTTAGTTCTCAGTTATTTATTTAATTAATTGCTGCGTCTTTTTTCAGTACACAGTAAAAAATTATATGTACAGGCTGGGCAAATTTCGATGGTTTAATAGGGGATCTCGGTAACTATAAGAGGTATCAAAAAACGGACCACGCATCCTCGATCTGTTTTTTTCGAGAGAAGGACAATGCTAAAAAGCAAATTTCGATATCGGCTTTCGGTTTCGAGTTATCCGTGAAAATTCGATTTTTCCCATTTCCGTTTTATCACGATATCTCGGCTATTTATGAAAATTGACAAAAATTACTTTTACGTTCTTCAGGCACTTTTTTGATTAGAGGCGTTAGAGATTTTTTGAAATTTTTTTTTTAATCCCATCCTGTATGGAATTAAGATCTGGAGAATTCGCTGGCCAATCCATGTTCGTAATATTGTTCTCTTCAAAAAATGCATTGATTTGTTTTATTCTAGGAGAACGCGCGTTATCATCAACAAACACAAAACCATCGCCTATTTCATTTGCAAATGGCAACAGTACAGTAATACCTCATTAAGATACCTGACACTAGTCGCTGCAGCATTTCCAACCATATCCAATTCAGTACGACGAGTCGCAGAAGTATCTCATCAAACAGTAATTGAACCACCTCCATAAGCTTGATGGTAAGTCACGTTGTACTCAATATAGCGTTCTTCTCCGTTTCTCCAAACTAACTCGTCCATCTGAGCTATAGTGACGCAATCTGGTCTCGTCACTGAATAAACAACGACCCCAATCTTCAACATTCCAATTTGCATGTTGATGTGCCCACTTCAGCCTTCTTCTTTTGTGGACTCTGGTCAACAATGGGCAAATTTACCGCATGGAGCCTTTTTCTAACTGTTTGAGTGGATACTTGAGTACCTTTTGCATTCAATAGCTGGATTTGGAGTGTTCTTGGAGTAGAAAATGTATCCCTTCGACACTGAACAGTAATAAAACGGTCCTCCCTGACTGTTGTACTGCGCTTTCGCACTCCGCCCTGTTTTCTGTTGGACAGATCCTGTATCATTAAAACGCATTCGAACTCTTCTGATCACATTGTGGCTCACATTGGCCTGGTTCATCTCTTTAATACTTAAACGTCTTAATGGCATCTCTAAAATGCTGTCGACTACTCTTCATTAAACCATATTCGAGAAATTAGCAAAAATTCAGTCAGTTCAGAAGTCATGCCTAACGTCTAAGAAGGGTTGTTTACTTTTACTACATGTTATATAAGTGTACCAGTCAAAAGTTGAGCAGTGTATTTATACTTTTATCTATGTAAAATTAATACAATATTATGTCTAGTGTAACCAACATTTTTTACTGTATAGAATTTACATATTTATTTTTCTTCTATGTTGTTCAGTAATTTTTTATTGAGTTCAAATAATTTTAAATATTTTCCGTTTAAGTATCATACCTAACAAATATTATTACTACCAGATATTTAGTTTTTATTATCAACGATTAATTATGATATTGATCATACATTTCCATGTAATATGTTGTTTGGCTTTATCCTTTTATTTTGTACCTATACAACCTCATTAACATGGCGAAAGTGCCAGATCGTATGCTGCTTTGTCAGTAGCAGCTTTTGTGCAGCATATTTTAAAATAATGAAAAATGCAGCTTGCGCAATTATTCCAATGCTATGGATTTACACAAATGCTTGACATAACAATAAAATTACAAAGACCATACGTGGCCAATATGTTAATTTTATATCAAGGTTTTGTTTGTGAGTTATTCTTTTAACATAGTAATTCTAGTTTCATGCATTTAAATTGAATTGAATTAAATATATTTTTGATATAAAGAATTCTAGACATACATATGTATGTATGTAGGTATATATAAACTGCCCAAACTCCGTAGTTTTATTCCATTAATCATATGTAGCAACTAAGTAAGTATGTGAATAACAATCCGGTATTGATAAACGAAAACGAAACTATGTATATCAGCAGCTTTAGCCTTTAGGCAATGCCATCGTAATCAATGCGTCCATTATTAATCTCTTGTAATATAATCTGGTGTATATATACAATATTCGTTGAACTGTTGAATTGTAGACTGCTGTTCTATAGTTAACAGAGCTGCGGCGGCCTGGCAGCTTCCCAAGACGTAGTACAGTTGAAGGTCGGGTCCGTTTGGTTTAACACTAGGTCACCCCGCTTTCTTCCCCAAGCATGGACGTTGTACACCTCTCTTTGCCCTTCATTTCTTCTTCGTCTGTGCGGTGGCTGTTGCCCGCGCGCAATACACCAGCAGGAGTTTCACAATATACCCACCGTCTTTTCCCTTTCTCGTGCATCCTTCTTCCTCCGCGTCATTTCTTCTTCGTTTCATCAACAGCATCGCCTAGCACTCGACAATGATAACTGTCTGTATGTTTACTACACTACCACGGGCAATGCGGGATTCGTTACACGTACTTCTGAAGTTGATTTAATTTGTGTCGATGATCCACGGGAAAGATCCATTATACACGTAACTGGTTTGGGAAATTACGTTGCGTTACCATAAATTAAAAAAAATGAACGTGTAGGTATTATACTACCTCGGGCCCGCTATGTTACCCAACATCCACGACACACACTATATTTATTTACTGCACGAAAATGAAAGGCTGTATGGCGTGTAAAGTGCATCCAAATATATGTCAGCAACTTGTTTGTGCTTTTGAAACAAAAAGTAACCATAATGAGGAAATTATCAACGATTAACGCGTGTATTTTTTCGGATAATTTCACTTTTCAATATTAATTTCTTAAATATGTCTTGTCGTAAAAAATGTAGTGTTAATAGGTGCATATATTAAGTATAGCAGTTTTCAATAAACAATATTTTACAATCAGCATGTATATAAATATACATATATTGGCTATAGTTTAGAGTGAATCAATTCATGTTATACGATCTAATGGTTTTTACAAACAGCAATGCTACATATCTACATGTAATTATTTATAGAGTTCATATCCAAGAAAGAGGTTGAATAATACGTAAAGAATATTCGAGGTCAAATTCATTCAAGTTTAAAAATAAAAAGAAAAAAAATAAAAAGTCGTATATCAAATGGTGTTTGCGAATATTTCAGGTATTTTTGAACACAAAAACCCACGAGTCTACTTAAGTCCGAAATATAATCTACAGAAACCAATATTTGCAAGTATGAAGATGCACAAAACGCAAACGGTGGTCACTTTCCAATAGGAAAAGGTCATAAAGAGTAGCGCTGAAAAAATTGTGTAAGCTACGAGTTGGAAAAAAATTTTAGACGACAAAGGTCACATGCATCTATGTGAAGATATGACACATATCTGGTTATGCTTCTTAGGACGCAACTTAAAAATATCGTCAGTAGAGGAATATACACAAAAGATTAATTAATTTGAAAAATAAAGATTTTCCCAAACGTTTCATAATTTTTTTAAATACCGGAGGTAAAAATTCCCTCAGATTTTTTTAACAATATTAGGAATTCAATAACCAACAGTAGGTAGCGACATACTTACTTCAGTGTTTTTTTTTTAGAGTGGATCAAATTTCATTAAAACTTTCATTTATTTTCAAAATTGAAAAGTAAACAGAAATAGATAAACTATTTTTCGACTTATCTTCGAATATTAATTTTGTTTTGCTAGTTTTAGACAATCTGCTGCCGACTATGCTTATTCACTTTAAGAATGATCGTTTACAGCATGCTATAATACTATGGTTAATATTTATTTCTATCCCATAAAAAATTCTTAGTGGTTAGCTATTCTTCACATTATTGTTAATCGAACAGAGATAGTTATTGTAGGAAGGCACCTTTCTTCAATGCGTACATTTCCTTCTCAATATTCTTAACAAATCTTGGGATTCACCTGAAAGCGAAGATTTTTTCATGTCTTCAGACGTTAGGGTGGTCTGTTGTTGCTGATGCTAAAGCCTTTGCCGGGCTATTGCTTTATAATCAAAAAATCCATGTCCAGCAGTCTCGGCTATAAGTTCGTAAATCAATATATGTATGTATGTTGAGGAAATATTAACAGCAACCATTCAGAAGAATCGTAGATATATTTAGCTTCATTCATTGAGATCAAGTAGTTTACTGTTCCTTTTTGAAGATAGGTGGATGAATTTCGGTCTTTTCTTAGTACACCGGTTCCATCGCCGTTCCAGGATGTTACATTCCCACCATAGCAGCATACAGACTCAAATCGTGTGTTCGTATAGCTATTCTACAGTAAAGATTACATTACAAGATACAAATGAGAATTCTGTTCCAAATAAATAATAAGTATGACCTTCTCATATCGATAATCATTATTTTTACATATGTCTGTTGATAATTATAGTATTACGATCTTCAGAATGTACGGTAGATTGCCTTAACTACAATTTTCTGTTGTGCATTACGCATATTACGTAAAATAAATAATTGATAATGATTAAAACAAAAAGAATGCAGGTATTGGAGCCTATTGTACTTCAATCTCTATTTTAAAAATTTTATCAGATTGAAATCATCATGACAAAAATTGGATCTGTAAATGTCGAATTTCTCGTTTCTTGAAATTACCTGGATACATAATTGTATCTATTTTGAATATGGAACTACAATATTGATAAGTAAACTTTTCTAAGAACACGTTGCTCATATTTAAATAGTCATATGTGTTTCTCGCGATCTGGTCGAATTAATGGAAATCTCTTTCGTAATTTTTATCAACTTAGATAAGTCGGAAGGAACTTTGCGGATCTTAGCGTTGCAATATACCATGAAATGGTTGTTATTTTGTATGCGGTCTAACGTGTTGTATAACAACTTTAATTTCCTTTATCTGACATATCTATTCAACTATGCAATAGATACTGTATTGCATTAATAGACATGCAAAATTGCAACATTTCTTTAACTGTCAATCATCAAATTATACGATACACGTTGCATTAGACGGTAATGTTCTATACTCTCTCTCTTTAATTGTAAACAGTTTGTTTTATCCACTTTAGTTCAGTTTATTTGTTTGATTTGTTTATGATATGCTTTTGTAAAAATTTGTTTGAGTAGATTAATCTTTTAACATGCCATAAAAATCAACAGTCCTACATTTTGTGTAATTTATTTTCTTTACCAACTATAATCTTAGGATAACAAGAAAATTATTCGAGCTGAATTTAATACAATTAGACATCCTGCTGTTAGAATATTTGAACATCTGAGACGATTACCACACGGAAGCGCAAAGTGTGAAAAAAAGTAGAAAGAGAATACATTATATTAGATGGATAATAGCTATTACGTATGTGAATAGATTTTTTGCATTTTACTATGTAAATTCAGTTCACATTACAAAATTACGTATTTAATATTCTGAATTCATACTATAATTAAGCAGAGTGACAAATTCTATTGTCCACCGCCGGTAAACAGAGGCACCAGTTCTTATCTTGTATACGTAACATTTTAATTCGAAGTCTAGGAAATTGATAAGTGCTACAAACCGTACCGTAAAGTTACGTGTAGTTATTGATAAGCGAATAAAGATCTACCGATATACATACCTCTACGCGCTTCTGCTTTTCTCTGGATGTAATAGATGTGTGCATTGCAGTTGTTGCCAGACTTGTTAATTTTGTTCGCTTTTATGGTATGCATAAAAGTTTGCTCTAGGTTTGTTCGCCACTTGAGCAAAATGCGCCACTCTAAAAGCAGTACAGGTGTTGCTGAAGTATTCTTTATCGGTTATTAGTAGATTCTATTAAAACTGTGTTCTAAATATTTAAGAGAGTTGGTAGAGTGTTTTTACAATAGCATACCATACCACCAGATAAAAAAAGTTTTATCAACGTACCTCAACCTTATTTTCGGTTTTAAATCCACATGTTTTCAAAGCTGCTGCCTCAAATGCCTCTATGAAAATGGAGAACCGATAGTGATTCCACAGGCTTGTTGGTAGTATTTTCCTTGGCAGGTAACGTGTGGATTTTGAATTACACCAACATCACATTACTAATACCTTCAAGACAACTAGTTCGAGTCTCTATTATTTATTTTTTACCAACTCTTTCCTTTTTGTTTTGCAGTTGTGTGTCGTATTATTTACCTTCCGAAACAGGTATAATAATGACTTGTGAACATTTCCAGATACAAGTTAGTGACGGTGGTTATGATTTTTTTCGAAATTTTGAAATAATATTAAAAAATAGTCTAAAAAAATAGCAAAAAACATTTTTTACTTCTGCCGCTTTTTTAATTTCTAAAGTTGTTCCAGGATATGGTGAGCCTTCTTTCACAATTTTGCCTGTCTACCAAATATAGTTCATTAATTAATTTAGAAGAAAAAAACCAAATTAAAATTTTCGAGTATTGTTCTAAGTTTGTACGCTATTGTTCCTTTGTTTTCCTTTTTTTTTCCATATTTTGCAAAATAATTGACAAAACCGAAATTTTGCCCGGAATGACCTTAGAAATTTTGCATTTTGAAAGAGTGGATGCAAATTTCCCACATATGAAACATCGCTCTGAATTATTTGTTTTCTTACTAATTATTTCATGAAGGTATGGTAGAAGGCTAAAATTAAGGAACCAATATAGACCAAATCTATAACTACTTGGAACAGCTCTCCAGCTCCATTATCAAAGAAGCGACTAGCAAAGTTTCATTTTTTTAGGTTATTTCATCAAGTAGAAAGCTGAGAGAATATAAAACAAATTTATACAAAATGAAAAAATCTACAAAATTTGAAATTTCGAAAAAGCAGTGGATAATTTCACACAAATTGTAGTAACTTACCGAATATATAATTACATTAATTAAAGGAAAACGCTTTATAGTTTTAGAAATGACAGTTTATTATTTCCTGCTAATAATAGACTTGAAAACAGAAGCACGGTTCAGTTCGGAATAATCCAATAAATACGCAGAATAATGGATTTTGTTACAATACTATATAAATTCCTATTTGCTTCTAATGTAAGCCAATTGATTAAGTTGCAAACTACGGACCCTTAATTCTAGATTTGTACAATTTAGCCGGGAATAAATTACGGGGTGAGTAATTGACTGTTATTTAAAATACATTATGACAAATTTTCTTTAATAAAAGCGCACACAAATATTTTGAGAATTTGTTTGGTAACCTAGGTATTAACCTCATCACATAGACATTTCGTCATATTTCATTCGTTATCTGTATATTTTATCTTTTTATTATATTCGCATGCTTGAAATAACAAAAAAATTAGTAAGTGCATATTTAGGTAGATTTAGTTACATCTCCCAGTTTTATTACTTTAAAACCTACAAATATTTTCATTTTTCGAGTTTAGATTAAATTTCTTTGTTGTTTAAGTAATTGTAGAAATAATAAATGTTTTCCCTTACTGTTGTGGCTGTTCTGTTTTATACGATAATTATACTAAATAAGCTTTCTATTGCTGCAGGCAAAGTGGAACCCGGTCCCCATACTTCATCCTTCAACATGGGATACCTCGTTTCCCCGTATGGCTATACAAACGGAGCGGCTGGACCCATACCTGTCTCGATGGTAAGTATTGCTACTTGGATTGATATACATACAGTATGCACTATTATTATAAAATTTATTCGACCTTCTAACGATAAGTAACAGTATCCAACGCCTACTACAATGCAGCAATATCCTATAGTTGTACAATACAATAATGCGCTACTGGTCGTTTGTTCGGTTTCTAGTTCTCTTTCTAGTTTTCGCTTAGAAGCGCACCAAGTGTGCAATCCCTCGGCGAGATTGTGGCACGGCTTATTAGCGAATGCTTCCGGTGACAGAGTCACTTATCCTGTCTCTTCCGACCACTCGGCCGTCTTAGTTAGTCGCAACTAGACTACTTCTGGCATCGACCCCGCATCCATTTGCCCCATTCTCTGTGTCTAAGTTTCGTTCGTTTGCGACGCATGTATAATGTATTACTACGCGATGGAAGGTTGTCGAAGCGAAACTTCTTGTGATACTTATTAGGTTTGATATACAGCGATTCGCAAAATCGCATGTACATGCTACAGTTACAGATTCTTATCACATTAGGAGATTAATTATAGTAAAGCAACGTAAGTGGGTTATTCTTTTCTATTCAAATAATGGTGGCATTGATGGGATTAATTGTTTTTTTAGCAGGTCAATGATAATTGACTGAATTACTACACTGATGCCGATACTTTTATACAGGGTCCACTTTTTAGTGGTTTAACAGTTCCGTTGGTTACGTTTTTCGCTTCCCGTGTTGGTAGCCTGGTTGGTATGTGTTTACTTATCGATTGCCATGTTTGTTTCGACATTGAAGTTACGAAGGTGTGCTCAAATTAACAAGATTGAATTTTGTCATTGTAATATGTTGAGCAATTCTATTGTATAGTTTAAACATACCACACATAGTTCGAAATGCTGCCATATCCAACTATCAAATTTTAATTGAACGTACAAATGGTGCTCCACATAGAAGAATATGGCCTTTATCCTTATCATTTACAGCGATTTCAACAACTTCCAGAAAGAGAAAAAATTAGAAGGTTGTCGTTATTAGAAAATCGTCCTGATGAAGCCAGTGTCACTCGTGACGATATCAATATCCGTCGTAACTCCAGACCGCCTTTTCCATGATAAAAAATCATACTTTGGTAGTATGACGAAAACCCATATGTTATTGTGAGGACACATTTTTCAAGAATTGTTCTGTGTAAATGTGTTCTGTGGTGTGATAGACAATAAGATGGTTACGTCTGCCATGTTACCGCTCTTCTTACAGACTCCCGTTTTCGTGAAAAGGAGTTTCCAGCATTATTGGAGAAGCTTCATTTGGATAAAACGACGGATAAGTTCTTCTGGCATAACGGAGTCGCCGCATATTCTAGTTATCAGATAGCATCTCATCGAAACTACCATTCTAAGCTCTCCAGATCTTACCCCTTACTCGTTATAGTTGTCATCATAAAAGAATGCCAGGACGACTTCAGAAGAGATGTTGTCTGATGTTGTTAATCAAATTCGAAAGAGTACTGTAGTCACTGATGGAATTTATGAAAATCTTAAAGTCCAGCTTTGTTTAGCACCTTTTCTGAGTATTTCTTTAAGTTACATTTTAACAGCTGTATTCCTATAACCAATGAAAGCGGGAGAATTGTTGTATGGAATTGTTTATTCGAATTAGTTAATACTATCACCCTGTATATGTATATTTTGTATTAGCTTCCAATCATGGGCTTTTATCGCGAGTTCGTATTAAAAATTCTTTTTTATTTTATATCAATCAATTATTGAAAAATGTATTAGGTAAAGTTTTTCATTTTTCGAAGAATTAAGTTCACTATTTTTTAAATTCTTATGATAGGTTTTTTGTATTTGATTTCTCTCAATACCATAAAATGTAAAATAAGTAATACACATTAGTTGTCACTGGTGGTATCAACAAGATTGGAAAAATTGGTTATTGTAGGTTTTTTTATTGGGTCTTACAACAGCATCTGCATTAGAATATTGCTCATCTTATGGTGCTCATCTTTGGAAATAGTAGCCTACTAAGGATTCTTCCATAGTAAACGGATAGGTGTGATGAGGGATTATTTATTAGAGCAATAAAACTTAAAGAAAGAGAACGCTATTTCAATGTACAAACTTATTTAGATCTACATATGTAATTTTTATGTGCTGTGAAGTAGGTACTTACTGTTTGTCATTGCAGTGGTGAGCTGTTGCACATTGCAGTCCTGATTGTTAGTTGCTCCATTCTGTACACCTGCTGTTCGAAGATTCAGTCCCCGTACGAAATACGTATTTAACTGCAGTAACACGTCAGGGTGTTATTATTATGGAATATTTGACAACCTGTTTTCCACTTCAACGAGTGGCACGTCTTTCGTTTTTCGGCCTGGATACTATATTTACATATTTAAGACGTGGATTTTAATCGAATGCATGAAGATTGTAGAGCCTCCAGTTACTTTGGGTTATGTAGTATTAAGGAAAGGAAAAAGAAAGACATTGAGCAACATTAGCTACGGATATTTACACGTAAAATGCATATTTTATTGTTTCTGTAAGTTAACCGTTAATTGGCGAACCTCTCAGGCCCAAAATGAGAATATATTTGTTATAATTTTCGCACGAATTACTGTTTAATTTTTTGCGCGTCGAAATATGCAAAAATTAAGCGAAATCAAACTTGCGGTAAACTGCAACGTATGAATAATAAATACTGGATAGAAGTTCCGATTAAAGCGAAACCATTTACACTAATTTTAGGCTTCGTATGTCATAAAAGTTTTAACAAGGTTATAAAGTGATATAAGATAGTAGAGTTTATAAATTTCGATGTTTAGTATGAGCTTGATATCTGTGAATTGAAGCCAGATACAATGGCCTGAATTGACTGTAAGTTGTATCAGACTATTAATATTCTAAAACCAAGAATTTGCGAAAAGAATTATACGGCAAAGGTTATAACACTTCCTGCACTTACATGTGTTTCTTATATTTTGTAAATAAAAGAAGATAAACTATTTTTAAGTCAATAATGCAACTCAAGCATTTTAATCAGTTTAGTTTTCTAAAACACGAACTCTTACAAAAAGCCCACTAGAACGCTGTTGTCCAATGTAAGTAATACCGGTCTCGAAAAGGGGCAATGCGTAGCAAAAGATATGTATAACCATAAGTGAGATTAGTAAATTTTATACGCATTATAAGAGCTAACAATGATCAATATAGTTACTTATTGTTAGTTACTCACATAGAGTATACCAGGTGAGATCAGCGTCTACAAACACTGTAACCATACTATAGTTCTTGGTTTCGTTCAAATTATTCCTATACGTTGTACGGATTAGAATTTTCATCGTCAAGATGTAGAAATATTCTGATCATTATCTTTATTAACGGGTCGATGGCTGCAGTGGTTAGATTAGGCGCCGGGGTTCAATTCTCTGGAGGGACGGTGACATTTTTTCAGAGAGTTTAATCCCGGATCGACTTGCCATTCGCTGTTGGGAGTAAAGTGATTAACAGCGCGGCATCATAAAAGGCGATATGATGCTTCACAAAGCCAATTGAACACAACGAAACACACACAAAAACTACACCGCGAGAGTTGCAGTGATAGCCAGACAAGCGTTATTTACTTTATTATTAGTATTACTCCTGACCGACGTTGCTCACTAGCCAGCATTGATCTATGTTCTCTTAAAAGATGAACTAATTCCTATTTTACTCAAGACAGATTCTGTCGCTTTATATTTCGCAGGAAAAGAAAGAAATAACTAGGAGACAATATCCATTTTTGCGTATACATAAAAAACGATTTTTCCAAATGAAATAATTTTTATTTAATTTGTCAAAGTGTAAGGCTAATATTAACACAAAAAAATTAAACAGTACTGATCAATTACTTTGTAGATTCTGTAAGAATTGCTTCTCTTCAAAAATCTCAACGAGTACCATTAGGCCAATAGGGTATTGCATTGTAGTATTTTCGGTATTCAAACATACAGTTTTCCTGAGCAGAATTTGTATCATCCATACAGGGTACCACGGTTATTGTCATCTGCAACACAAGAGGATACACAATTAGAGGCATGTACACTGTATTTCATAGCGGAAAAAGTGAAAATTGTATGGTTTGCTGGTGATAACATGCGTTCAACAAGAGAAGGTGAATACAATGCAAATCGTTCTGGTTGCCTTATAACAATTAAAGTGAACCAACTCTTCACTTATACTGTAAATGTACTCAAACCAAAAACAAAACTAAAGATATGCAGACGATCAAGTTATTTTGAATTTCATAAATCAAAACTCTACAGCAATTTTTTTGTTGAAAACTTTGTATTTAAGTATTACAATAACATAATGATGAAAGACGGCTGGGACACGCTTGCGAGTGTAACGAAATTATTTAAATGATATGAATTTTCTAGGCTAATCAGATAATCCAGATTGGGTTATTAATTGCAATAGCAAAGTTGCAAAATTTTCATAAAATTAATGTCTAGTGTGGAATACTACCTGCTACAACAATAGCACTAATTTTTCCAAGTATGTACAACTTTTTAATTTATCAATAATGAACTTTGGGATGCATTACTTAGACTACCAATTCTACTGCAATAGGATACATATTTTCAGCTAGATGGGGCAGCAATTTATAATCCCGCCATAGTCAGCCAATGGTTAAATCAGAAATTTCCAGGAGAGTAGCTAGGTTGGATATTTTATGGCAATCTGCCGATCTAACTTTCTAGATTTATACGACGGACAAGCTACAATTATTGAGAATAGAAAGATTGATACAAGTTCTTAGAATTTTTATTTTAAATATGTTGAAAGTAATTGCCATTTATGATAATGCACCTAACCATTCTCCCCTTCCATAGTTTAAAAGCGTTCAACCAGCTGTTTTTAGGGATACGGCGATGTCAACCTTCTCATCTGACTGGAACCTTTTCCCTCTCAAAAACTAGCCAGAAGTCACACACCGCCAAATCTGGTGAGTAAGGAGGATGGTCTATAATTTTGATTTTATTTTCCGCTAAATACTAAACAGTTGTCCCTGCTGTATGGGACGACGCGTTATCATGATGTAACATGATTTTCTTTCTTGGCACTTTACTGAACCCAGTAGGCAAACAATTTTCAACATACCATTTAGCGGTAACTGTAATCCGTACTTCTAAAAGATACTGCGTACATAACTTTTTTCATTGCCCGTTTTTTTTTCACACTTCGAAGAGGTTTCCTCATCTTCGTGTATCTAGATTCGGCTTTCTTGGCAAGTGGGAACATCAAAAAACGGTATATACGTTTCATCGCCAGTTACAATTTTAGAAATAATTAGATGGCCTCCAGCATTCAACATATCTAAAGATTGTTGGCAAATTCTAAGGCGTTTTCCGTTTTGTAAATCTGTCAGATGATGCGGACACACCTTTTTCAAGTGTAAATGCTCGTGCAATATTGATCTCACTTGCGAGGATTCAATCTTTAGGTTGGACTCTATCATTGCATAGGTAATGCCGTTGTCCTCTTCCACCATCTTCTTCACCGCAGCAATGTTTTCGGGGTTAACAGCAGTTAAAGGAGTGTCAACTCCTTTTCTGTGTACAACCGACTTGCAACCTCGTTCAAATTCTTTATACCATCTATTAACAGTAGCCAATGATGGTGCAAGATCCCCAAATGCCGATTTTAAACTTCCCTTAAGCGGCCTACAGACGATACGATCGGTTGTACAACTTGTTGTGCTGCAAGTTGAAAATAAAAACGTGAAGACAAGTCAGTCGCTGTTTTTCGTCCACACGTGAATCGTTGAACCAACTACCATGTTACAACAGATTGTACAGCCGATTTCGTTTGTAGGCCGCTTTAAACCGCCGAATCAACTACGGTTGTACAACGGATTGTAAGCCGACCGTATCGTGTGTAGACCTCTTAACACTCATACGCGCTCAAGCCTTTCAAGTCATAGTAAATCATTATCCGAAAGTTCGCTGGTGTGATTATTCTATTGTTTCGATAATAGAATCTTATTCTATGGACTGTTTCACAGACACTATTCAACCGAATTGCACAAACTAAACTGCAATTGACAGATAAAATAATAATAATTTAATAAACAACAATTTGTTTTGCACGGGTAACTAGATTTTTCAATTCTGAATAATTGTAGCTCATGCCTCGTAGGAAGCTATTCAACTACTATTGAAATTATTGAACTACTTAAACTGAAACTAATAAAGAAAGAAGACAGTTTGGGATATCAGTTACACAGTCGCTTATAGCTTAAGATTTTAGCTAACCAGGTAATTCGTATCATTTTTTTGTGGATTTTGTGACTAGTGTAGAATATAATCGAATGTAGGCTTTCAGGGCTACTGTTCCATAAAGATGTATCTTTCGGGTGTTGCCGTGGTCGTTGTAAGAAACGAAACGTCAAGTTTGTTACAACGACCACGGCAACACCCGAAAGATACATCTTTATAAGTCTAGAATATATTTGCAACTACATTTTTACCTCAAAATTTATGTCGAACATACCACCCACAATCAAAGAATGACCTTCTTTTGAAGTTAATTAAACACCATAGATATTTAAATAATGCCTTATCTCTTTTACTTCTTCTGCCAAAATATTAGAAAGATGGCATTCTCTCACAACATCAAGAAAGTCGTCTTTTTAATAGAATTCGAACGGAGGCTGAAATCTGGGTACCATATGAGAATGATGATGAACTTGGATAAGACAGAATCACTAGCATCGGAAGCAAAAGTAAACATACTTCCAACAGGTGCAGCAAAATTAGAAGAAAAATTTAGAGCTCTAGATCTACAGCTTTGTTTACTAGAATATTTAGGAGTTACTAAGATACGACCACAAAGTTAAAAATAAACATATTTTCTATGAATGTTTGATAATTGATCTCAGAGTTATTCTTGTTTTTCTTTTCCGAAATTCATAGCATATTGTTCATGGTTTTACATACATCTCGAATAACTTTACTTCTACTATAGATTTTACTCTAGGCGTACAAATTCTTCCCATACAGATTTTGTTGCATGTGTTAGGTGACGTGTTGTACATGTCGTCGGAATTTTATAATTATTAGGTTGGTATATGCCCATATTGCCGCTGCTATGATGCGAGATCTGAGATAGACCCTGCAGATGGTTGCAGGTCGGAGGTACAAGTTCAATAACCGAACGAAACAGAACGCATATCGTTCAATTAATTTACTCGCTTGCTATGCGTATACGAATACTACATGCATGTTTCTGTGTATTTATGGTGATATATCTGTTCGTCTGCGCTGTCGTCTTCTGCTATACATGATGCACGATAGTCAGCGAGCGCTGGTCGGGTAGATTTCCTTTTATACGCATTTGAATTATATCCGATCGTTTAGCGCTAATTTCGATGAGGATGACAACAGCGTGCGCGTTACAAAGCGGACAGAACGAGTTTCTTACAAATTATACGTTCTGCCGTCCCGCAGGATGGTGTTTTCACACCTTTGCTTTTTATGTATAGGTATAATCATTTTACACGTGTGGACATGCAAGTTAAGCGAGAAAACGTTTATGTAATATTAGTACTGAAGCATATAATTATTTATGCATGGGTGTGCTATAGAGAAGTGAATGTAATTTTTCCTTTTAGCTGGTTTAAAGATGGTGAGTGGTTGACTTAGGTATTGCTTATTGATTTTCTTTTACTTGCCAACATTTAAATACATTATTTTTAATTGCTTGTAAACATTATTTTATAGCACGCATTTAAAGTACTGATCGTACTTTGAATAGTACTGGTTATCTAAATATTGCAGGTATAAGGAGTTATTAGAATGGAAATCTAAGGCATATTTATAAGAAAACTAATAAATTCTGACATTACTTAAGTGCGTATAAAGTCCACTTATTTGTGGTTTTGTCTAAGCTTGTCTTATTTACATGTATAACCGCATAATTTTATCTCAATGCCTGTCATACGCACGTAAGAATAAGTTCCTGGTATTTGTTATCATTTTATTGTATAAGGCAAACATATACATAGTAAGTAAAGCCACATTATTTTATAGTTAAATTATTTGCATTAAATGTTAAATTCTGTTTCGAATAATTCACGTTGTACAACATACATAGATAACATAAAATATGCTTAATGGTGGATCATTTTGTATGTGTGTAGAACAAATTAAAAAAAATTAGTTCTTTAAATTTACAGATTTTGTAACCAATAGCGAAGAGTAGTAATAGTATAATTTAACATACATATTCAAATAACATTACGCGCCTATTACGAGTCTAACGTAAAATCGATTTAATTTTGTATTTTAACCGATTTCTTTGACGTATTTGTTTTTGTTATCTAATAGTTAAATAGTTTGAAAATAGAATTCAAAATTTACTATTTGAGTAAATACATCGCACCTTAAATTTGTGTGAATGAAAAATAAGAATATGTTGTAGCAGTTTTTTTATCGATCATCGAAAGGCTCATTGAATACACGTTTGATTTTTATTTGATACGAATGTAGTACAATGTGTTTTTATAAGTAACTTACCGAAAGTGTATATCTCAAACAACAAATAAAATACTAATGTTTGTATATAGAATTACTAACAGCATTGGAAATTTTTAGTGAATATTTCATATCTTTTGCAGGTACCAAAATCTTTAAATTAATTTTTAACCTCAATCCGCAAGATAAACTAATAAAGAGCATGATACTATAAGAAATATTTGTGTGTATATGTGTGTGTGTGTGACATATATACAAAGTATAATCTCGCGCTACTTGATTTTATTTTACTGTAAAATAACAATCGAAATTCCTACGTGAATTTAATTATGTTTCCGCAACGTATGCGAGTTGTAGGTACGCCCAAGATCTGGGTGTTTATTATCATAATTATGCCGTCATTTGGATCGACATTATTATGGTATGAAACTTTTATTGGTGACATTAAAAGTGAATATTTTTAACAGCTCAGCGGCGCGGTGATGCCATTAAAGAGGTATATTTTATTAGAAAAGCTTGGCGATCTACGTAAAACGACTTATTTCAAAGGAGAGGTGTTCCTTTGTTTAACGGCTGACTCGATTGAAGTCACGCAATATTATTTGTGTTAATTTTTAATTACTATTATATTATACGTGCAAATTGCGTTGTAAAGCACAGTTTCTTTTCGTTTTTGAGGCATTTAACACGTTATTTAGGCGTCCGTATGGGCGTATAAAATTTGTTTTAATGAAGTTTTCTTCTTTTTGATAACGAATTTTTACATAAGCCAAATGGGAATTTTGTGTTTTTTTACAGCGTTTTCTCTGGCTTAATATCTGAATTAATTTAATAGTTCCTCAAATGAATAGGTATGAATGCGTAGATATAAAATAGAAATATCTGTTTGATATTTTTTACTATAGCATTTTTAGGAACTAAGATTAACCTTTTTAGACAAGTTAAAAGTAACTGATGTAGTAGTAGCTTACTTCTTGTAATAATTTACAGTGTAAGTGCAGTAAGAAAAATCCAAGTATTAAATCAACAGACAAGCAACTTGCTTTAAATTATTGTAGAATCTTGTAGGAATATTACAGAAATGTCAAACTGTTCATTCAACTAATGCAGTTGTTGGCGTAACCATTTAACATACAAGTAACCATTTGATAATTGTTTGAATAAAGTGCCATAGCAGGTTGATTAAAAAATTACCTTTTTCCATTTACTTCAAATCTTATCTCAAATACCTGTGTGCTCTAATAAAAAAGATAGTTTTAGGAAAACACAAAATTGTTCCGTTTTTTTTTATTCGACAAATGTAAAAATTGTTGGGTCAATAGAAACTATATTACAAATAAAATATGCCGTGAATCCAAATAAATTATTGGTTTGTATTAATTACTTTATCTCAGTAGCGTTGATTTAAAATACTTCAGACACAACCCTTATTTCTATATACAGGGTGCTTCATTAATAATGGGAAATATTTTAACTGGAGATACTACGTGTCAAATAATGACCGTTGACCAAAAATAGCCTTATTCAGAATCGCACCGTTTTCGAGAGAAAGGTCTTCAAAGTTCCAGGAAAAAAATCGTTTTTTCCATCTTTAAGCTAATCTACTTGGATGATGAAAATAAAATTTGGCATGGCGATTTAGTATTATTAGATGCTTCTTATGGTGGAATTGTAAGGGATTGTAAGGGATGAGAATCCTTATAACTTAATAAATGAAGCCAAGCCTTATAGTTAAGAAAGCGGTAGATCTAATGGGTCATACTGATTATTACATTTATAACTAGTTGAGCAAGCAGTAAAGGTATTCTTCGTAATTTAACCTTACAAACACAGTTTTCTTTTAATTTAAAGAGATCTAACACTCTTCGCTTAACAGCAACATCACAACCAATGTTTGAATTTGGAAATGCTTCATTAAATTGTTCACTACAGGATTTCAGGGAATAAGTGTAGCCATCCATGAGGATTGTGTGCAGTACTTCGAAAATGGCTATTAACATGATGGTGTTTTAATCAAGTGTAAACTCACAGAAAAATCTGAAATGCATCTCTCTAATCTGGAATTTGAATCAAATGTTACGTATGTAATTTGATAAACTTATTTTAGAAACTACCTTTCAATTGATCTACAAGTGGAAATATTTCAGGAATTGAAAGATAAGTACATAAAGGTCACACAATAGAGATATTAATTTTAGGAACTACGAAAACATAATGCAACATTAATGTACAAACCAAGATTAATAATAATAGAGGAACAAGATTGAACGAAAAGACTAATTAAAACCCAATGGAAGACAGATGCGTGTGACTATGGTAAAAGCAATAAAATCCAACTAATCTGACAATTTAATTCTCAGTGTTGGAAATAGTAAGCAAAGCAATTTTATATATTTGGTATTTGATATACGTCTGCTTCAATCACTAACGGACACCCGATATATTGTGCAGGCTACAAACCGTATTGGACATTCTGATCGTTGTTAACCGGTTAGAAATTACGCAAAAAGATTTTAGGACCGTCAAATTAAATGCATTTACATTGGAAACGGTAAAAATTGAAAGCACTGGTAGTTTCCAATAAATGACAAATAATTTCCGAAAAGAGCTTACCGTGTCCCTTTTCCAATTTTGGATGTGTTTCAATTCTACTACCTATGCAGCGAACAGGTCAGGGTGCTGCTGCGCGAAAAATTATGATGATCGTGCTAGATTGTGCTGATATGCATTTTCGTACTAATTATGTTCAAAATTCGTAATATTTGTTGGATACATACATTTCCAATAAAATCCAATAGAAAGCACGTATAATATTATTAAAAAAGTTTATTTAAATTTTGAAATTGTACATTATTTCAAACGTGACGTTAAGATGACAGAAGTAAGTGATAACAACGGTGGTAATTCCACCATAGAGTTCTACGTGTAGTAACATACATACCAGACTGCATATAACCGGTAAGTAGATTGAAAAAATTATCCGTGAATTATGTTCTTGTCTGATAATTGTAATTCATATTGTGTGTTGTCAATTGTGTAATGTCAAGTGCTGTCAGTTGCGTAATGCCAAGCGGCCAAGTGTTGTGTATAAAATAGTATTTTATAAGTGTCAAGATTGCTTTTCTTTTTATAGATAAACTTTTGATTATGTGTTTAATATTTACTGAAACATAAAATAAGTATTGGAGTGCACGTCGAGTGTCAAAGTAACTTAACAACAACAATTACATTATTCGTGCGTGAAATCCCGTTATTATAAAAGTATAGAGTTTTACAATAAGGAATTCAATGACAGTTGTATAATAGTTGCTGTATAAAAGTTACTTTAGTAGTTACTGCTATATAGAGCAAGTTCTTTAAATATATCATTTAAATTTGCCGCTCCGTGATACTACTGCCATCTATGTTGTCTCCCGAGTTTTTTCTTGAAATATAATTTACTGTTAAATTGCCGGTTTGTATGTTGTCTGTGATACCAGCATTGTAGTTTATGCTAACAGAAATGATGTGAACTATAGTTGTAATCACGAAAGATGATCCCTGCGTCATCAATTAGATTTGTATGAATTAAATCAGTACTTCGGCGTCATGTTAAATACTATAAATATCAAAATGAATATGGCAGCTATGACATTTTTCATTTTTTGGATTTGGATTTATTGACAGACCGTAAGAATTTAAAACAAGTTGTTGCAATTGTACCTACAGTAATGTTCTACTATGTATTTCCATTAAGTTAAAAAATAAATTACTTCAAAAAATTGTTAAACGAATACTTATTTGTAAGGACGAAATCAATGACAGTTCCATCAAATGTCTACGGAGGTGCATTGTCAAATGTATGTCAAATTTTTAAGTAAAGAAGCGGAAATATATAGCTTAAGCGCAGACAACGAACTAATCTCGTCTTTGTCTTATTCAAATGAATTGCACGAGCCGTACGTCTGCGCTAGGCAAAGTTTCGAAATACAAACTGTCATCCAGGCTGTCCTTGTCATACAAATAGATACTTGGATATGAAAATTATCCTGTGTATGTCGTTGATTGAGTTCTATGTAAGTGACGCAGGGATCATCTTTCGTGATTACAACTATAGGTATGCTGTTAGGATGAATAATGTATGTATACAATGATTGTAGTAATGCAATGTTTTAGATTTGGATGCATTTAAAAATGTATTAGTTTCAATGGTGTCACTATCATTTTCGACATTAATATTGCCAAAACATAAGAAAATATCTATGCTATGTATTGTAAAACAACGCATACAATTCCATAATACAAGTAGGCTCAGGACTCCCTCATTAGTTACAGACTTCTTTCAAATGTCACTTCACTAATTAATTGTTAGATTGGAATATTAAAAAATGTCAGCACTGAAAGAGAATTTACTTCTTGTGCTTATTGTAATGTGTTTTTTAAATGTCTCGCTTATTTCCATAATGGTTTTACTAGCAACACATACATGTACAGATAAAACCATCCAAATAAGGTATAATATGTAATATGGTCAAGTAGAATTACCTTCGACAAATTAGGCTACAGAACATAGTGATAAAGTTAGATATCTGTACATCCTGGAAAAATATGACATGCGTGTGTGGCGGATAGATCTTCATAGATTGACAGGAATTTTATCTTGAGGAAGATTATAGCACGCTATGTCGGTATTTGGGATTCTGTTTTTAAGCTTCCCTCAAAGAAAGTGTTCTTATGTATGTATTTACGATACAATGATGTATTTATTAAACAGTTTTTCATCCATGTTATTATCTCAATTCCTAACATATCTCGAAGTCAATCTTTTAAAATTTTACGCAATTTGTGGCTATAAAATGATAAAATCTTGCTTATCAGTACTTTATATCTTTTGTTATCTTTAATGATACGTTAGAGAGCTTTTAAATAATGAGAATATTTTGGTTCTTTATTATTTTCAATGATGGTCTTGTTGATTAATTGTCGCCTTTGTAAGATAGAAGTTAGTTTATACGTCTCAAATAGTGTAGGGTATTGAGCACTGATGAAATTTTTGATTTTGAATTTAGCAAACATAATTTAACTTGCGGAATACTTGATTACAATTCTATTATATAATAAGTAATTTTTAACAGTTTTACTAGACCTAATAGGACTGGTTATGATGGCAAGACAAGGCGACGTAATGTATGTTATCAATATTATAAGCTATGGTAATAACATAATTTCTATTTACGACATGAATTGAAGCAGTCTGCATAAATAATTTTTATATAAAGAAGGAATAATCATTTAAGAGTAAAAAAAGAAGAGATGATGGGAGTACTTTAAGCATATGTTTTAATCAAATCTACACTAAAACCAGATTAAACACTTTAGCGAGCAAATACGGCGATCACCATTTATTTTTAGTTTGTTTCGTGTTAATTTTTCTTTTGAGTTAACTATCAAATGCTTTTCACAGTATTTGAGAAATTCAACCGATATAAAAACGGCATAATCGTAAAAAGTGGAGACTATACAATAAAAATTTCAAGTAAGACAAACACGCCAGCTTTTTGTGTACCTAGTAGACGGCAACATTTTGATTCTTGTTTGGAAACTAACCTGATGTATACAGATATAAAGTCGAATTTTATTGCCTTTATTTACAACTTGATCGATGTGTTCATTATAAACAAGGTTTTATGTCAAAATACACATTGAGTCCCATAAAACACAACTGTATTGGGAGAGTTAAAAATATGAGTAAACAGTGTAGTAAGAAATACTACTGATGCACGCGGAATAATTAAAATAAACAGCTACGGCATCTTATGCATACGTCTGCTGTATAAGTATTATTTCAGGGGGAAAAAATTCTTCGCGTCCAATCCTGTAGCGGACTGTTAACGTTAGTAATCAACTTCCTGATTGGTATGATTCGCGAGTTCGAATTTTATTTATCTTACGATAAAATACATCTGCTCTAACAGTTGTCATTCTATGGGAACTAATATGACTTGCAAATTACTTACCTTACGCATTCAAATATCATTAAACACTATATGATTATTCTGTTTAATTTTTTAATTACCATAGCTGGATTTTCTTATGTATACTATCTTTGTTGATTAAGCCATTCACGACTCCTGCAGAAACATTTATAATTGCCATAATTCAAGAATTATGAATTTTATTAGCTTGGTTGTTGCTTATTTTTGCATCATAAAGTGTTTAAATAAATATAAACTAAATGCGTTAGTTCTAAAGTAATCCCACTGTTATAAGAATCATGATTCCTGAAAGACCCTTGTTCTAAACAGAAAAATCCGTTTGATGGATAATCTACCTCTTGATATTGTGGCATCTTAATGCAACAAATGTTCGAAATTATTGCTTTTAATTTAATTTTGAAATAGGTTTTTAACATGTACAAAAGCTGTTGTGTATGCATGATCTATTTCTTCAGGTAGGCTCTCCTTAGAAAAAAAAAAAAAATGGGGCTTTGTCTTATAGGTTCCCATTTAATTTTCTTACTGGGAGTATTCTTGAATTTGCCCCGCTGTTTTTTAAGAAATCAATCAGATTAGCTTGGGCACTAATTGAAATTGTAGAAATTGGAAAATATTACGTGTCATAATTAACAGAAGTAAGAACATAAAGTTATAGAATATACTTAATTGTCAATGATTAACAATAACAAAATACTAGTTACATTTTTTTAAATTCTGTAACGAAATTACTAAATTGTATATTTATGTGTATGTACTTGTACAGAAAAACACCCAGTATTGCTTTGATTATCGCTAACTTTCGGTTTTAGTATAATTTTCAATAAACAGCGCACGTTGTAATAAATTGTCTAATGATAATACATTTAATGTCAATTTTTATTTGTAGTTTGATAGGTGTGCAGGTAGATAAGTTTTAATTAAACGGTGCCTGATTTAAACATGACAGCTTGACAATAGTGTTAAAGCAAGCACATTTATCGCCATGGGTAACGTGAATAAGTGTTTTTATCTTTTAAATATCTAAATAAACAGTTTATCAAATGACATTTACGATCTTTTTGGAAGTATAGATAGATAACTAGATTCGTTTTAGTATTAATAAAAAGTCGATGTAATATGAAATGTTGTTATAATTCAACTGTCAAGAAAAATTTAATAAGCTTTTATGAACGATATTGAATTGATTGAATTTAATCCGTTGTATAGATTCTATTTTCTAATATGCTATAATTGACATTTGGGATACAAATCGATTTTTAATTTGTTAAACGTGCCGAAAAGCGATGTTTACATACCCCATGGTTAAATCTATTTGTTTCTCCGCTCTCCTAAATTATATCCTCCATTACACAGGCATTACATCACCATTTTCACCAGAACTCCCCGGATAAGTTTATTTAAAACATAAATAGAAGTAGCGGAGGCAACTATTTATAGAATATAGGTCTGATAATTCATTATAAATGGAGATTATAGCTGTGTACAAATAAACCAGCGATGCTTTAAAAATCCATGCATGTGTAGATTACTACACGATTTACATACAGGATGTCTTACAAGATAGCACGCATGCATTTGGAGTGCTTCTGTGAAAATAAACTCTTCGCACTGTGTTTCTAATATTGTAAACTGATGGATTTTCAATTTTATGTTCGGAGAGTTTCAAGAGAATATCTGCTTTCATTTTATTGGTAGGCGAAACGCAGATTATTACTTGAAAATTTTTATTATCCTTCATTATTAGTTTACTTTGAAATCAGTACTTTAAGACTTAAAATATAGAATTTTTCTTTCAATTTTGTTGTATCCTTGACAGGTTCTTCTGTCTTTTAATTCAATCAAATCTTCCAAATATCTGTACCTGTATTTTCATTTTATTTCACTCTATGTTTCTATTTTTCTAACTACTTCAAACAACGTTGTACTTGATATTCACCACATGTAACCGAGCCATTGCAAAACATTTTCTTAATTCTTTGCTGTGCATATTGCATGCCTAGTTTGTTGATCAATTTCATTCCTGCGATTCTTCTTAACTGGTTATTGTATTGCTTTCCTTTTTCGGATGCTTAAAGTTCGCAGTTGAGAGCTCACTCGCAACGTTGGGATAAACAACACGTGCATTCTTGCCATTGTTTTTATTGATATATTTTTTTAACTAAATATATATTTATTTAGTGCAAAGTATAATCCTGAGTGCGCTTTTATTCGCTCATCTATTTTTCATCTTCTGTCTTCCTCCAATTCTTTATGTTCTATTGTAATGGTTATTTTTCATGTCTTAGTTCCCCGTTTCCTTGTTTTTTTTTTTTTTTTTTTTTTGTGTTACCTATTATATAAACATTTTGGGAAGTTGGAGAAAATCCAAACGGGTGTTATTAGTACTCCACATTTTCTTCTCTAAGATTGGACTTTGTATTGGTAGAAGAATATGGGCAATGGCTTCTTAATTTGGCATTTTTGTCTTCAGATGTGCAACTGTTGAACTAGTATTGCCATGATTTGGGTTAGTTTGGCTTGTTAACGCAATTTATTGTATTGTGACGAACGTGCTATGTACTAATCAGTGTTGATGAGCCGTGGGTTTTCGAATATCATGTCCCGGTGTTACTAACGATTATCTGTTCATTTGAATGAGAAAATTAATTTTTCAGAGCATTATGTATTTCATTGTTATTCCAGGTTGAAATGTTACCTCTCATGAACTCATTCATCATATTGTAAATGCTTATAGCTGCTAGATATATGACTTCAAGTACTGTATACCCAGGAAATGTCATTTTGTAGTAATTGATGATACGATAAGAAAGTTATTGATGTTTTAGTAAAAACATACATTCATATCTTTGTACTTACAATCAAAGTAATTGGTTTCCAATTACCTAAGAATGTTAAAAGAAAATTCTTTCACCATATAATAATATATTATCGACTTTGATCCAGGGAATATAAATTATCTCATTATTATACAATAATCTTTGCTTTAATTTGCCGCTTTTAGTGCTTATTACGTATGCATAAACATGTTGATAACTGCCTAATTATTTTTGTTTGGTACAAAGAGAAATTGTGTTGTAAGAGCTCTAGCATGTATGCTGCGTAAATAACGACAGCAATCACGAATGATAAGGCTTTCTGCATAATAACAACTTGCACATTTGCATTAGTCTCTGTGTAATACAAGTTCTCAACGATATTCACAAAAAATCATACATTCGTAGAATCGTACAAATTGTTAGTATAAATGGAGTGTGGGATACTATATTTCAAACATATCAGGTTTCCTATTGCAACTTATGCTGCATATTAGTTATTTAATTGACTTGTTGAAGTTGTATGAGTAATAGATATACAGCTAAACGTTGTATAAGAAAACATTAGATAGATAGGCTCTTCGGTTTAGTTGTTTTTGCATATGGTTAATTTTAATTTGATTGCTTGTAACCAATGCTTTTTACCATGCATCTATTATTGTTAGTTTCAAAGAGAATCACCGTAACTCCTTGTTCTTAAGAAAGCGTGTCACAGTATCACTAGAACTAATCTAATAATGTAATGTATAATGTATAGAAGGAAAATTTACTTTCCGGAAACTTGTGGGGTGCCAGGATATTTTAAATACAATGTAGTGAATGTAATTTTTCTATCAATAAAAATTTTATTTTAATGTAGATCGACACTTCACTATAGCATTTGTTTTAATAACAATAACTAAATACCGTACGTCATTTAGTAGATATTGTAATGATAGTCCTTACTAACAAATGATTTTGGCCTTTACAGAAGAATCTGGAAACATTTTATCACTCATTACACCTTAAATTTAGTTTAGTGAAGAACTTTTTTAAAAGTAATAAACAAGGATAAATTTTATTAACGCAAAGAAGGCGAAGCTTAAAGAGAGGATATTCACCAAATTCGAAATTAAGTTGATACTACACAATATACCGTGCGAAAGGATTTTAAGTTATTCAGAACTTGCTGTTTAGAATAGGTTTATAAACGTGACTTTCGATTTTATTCAAAACAGAAAGTCTAGAGAGTATAAACAGTATAATACTATTGCAACATTGACTTAAAATATTTTGTAACATATCCACATTATTTATTCTCCTAAAATTTAGGCTGTGTTAGTAATAAGTATGGAAAAAGTATTCAGCAGGACATTCCCGCTATCGAAAAATATACAGTATGCATGCACAAAGAAACACCAACAGGTATCATTTTGCCATTTCGATTTCGGAATTGTCGGATTTTGTGCCACAGATGCGTCTAAATTTTTACAAATATCTTCGAAATTCCAACAAATATTAAGAATTTTTAAATAATAGGGACAAGGATTACACCACCTTTCTTAATAAAAAGGTAATAATGGTGGACGAAGTACCACACCCCTCCCATTTGTCTACAGTTTCTCTTCTCGTTTACCAAAAAAATCTCTTACGTAGAAAGCAGTTGTATATAACAAAACGCTTTTGTGTTGAGCCAGGCTTAGGGTACATTCATAGCGACGCGACGAAGCGAGCGACTAGCAACGAGACTAGAGTACCGACAAGATGTTAAAATCGCGACACTGGCACTATAAACACTAAGCTTTGACTGTAGGTTCTTGATTTCGTCGCTTCTCTTGTCTCTCGCTATGAACGTATCCTTAAGGTTACGTTCATACTGGCGCAATGAAACGATGGACTAGCGATGAGACTAGAGCAGCTATAGAAATTAGAACCAATAGGCAAAGCTAAGCGTTCATAGTGCTAGAACCACGATTGCAACATCCTGTTTAAGTCGCTACTCTAGTTTCTTCGTTAGTCGTTCGTTTCGTCGCTTCACTATGAACGTACGCTTAGATTATCTTCACAGTCAAGCGATGAAGGAGGAGTCTAGCGACAAGACTAGTGTAACGACTGAAACAAGATGTAAATCTTAGCAATATTAACGCTTTTGACTGTAGGTTCTTGTTTCTGTCGCTACTCTGACCGCTAGTCTCTCGTTTCGCCGCATCATTATGAACGAAACCTTGGCGATTATACTTCTAGTGTCGAAATTCCAACATCTTGTTTTAGTCGCTACCCTAGTTTCACCGATAGTCTCTGGCTCCATCGCTTCACTGTGAACGTGATCATGTAGATGCAATTGGACTTGCGTGTTGAACTGCAAACCTACACATTTTTAATTACGTCATAAGTTGAAAATGAATAAAAATCGCTTAATATTTGACTCACCCGGTATGTTAGTTCAGTAAGTGAAATAAAATACAAATACTTTATAGATACTGCGCTATCATCGAAAGTGCCAATTCAGTATAAAAGAAATGTATTATTATTATTTTCATCTTTGTGCTTTTGTGTGTTTTGTGAAAAAAAATATTGCTAGTACATAAATATGTATTAGTTTTGGTTATTGTCGAATACTTTTTCAATTTGTTACTTCTTTTTTTTTGAACCGGAGATGGCTTATTACAACTTGCTTTTCAGTCTGTAATGTGACCCAAAAAGCTAAAGTAGAGGTTATACTACGTAAACAATTAAAAGTTTAAAAACGATTTAAGGACAAGCTCAAGTTCAAATACTAAGGTAACTTAATTGGATTCCTGTTACGTGTATTTTAAATAGGTAACCGTAAGCGTTGAATAAATACAATTTATTTTAAAGTCTAAATAAGTTCCGCACTAATTTGCGATGAATAACTTCGTTTTCGATACTCACTTGTTAGATACTACCGCAACTAAGTAAGTATACAAACCCAATCTCTTAATGGGAGGTAAATTGCACGTTTAGACTTATTTTTGGGTGGTTCTCCGTGTTATACAAGTGATATGACTAATAAGCTGAGTGAATTAATCTCTGTCATTATAATTAACACTACCAATTGCATTTTATTCTAGCCGGCACGACGAACAGAGGTCGATCTCATGCATAATATGAATGCTTTTTACAGCCGTTGCGCGAGACACAGACGAGAAAGTGCAGAAGAGGAAACCAATTCATGATAAGTTATGTCGGCGGCCTATGTTTTTAAGCCGCTTAGTAGAAGGCGGATTGGGAGAGACGTACACATGGCAACTCGCTAACAGGCGACGGAGATGATTACAGGTTAGCCGAATAAGTACGAGGAGGACGGATATATGGGTACATTGGTCAAACGAATTAGTGCGCGCGAAGCGTGGAGTGAGACAAAGGGATGCTGCACGTGGTCTAGCCTGGAAATAATAAACAAGAGCTGTTTTAAACCGGAGAACAAAACACGATCCAACCTAAAACAAAGAGTACCCCGGTTCTCGCTGCTCGTTCGAATACGTTCCATCGTTCTTCACAGCGCGCACAGAACAGAAAACTGGTTGTGTAAATTAATTTCGAGACGGACACGGAGTAGGAGGAGGAAGCAGGAGAAGACTCTTAGAGAAGGATAGAGAACGGAATAAGAAAAAGAAAGAGAGAAAAAAGGAAAGAGAGCCGCATAGAAAACCGTGATTGTATATGTGTGTATGCTTGTATATAATACAACCGTGGCCAAAAAAACGAGCTACCTGTGTTATATTGTTATATATTTCAGTAATTACAGTTTTCATATTAACTATAAATAAGAAAATAACTTTTTAAGTTGTTTCAATAATATGTTTTACAAAATTTGGAGGAAATCGTCTCAATCATGACTAATTGATTCGGCACATTTATTCAACTTTATAAATTTAGTTGGAGATGTAGGTATAACATAAGTGCAAGCAACATATTTCTTCAATATTCTTTGCATGACACAATCATAATTAGTTCACTTATTGCTGCATGATATATACATATACTATTTAATTAAAAAAATATCTACTCGCATAGAAGATCTGGGATTATGTTTCATATTTGCTTAGCACAGGTGGAAGGTCTCTTATCGATTTTGCTGTAAGGATTGATCAATAAAAATACTGGATTTATTGTTTCGTTAGATCATTACACTCATATTTGTTCTAGAACAAACCTATTGTAACTCAACAGGTGGTGGTTTATGAACTTGTAATTATGCAAGCACCGTTGGGAAGCTACTGCAACTGCACGCACGAAAAAATAAACTTTGGTACTTTTGAAATTTTCACCAACATTGTTATTCGATTTTTTTAAGAAAATGTGTGACGAATGTGCATCATTCTGCTTTGATAAAGTGGCACAGTTATTTGTGACCACAAAACGAAACAAAGAGACTAAAATTTATATCGATAAAAAATTGACACACATGAGTTGGAATAAATAGATGTTGATTTGTCTGCAAATTACTGTAAAACATCTTGGAGATAATACTTTGGTATGACGATGTGTTTCTTCAGTCAGCATTTGCCTTGACGGCCCTAAACATCTTTCTAGATTGATAAAAAATAGTTGAAATTGCATGGAATGCTAAGTACCATACTATCATCAGCGTCAAGTTTGACCAATCTGGCCTAGACATAAGATACAGAAAGGAAAGAAGCGTATACTTCTTAGCCTTTTTCCAAATACATATTACAAATTCATAGTTTGTAGGCTGTATGAACTAAGTTAAATAAAAGGCTGTATTTGTCAGCTTTTTTAAAGTTCTTTAGCTTTATTTTTTAAACATAGTTGCATTAGAAATAACAAAAAGATTGTTTGATATGAATGACACACTATCGTGTTGCAACCACATTACATTTTTCACCAATTGCAATCACCAAAAATTGGACGTTAAAAGTAAAAAACTATTGAAATAGGTACAGCTAATGGATATTTGGTATTAAAAAAATGTTAGAATATATTTTCACATGGTTTGTACAGTTACTAATGAGACTGATTGATCTTTGTATATTAAGAGCGCTTTTCAGTTATCGCTACAAACTGTGTCTAAAAAAATTATACGCGTAGCTGTAATAACAGGAACTAACAATAAATTGGGATTTAACGACAGTTTAAAAATATTCACGGTTATTGAACGGACGCTAAATAAAATGTTTATTTGGTTCATTTTCCTCAATGTGCAAATCTATTTTAAACGTGCGGTGTTTAAGTTTCTTTTTAAACCTTTTTCAAAATCATTGTAAATATTATTAGAGTTATCAGAAATTGGATTGACTAAATTGGTTTCAATTACGTAATTTGTAACGAATAACATTTAAATTCACGTCCTTCTTTAAACGTGGCGCCAATAGGATTAAATTAGTTGTATTGTAGCAGCAATATGGAAAATGTCATAGTTTGAAATTTGTATTAGATCAAAATTACAATGCGTAGTTGAAATATTAGGAATGTAATTATTGTTGGGACTTGATGAAAATTAAAGATATTGTCTATAGGAAATGTTCTGTCTTGGTTACAAACTGTCAAATAATATTACCTATCACAATAGTATATGTATCTATATATGTAATGATATACGAAGTTTGCGTCTTTGTGGTCCAAAGTATATATCAGAATGACAAGCAGACCAGACAATTTTCGTTTAATTTATCACAAACCATTCATTCTTTACTTATGACTTCTGTTGATTTTCCATCAACTTCCTTACCGATAAACTGGGTTTGGAGGTAGAATGAGTTTATTTGATTTCGTTAATAAGGTTCTTTTAATAATACATAAATGAGTTGATGAAATGGTTTCGCATTAAAAAATGATATTGTGAGATCTTGGCACTACATTCTTAAATAGATCTTTCAAAATGTTCTTTTACACCAGTTTGAAATGAATAAATTCGTCAATATCCTACTAGATATACCATAACACTTGTAGCGATTAAAGGCTGTTGTTTTAACATTACGATGATCATGACGGTGCATATTATTGTTGTAAACTATCAATTTTTCAGTAATACATACTTCTATTCAGAAAGTGTTCATGAAGTTGGCAGAATAGTTCGTGGAAAGTTTTTATAATACCAGTTTTTAACTTGAGTAACTTGAAATTATTCTTAGAAAGAGACGTAGAACGAAAGCTTCATGCCAAAACTTTAATAAACTGCTACCTGTAAGCAGAATAAATATAATAGTTGAGTCACATGAAACGTTTTTGCTCCTAACATTCTCAGAAGGTCTTACTTTAAATCTTAATACTCATTACCTATACATTCTTTGTTATCGGCAACAACTGTTGCTGAAAAATAATACGAGGAAACCTAGAGGATATCAGTATTACCCGGTGGTTTTAACCATGACTGTATATTCTTGTGTGTAAACGCGTTTGTGTATGAATGTATAGGAGATGAATGTGTATTATATGGGAACCCTTTCTCGTTGAGCGCTTGTGTGTGATGGTGCTTGGCTTTTTTTACCTGGTCTCTTCGGACCGGACCTGTGAAAATTATAATCATTTTATCCCTGATTAGTACGTCGAAAAATCAATATAGGAATTTTAGTGGACGTGTTAGTGCTGTATATGAACGAGGAACGATGTATTATATGCGTACGGTATAGTACCTGCCTCCTCTAACTTTCTACATTGGACATGGTCTATTTTAGGTTCGTGACGATGCTGCGACGATGGTTGTTCATTTTCGAACGTCTTTAACGACGAATTACGGAAGATTTTTTCTGTCCTTTCGGATATGCTCAATTTTCGTTTCTCCTCTCGTTATTATCTTTTCCTTGTTAGTTATATACACACGCATTAGGTAACGTGTAGACTGGCGCGTAACTTGGGTGTGTGAATAATTTGGGTTTTGAGTTCGAGTAGCATGACGAGGTTTATCAGAAAATTTTTATTTTTTCTCCTAATTTATTTTTTTTTATATCAGAAGAATTAGTTATTTCTGTATCTTAATGCTGGAAAGGAGGAGCAAATCAATACTACGATTTTTATTGATTATTTCTATTTAGTTTATTGGCGTTTAAATTGTGTTTGATATTTATTAGCCTTTTCACTTTCAATTTATGCTTGGAAAAATGTAATCAAATGTTAATAAACGAGTTTTATCTTGATTATTGTCACAATTTTTGTAGGAGATATGTTGGGGCTATTTCGTAAAAAAATGTGATCTATAAGCAGTGGACGCAACTATCTGCATTTATCATTGGATGTGGATTGTTGTTATGGATAATTTTTGCTCCTGTATATTTATAGTGTTTTGATCTGTTCCTATACAAAATATGTGATTGTGTATTTATCTCAACTTTCTCTCTTTGGATATTTTCTGTAGAAGTAAATGAACTTTCTAAAATAAAAAAAAATGTTACTTTCTAAAATATTTCTATCTATAAGAAATTGTCATTGTAAGATATAATTTTCAAAGTCGATGTAAGAAAATTTCAAACTTTAATAAGTATTGGGCATATTTTTCAAACACTTGTTGGATGATTGTGTTTCATATGAGTGTCATTTTAACTATATCGTTTTTGATTAACGCGTTATTACTAAATTATTTATTAACTTTACAATAAGAAAAGAATTTTTTATGTTCTTCGATTTTTTTAAGAAACTGTGTAGCGAATGCGTATAATTGTATGGTTAATAATTGCGCTGTTTTGATACAATTGTACGCTTACAGGTCGACCAGAATGACGTGGCAGTTATCTATTGTTAATGTAACAATGTATCGGCTTATATACCCCCAACGCATGAGCCATTAGGTCCGAATATTACATCAGCCTCTTACATCCGCCTCAATCACAGCTGAGTGTTGCAACGTCATACTTTTACTCAACGTCTCTGACTTAAGTCCAACTGCCACGGAATTCTGCTCGACCTGTAGGCATTTTTATGACAATTTCTGAAACAACTTCTTTTCTATGCCTTTGCCTGGCATCAGCAAACTTTTGAGTTGTAAGAGCCATTTAAATAAACATACAGATGTCGCGCTTTGTAGTAGTAAGAATTGTTTTTGTAATTGTTTTTCATAAAAAACATTTGGCCACTTCTCGCCTAGAAGTATCTGGATCACGGGTTTTCTTAAACAGACAGTTAGCAAAGTTGTTG
Organism: Holotrichia oblita; assembly: GCA_023690525.1. Classification (NCBI taxonomy): domain Eukaryota; kingdom Metazoa; phylum Arthropoda; class Insecta; order Coleoptera; family Scarabaeidae; genus Holotrichia; species Holotrichia oblita. The sequence goes on along the minus strand of CM043015.1, from coordinate 83,127,363 downwards.
AAATTAACATGAAATCTTTTAAATTACATACATACTTTACGTTGTGTTTTACATTGTCTTCGGAATGTTTTCGTTCTAATAGGATCCGTTCTTTTTGTTCAATATTAGCACCCAAATTCATTACTATCTACTGTCTACTCATCGAGATTACTCCGTTTCAAAATCCAAATTTAGTATCACTTACACAATGCACTATAGTCAGGTACTGAAGTGAAACACTTGCCATATTCAGAGAAAAAATATTTATCGTTTTATATCTGTTATGCCTGCATTAGAGTGCTATAAACAATTAGAGATTAATAAGAATCGTTTCGGCTTTGGTGAACATAGAAATTTATGTGCAGGAAGAACAATTTAAATAAAAGCAACAGGACAAAGCGTATACCTGAGTTTATTTCTGCTACAAGTCGCAAATAAACCAGTAATATTTTTGTTCCAGACAAAAAATATAATCAGATACATAGTTCTGTTGAGCAATAAATTGGTGTTAATAGAGACTGGAAAACTGACATTTTTCTCCACACTCTAACACGGAGGTGTTGCAGCGACGATGAAGAATGTTCTTTCATATTGACACTGCAACGTACGACTATGTTAGTGTAATGAACTAACTTTCTTTCTTATTCTTAGATATCTAAGTATGATCTGATAAAGCATAATGTAAGTTAATTCATACAAGTTTGCTGCACTAGCAATGAAATACCTTGACTCAAGTAAAATTAATTTAAGAAAGTGAAGAAGCCACAATAATAAAAAAGCATTCACCACTCAAAAAACAGTTGTTGATGCAACAAAAAGAACACTTGGTGTAGTCAAGTTGTTACGATAGTACCTCTCAGATGAATTTACATTCCCACCTCTCCTATTCTATTTTCTAGTGTAACTATATGGCCTATGTAGCCAAAACCAAAACAAGGAATAAACGAGAAATTAACAAAAATCTAGACTTTGTACCCTTGCTGAGGTAAATAATATTTTTCTATAAACAGTTTATAAAACTTTAGTTTACAAACTAGGTTTGTAAACTAGCAAATGCAATGATTCAAGATATCACGTTCGCCTAAGTTGCAGCATAGATGATTTGACTTATAAAATTAAGATTAACATTTGGTTTAAATGTATTTTCTACATTTTGTTATAGTTCAAGTTATTAAAATTTTTTCTTTAATTCCGTCAATATTATCATTCTGTGTTATTTGGTTAAATGAATGCAATGTCATGCTTTTGTTTTTCTCTCATTATAAATAATATTTTTATGTACAATCAACTATCATCCACATGCAGAGGGCGCGTTGTCTGAGATAGATATGTTATTGAATTAAGTGTGTGTATCAAGTCAGAAAACCAGTCGGACAGACGAAATATACACAATACAATACACGGATGCAAACAAACGTGTGTATAGTGTATATGTACACTCTGAACAGGGAATCAAACAAATAGAATACGAGTGTAAATTCCTTCATTCGTACATCCATCATCATCAGCGAAGCAGCGATGCATTAGCTGTGATGCAGCGGTTCAGTTGGTGCCTTCGACGAAACTAAAGCGATCCGAACGGCCTTTTTAGTAGATCAGACGCTTTCGACAAACATAATTTCTCAGGTCCGCAACACGAAATCGTGATTGTTACGCTACATCGTATACTCTGTATATAGCGTGATTACTGCACACACATATAGATCCTACAGTGTTATTAGACTGGCATAAGGCGAAATGGTGACTGGTCTGGCTTCTCCGTGCAATATTCTCGCGTATAACAGAGAAAACAGAATACAACATTGCAGATATGATGGAGAAGATGATGATGATGGTGGTCATGATAAAGAAGAAGAAAAAGAATAAGGAGACGAAAAAAAAACGAATTATTATTGCCACCACTTGTTTTTTCGATTCGCAAATCTGCGCACAAATTACTGTATTGGAAGAGATCGGAATATATTGTGTTGATTAGTGAACGAGAGAATGAAACACGTATCGGATATATGGGCAACGCTACATCAGAGCGAGAAATTGGATATAGGAATTATGACCACTAGTATATACGAATTGTCCGAGGGTTATAAAACACTAATTATAGTGCGATTTTTTAATTCAACGCATATAGCATGAAAATTGCCAAGTTGCAGGCATCGTACTATAAGTAACTATCTTATTACTCTACTCTTGTGTGCGTACCTACACGGTATAATGCAAAGGTGAGATTTGAAAATGATTTCAGCGATCTTTCTTCGTAATATACGAATCATTTTACTCTAAAGAAAGTGTTTCTTTGAATCAGTTTCCGAAATCATACCAGGCGTACTTTGCGTTTATCAAAGTGCAACGTGCGAAGAAACTGAATTTATAATTTGGAGTGCCGTGTTCAATAATCATTTAAGGTGTTATTTACAAAGAATATATTTTGATTTGACCAATAAAGATGGGTTCATGAAAACAGTTGTTTGTTGAATTAATGTATGATTTGCGATTATTAGACAATGCCTTCAAAACTAAGATTCAAAGTGATGAGTTTATACTTTACATCTTTACGTCGTATCATTGAAAGTCATGAAATTGCAATCATTGACAACTATTTTAGTTGTAAATTGTGGTTTTTTATTGATGTTTACTCATTCTCGGTGTATTAGAACTGTTATGGGATGATTATTATCACATATAATTTATGTGCAGTTAGGTGAAGAAAATACAATATTTCTCATTGCATGTCAATCCAAATGGAATCCCACGTTTATCAGAATGGAACCGACAGAACGTTAAAGAACGTCTGCACACTTTGCTGGGTGATATAGGTAGGTGAAAACAAGAAAATAATTCGAATACACTTAAGTTCGATGCTATTATTTTCAATTTTACATATGCGTGTACAGCATTGATAAAATTATCCTTATCGCAACAGATATTCGAATGATTGTCCTTGTTGTATACAAAATTATGGTTTTCATAGAAAAGATGTTATCTTGCCTAATCTGATATGTTCGTCCACTACTTGCAAAAGACATGGTAGAAATCCAAATATGTACCTATGTCACTAGTACAAAAAAGCAAAATTCTTTTAGAAATCTTTTTTACTACTATCAAAATAGAGAATAAAAAGTAGAGTACTATTATTTTAAATTAAGATTACGTTTTCATCCCTTATCCCCATTTTCGTAACACGCTAAGAATTCTTATAACGAGAAATTAATGCATAGATGGCACTGTTGTGTTCGTTTCCTAAATCTTATAGAGGCGGAAGGAGAAATAGAAATTGAATCTGTTTGCGTTTACAATTATTTACTACCAGTGTTACAAACATAAACAAGGTGTTAAATCACAAATATAATTATTAGATGCATTGAAAAATATTCTACAATAATAATACAGCAATAAATCAATATGTATTGATTTTAAATAAATATATGTATCACCAATTTTAATAAAAAAATTACCTAAAGTCTAGAAGTTAATAATTTTGTTGTTAAATTTCGAATCAAGTTCTTAGTTATTATTTATTATTATATTTTATATAAAGGTAACAATTAAAGATGTAGTAGGTACACCTTTGGCTTTTTTAATCCGGACACGTTGAATACTTCCGCACAGTAAAATCGAGAGAATAGATAAATATACACCTTCTCTTCTTAACCGGAAGTTGTCTACCAACCACATTGACTGGAATATACCGTTCTTGCAATATTACATATTTACCTACTTCTAGCGATTGTCTACACTTGCATGTGTAGTGTAAACAAACAAGTAAATAATGCAAACAGAAAAATAATTAAGTGCAATTTGCTTGTATTTTCTACATAAATTGTTATTATGCTTTCAAAATTAGTGGACTTTTATGAACAGCATCTACTACAGGAAATAATTTGTAACAGATTTAATATCTATAGCAGCAGATGATTAAGAAGTAGTTTTATTTATTTAAGCTTAGTGTTATGTACACATCTAACACTGTTCTAGATGAAGAAGTTATTTATATTCCAATTAATGTTTACAATAAAAAAATAGTTATGTAGAATACATGCACCATACTCATATTTTTACTTTATTTGGAGGGACTAGTGAATTAAGTTGAAAACAGACAACACAAAAAAAACTTAGATTATCCACATTTCCTCCGAAAAATGAATTACAATTGAGTCATTTGAAAAGCAACTTTTAACAATTATTAACGAACCTAATTAAGCGCCGTTTATACTACAAATGCTAAATAGACTGTGTCTATATTATACTACGCTGAGCTTCTGATATGAAATTGGGTTGGGTCGTTCATTGGGTTCGCGGATAAGCCAAAAAAAATTGTATTATTGTTGTTTTTTTTTAACAAATAAATAACAATAAAAATAACTAATAAAAAATCTGGTTATTTTATTTTTGAAAATTGAAATAAAAAAAAACAAAGATTAAGAAACACCAGAATAATTATTTATTAATGTAATTTTGTTAATAACCAAATTAGATTATACAACTATTTAAACTTAAGAGGAGGAAAAATGCTTTCACGATTGATATGGTCTGTGACTACATGATGTCGCTGATAACAATTCAATAATTAGCTATACTGAGGCAACTCATTAATCAGGATGTATTGGGAATCAGAACTCGCCCCCTTTACAAAATGTATACACAATTAATAAATAAATCAGTAGATAATCAAAAATCAAATAAATTCAAACTACAGGAAGAACTCAATAACACGAGGATGATCTTTATTTCTGAACTAACCTTTCGGTCCGGGATGTACTACGGTGGGTTGACAGTTTTTGATGGGAATTCTCGAGGAGTGGGTGTTTGGAAACCGAAGGAAGCAAGTTCAATTCGTGTAAAGACAGTTCGGGAAATATTTTCTTTTGGTTAGTTTGAATCTCAAATTCATCTTTTTAATTTATTTCTCTTGAGATAACGTTAACTGTTTTTAGATTAGGATTCTGGAGTTTAACCTTTAAATACCACTGGATCAAAAGTAAGTACTGTGTTTGTGTCGTGTGAGTGGTTGTACACACATAGAAGTACTTTCTTGATTCAAGTAAGTGTTTCTTCAGTCAAGTAAACGGCACGTTCGTATATACGCAAGAAAATATTTACTTCAATGAAAAATCACAAAGTCTTGGAAAGTTAAGTAAATACATTCTTAGCCCAAGTAAATATACATTTAGCGCAAATGCCACTGTTTAGAACAATCTAGAACATGCAAATGTCTGGTTATATGCGCATGCGCCATAAGGGCTTATAGTATTTAAGAAAATTTATTACTTGATTTTAGAAAATATTTACTTGATTATAATGCAATTTCAAGATTATCTTTTACTGCAGACAAATCAACGTAAATATTTTTATTTAATATATTTTCTAATATTAAATAAATACTTACTTCCATGCAGTTAATATGTTCACGAAAATGTACATTCTTGAATCAAGTAAACACTTCTATGTGTGTACGATGAGTTGAATGGTGTCAGACGTCTTAGAACTCCGAGTGCAATGCGAAACTGATCGTCCTTATCGTTTCAGCTCGGAAATCCTAAGCTGGACCTTCACCTAAACAGACAATCGCAGGTGTCGTGGCTAGGTTTATAATACTGTACCAGAACAATATATTTATTTACAGATTCCTGTCGCAAATTCCTTCCTGACAACTTATAATTGATTTTCGGGTTCATCCTTAAAAAAAGCCAAAAGCCCAAAACTAGCTATTTTTACCAAAATAAAAGATTAATCTATCTTGCGTGAATGAATTGCTGTTACAGCGAGTTAAAAATATATCACCCCAAAGTTGTAAGAACAATATTTGCTACTAAGAAAATTGCTTTTAACGAAATCTTCAGAGACTATAAAGTTTTAAAAATATAGAGTCAAATTAACAGTAAGTACGTTATATACAAATATATTCCAATGTATTGCAGGATTAAAAGTAAACTGTAAGACTGAAACAAATCGAGCTTATTTCATTGTACATCATTAAGTTTATTATATTATTCACCGTAGAAATATATGTTTGTATGTATATACATTTCAACGTATATAAGTGCTCTCAGTTTAGTTAATTTTCCAATGCTTAAGGCGAATAACTACAGATTATAAATTCTAAAACATGAGCAGAGAAATCGAAATATTTCGCTGCAGAAATACAACACTCAGAATTTGTATCATCTTCATGTATCTACCGTGCATTTGTCTCTCTCTATAAATATACTTGTTTGTTAAAATTCGAGATTAACGTCTACCATGCATACAACTTGTGTGATTTTATTTTTTATATTGCATTAGCTATCTAAAGATCTGAAACTAACCTGAGCCGTTACTTTAGATTTGAAACTGAAGGAATAACAATATGATTTTTTATCCACCGTTTCTAAATAATGCTATCCATTGGTTTAGGTAATAAATATTACGAAACGATTATCGACCCACGGCTGATCAATAATTATATCTTGGGATGCTTGCGCGTAAGTTGTCCGTTTTCAACAAACTTCAAAATTAAGTATGTGTCAGAAGAACGAGCGAACGTATTTAATACTCGTAAACACCGGCATCATTTTCTGCGAAAGACTCTGAAAACTCAATTAAAATCCCGGTACACTGCATCTGACGTTATTATATTCAAATTTAAATTTATAATTAGGGTTATAACTCCGAAACTCGTCAGAATTATGACGCTACGAAGTCTCCGGCTGCTGCTTTCGTCGACGCTCACTTCAAACGGAACTGCTGAAGTGTACAATTCCGCAGCGATCTTCTGAGAATCGATCCGGCAACACTTGCTCTCCTCTCTTAAATATTAACTGCAATCTCTATGTCTCATTTTAATGAGTAAAAAACAACAAGTTGGACCTTACGAAAAGAAAGTACGAATTCCTTTTTAACACTGAATATTGTGAAAAGAATAATTCCGTATAAAAAAATCATATTGTATGGGAGTTGTGGAATAATTTTGAGTTATGTACCATATAGCTACTGTAGAATGACATGACTTTATAAGTAGCGGCTTCCGTGGTTACTAAAACAGAGAGACTTCTTTATGAATGAAAATCGAACCAGACGGAAAATTGGTGTACGTAGTGCATTTATGATGTTGAAAATGGACAATTTAATACAGGTCGGTTCTAATTTAATATTCCCTTTGTACGAATAAGAAAGAAGAATATTCAAAGGTATGTTGGTTTTACTTTAGATACGGTATGATTGGTTATCGTTTAAAAAAAAATGTATGGATTCATAACATAGTAGAAGCTTCAGTGTAGAATAAATGATGAGTTCGGAGAATTCTATATTGTATTCGTACATAACTTTAATATTTAAATAAATTAGATACATCTTTTCTCATTTATTCATTAAATATATGTATATTGACAACCCTAATTTAGTCTAATAGTATGCCATTTCCATTTGAGGAAGAGAGGAAACCTCCTTAGTTCCACACTGCGAAGAATTACCCGTGTCATAGTTTCCAGAACACATGACATTAGATAAAGAGCACAGATTCTCATGGAAGTAAGGCAGAAAAAGTAATAAATTCTGATGATATAACTTTAAAATCAAGTTGTTCATCTAAGCCTTATTGACTCATTCTAATTGAATGTCTAATTCTCTACAAACGTTTAAATGTTATGCTGAGATAGTTGGTCTTTAATGTTCGGCTTTATATGTGTAGCATTATCCGAACATGCTGGTTTATTTGGTTTTGATTTTATTAACTAACAAATAATAAATAAATTCTTCTTATGATTGTAAAGGAGTGCAAAAGCTAAATGAACTTTATGTCGATTACAGCTCATTTTATACTATTTTTTTTTAACTCTAAAATATCTGAGTGTTCAGTTTTTAGACAATCAGAAAAAGATATTTGTGAAGCCTATTGTGAATTATTGACATTTAAAAAATTTCTCTGCTTGCTTATTCTGTGTAAAGAACCGGTGTTAGCAGTAGGTTTCGTTCCGATGTCGTATCACAAGATACGGATCGAATTTCTTTAAATTTTGCACCACCCACATTTAAGAGGTCCCTTTTCGGTACAGATGTAGAAAATAATATGGCCACAAAAGATAAAATCGCCCACTATTATACTTCGATAAATACGCTGTAGATACCTGCAAGACACTTGAGATTATTCGCCATTATATGAAAGGAAAACAAACCCTAGACAACAACAATCCACATGTGCAGGGAACAAGTAGGGAAGCTGAAAAAAATGTCAAAACAGACTGCAATGCAGATACCGGCGTGGGATAAAAAATAAATAACGGGAAATATCGTGTTCTCTTTCCCATTATATGCTATTAAAATATAAAATTTTTATCTTTAAGAGTTGTCCGTTTAACACTCTATTTTACTGCAATATCTCTATTGACATTAGTAACGGGCTACGAGTTCGTAGAATCAAGTTATACAAACTGTTGCTAAAAATTTATGTTACAGACCTTCCCATTTTGTTGAAAAATATATACTATCCATTTTATTCATTATTTATAGTTTATGGGATACATTAAGATGATTTGTGCAAAATATGTGGAGGTGTTATGATATTGCTGTTTTTTTCTACGTTAATGGAAAGATTTATGTATATGTTTATGGGGAAAGTATTTCCTGTCTTTTACTTAATGGTAGTGATATCTTGATATACATTGAGATATCGCAAATTAATTTTTATAATTTATTAAGTTATAAATTAGAGCCAATTAAACTCAAAATTTTGTAGGAAGAAGATGGTAGAAAGTCTTTATCCATTTAATGTCTTATTGATAAGTGCTAGTGTTCTCCGGAGACTGGCTTTTTCAATACACATCAGTTTGAATTTAGATTTTATTTCAGAACATTTATTATAAGTAGAAAGATTACTTTTGATTGTTTAATTTAAAACTCTCTCAAACTCGTTTAATTAAACGGATGAAAATTTATTAATTGCCAATAGGCTTTCTAATAATGTTGAGTTTGATTAGATTCAATTTACAATTGAATACAACTATTTACTAACTTTAGTTTCTTCGCATTTCGTAATTTATATGAAAATTAACTCATATGTAAGGGCATATGGAGTTGTGAAGGAAGTTTTCTAAACCCCACAAATCTAGATACTTCAAAGGAGAACCAAAACTGGGCATTTGATTTGTTGAAAAATTGTAAGGTGATCCACATTCGTATGTTTTCGAGGGTTACAGAGAACCTGTAGAAGAAAACTGAGGTTCGGTGCCAGAGCTCTTTTTTCTAGAAATAATATCGTCGCAAACCGAATTCCGCTATCTCTTACCGTTTTCGAAGTACAGGATTTTTTTTAGATTTTTAGCAAAACCATTCCAGCCCTGTATCTCGCTTTTCTTAGGTGCTATCAAAAAACGGTTTGGACATTCAGGCAGTTACACCCGTTGGCATAAATTTTGTTTTGATTTTTTTGTCGTTTTTTTTCCGATAAAACTACAACTTGTGTTTTTTTATATGGAAGATCTTGTATATTTTCTCAGAAATAATACTTGTTAATTCGATATTTATAGAATTTCGCATATAGTAGCCATGGAAAACGAAAAAATATAACGTTTTATATATTGTTGATTCTGTAGAAATAATTTTTCATTTTATCCATTCGGCAACCAATCCGATAAAACTACAACTTGTGTTTTCTTATATGGAAGATCTTGTATATTTTCTCATAAATAATACTTGTTAATTCGATATTTATAGAATTTCGCATATATCAAAAATTGAATAGCAACCAATAAAAGGGCACATTGTGGTTGCTAACAATAGGCATGGAAAACGAAAAAATATAACGTTTTATATATTGTTGATTCTGTAGAAATAATTTTTCATTTTATCCATTCGGCAACCAATCATTAATTCAGTAAGGTTGCTGAACCCCTGGAAAACATACGAAAATGGACCACTCTGTACACTCTACTCAAAATCAGTTAAACCAGACATTTATGGACTTGTACCACTTGCATCTGAAGTTAATACATTTTCAAGCACAGATCGCTGGAGAATCATTGATGGTCATTAAATTTGTGGTGAACAGGCGCAGTTAATTTAAAAAATTCGACTCCAACTGCATGGCGTGCTCTTTTTGTGTAGACACTGCCGAACGTGGTTTATGCTCTGAGTGATTCCCCATCTTGAAGTAATTCTGTTTATAACCTGTTTGCAGCATAAGCATTAAGTAAATTTAAGATGTCAACTTCAAAATAATTTAAGCAGGTTGTACCTCCTCATTAGTCAAACGTAATTTTCTCCCGTAGTCGTTTCTTCCTGATTAACTTGATTTTATAAAATTAATTTCCATATTATGATGGGACTCGCTAATCAGTTTTCTTACTCTTACAAATAAAAAAAAGAATGAAATTTGTTATACAACCTGACTTTTTGAAAAAAAAATGATAATGCGAGATTCTAATGCTGTGATGCTGACTAAAGTACTTAAAACCATTGACATTATGCTGCTTATACATCTTCATCATACAGTTGCTTATTTAGATGTGTAAGTGCATCAGGTAATGCTGATACTTGTTAAGCAGGGTACTAACATTCATACAGACATTTTTGTTTTAATTAGACTCTATATTAGCTTAAACATGTCAACAATAGATACGATTACGTTGATGTGATGAGAAACTTATTATTAGTTTTAGTGTTATTTCGGATTACCAGTGTAAACAAAACCTCAAGCTAGCGTTAGAAGGTAAGATAGTTGTCATGGTGGCGATATATTAAAGATTTAAACAAGCTTTTGATTTCGTGTCCAAACTAAATTTCGTTTGTGTATCTTTATTCTAGTTATCAGATTTGTATGTTTATGCAAGTGGTTATGTCTGCGATACCGGATTGAAATACGTTCCAGAGTTATAAATTCAATATTAATTAAAACGCTTGCTAAACATGTGAGGATGTAAATTCCGTACTTACAAATTACTAATACGTGACTTTTACTTCGAAACTAATAACCGCGTTTAAGTTTCCAATATAAGCAAAGCCTTAACTGCCGCACATGTCTGCTTTGATTACGAGTAATTTACTTTTATGGCTTATACCTACATAGTTTTCTGCGCTTTCTAGCATATTCGTTGTCAACCCCATCAAGAGATTATCGTTTAATTATTATCGAGCAATGTCCTGTATAAAAGATTTAGTATCAGAAAATACAATATATAGACTGTTCCATCAACACCTTTAAAATTCAGGCTATGTGTATTTTGGAAAGCTTGTTTTTTTGTCAAGCTATATATAATTTATAAAAATTTATAATATAGCCCTCGTAGCCGTTCATTGTTAGATATGTACATAGATTGATTTATATCCATATCTTTTCTAAACATAAGTGTAAACAACGCTTTATGAAAGTTTGATTTCTTTAAATCATGTTACAATTTTTGTGTTATCACCGTGAGGAATTTGAATTCTGTAAATAATTTAAAAGAACTCGTCAGAATTTTAAAATGTGTAAGTTTAAAAATATTATATAACAAAGGAGAAGAAATGTACTCCTTAATATATTTTCAATGCACAGTACATAACATAATAAAATTTATCCTTTGTGATTTTAAAGTTTGAAATGTTTACGCCGTAATATTGTACTGTAAAGCGCGCTGTAGATACAGTTAATGTCATCTTTTATCTAATCTCTTACACAATGGGTCAACGTACATCAACGAATTGCTGTCGCTTTTCCTGATGGCGTGTCTATTGTATATAGAACATTTTTGGATTACATAAAAAGTAAATATGCAATGAAGGATGGTATGCATTCATTGCTTATTTACTTGCATACCATAACGTAACTCATGTATGTATATTATTGCACAAACATTATGTCCTGTACGCGGTTAGTAAGCACAACCTAAACAAGGTTTGCTTTGAACACAAACTACCTTAACCTTGCGTATACCGCGAGGGCCTCAGAACCCCGTTCATGTTTTTTAATCAAAGATATCTTCGCTGAAGATTAATATTTTTTGGAACGGTCAGTCTCAGTTCTTTATTATTACAAAAGACTTTTGGAATTTAGACTTATTTAAAAATCTAGCATCACGTACTACACGGGTCTCTAAAGCCGTTGCATTTACTTGTTCTAACTTGTTGGCTACAGCGCTGGTAATTCTATGATATTGCGTAGGGCAATGCAAGTCATGACATGTTGGACATATGTATGTTATAAATACGGCGTCTACTTGCACACACTTCAGTTTGCAACAGATTTTGTGTGCGAAAGGTTACTAATTCTTACATAATGTCGTACGGATGAAAGACCGCTTACTCGGCGTGAATTAGAAGAAATAGCAGAACAGATAAGCGGAGATGATGGTGAATTACTTGATGAAAATACGCTATCCACAGATGATAACGAATCAGATTGTGTCGAAGAATAGATGTCCGAAACATCAGAGAGTTCTTCTGACAACAAAACTTCTGCATCTGCAGTAACAGTTACAGACAGTTCGTTATTACGTATTTATGCATCTAAAAGTAATTTAGAATGGTCTTCGGAGCCAGTGCAACTACCTGGAGGAAGAGCAGCAGCTAAAAATATAATCAAGTCAACGCCTGGGCCTACACGTTTTGCCAAGGAAATGTGCGATTCAATTGAGTCATTCTTTTTATTATATTTTCGTAAACCATTATTAGATTTCAAGTTGACAAATAAAGAGGAAGCTACAGTTTTGAAAGATAAATGGCAAAACCTTGAAATCGAAGAATTGAAAATATTTATTGGGGTCCTGATCCTCATCAGCGTATTCAAGTCCCGAAATGAACCAGAAATGTGGAGTAAAGAAGACCGTCGTGCAATTTCCAATCAAGTAGAGTAAGTAGAAATCGATTCCACGACCTATTACGTTGTTTACGATTTGACGATGCTGCAGCACGAAGAGCTAAACAAAGAAATAACAAACTGCAACCAAGTCAGGAGTGTTTTCATATCTTGAATTTATATTTGAGGGAACCATACAATCCACAACAACAATTAGTGACTTTCGACGTTGTCCATTTCGATAATATATTCCCTCAAAGCCAGGACATTATGGTATAAAATTTTGGGCAATTTGTATGTTTGGAAAATGGATATTTACAAAGTGAAAGAAGCCGGAGAAGAAAGAACTGTTGCACAAGATGAACAAGTAGTAAAAAGTATTGTAGTAGAAATAGAAGGCAGTGGAAGGAATATTGCATGTGACAACTTTTTCACTAGTTACTCATTGGCGGAATACCTATTATCAAAGAACTTAAAGCTAGTTAGTACTATTCGGCCGAACAAACCAGAGTTACCAAGTGAATTCTGTGTAACTGCTGGTCGACAAGTACATTCGAGTATTTATAGATTTGGACACAACGCAACTGTTGTATCGTACTGTCCCAAAAGAGGAACGGTAGTTCCACTGTTAAGTACAATGCACCGCATGAACAAAAAAAACACGATAAAACCAATGAAAAACTAAAATCTGAAATAATATTGTCATATAATGGAACCAAAGCTGGAGTAGACACAGTGGACCAGATAACGAGATGTTATACCGTAAAAAGGATGACAAGAAGGTGGCCACTGGTTGTTTTTTATAATATGATCGACGTGAGCGTTTTAAATTCTTTTATATTGTGGACAGCTGTTACATCCAATAACATGCAACGTCGTCAGTTTATTATAAATTTAGGTAAAGCCCCAGCAAAAGTTGTCGATGACACCAACCCCGCCGACGACTACGCGGCCACGGAAAATATGACGGAATCTACAGTGAAAAGAAGATGGTGCTGTATGTGTCCGCCATCGCTTGACAGAAAGAATAAAATTATTGGCATTGACTAAAAAGAATACGTGTAAAGCACAGCAAGTAAATGAGTAACTTAGCCATACTATTATAACAATGTAATATCTACATCTATACAAACGTATTGGTATTGAGGATTAAATAAGGCGTTCGCGAAACAAGCGATTTTTATTTGGAGAGACAAACTTTGCGATACTGCAACCGTGGCAATATGTGGCATTATATGTAGTAGATATTGTTTATTATAATATAAAGTACATAGTATTATGATGGACGGATGGACCACTTTTATTTTCACGCACAACATAAATATATTGTTTGTAAAACGTGTACATACATTATTATATAAAGTATAACAAATTGTAAATAAACATCTGCATGATGTATAAATAATTCAAATAAATACCTTTTAGTTTTTACTATTAATCTGACAATAAAAGCTCACATTCATCATCATGTTCGCATCGGTGTCCAGATGGGCAACATTTGTTACAGAAATGTAAGTACGTAATTATATTAAAGATATTGCAACACTTCTTTCCCTGTGTAACTAGTCTACCGAGTGGGTCAACAGGAGGAAAAATGGAAAATATTAATAAAATTTGGATGTAGAGTTAGTTATAGACAATTGAATCGTAATTGACAGTTTCATTACCGCGTACAATGTAGGTTTGTTCATTCCAACATTTGTGCATTAACGAATTAATGGAATTTGTTACTCAATTAGCAATAACATGACATAATTTCATTCCATAGTTTTCATTCATGAGAATTCTGTCTGTTTAACATTGGCAATTCAAATAGAAAAGCCGCTGTTATGTAATGCGGTGGTTTTTGGCATGAAAAATTAGTTGGGATGAAACTATACACATCCGATGCCGCGAGAATATGTATCCCATAGCAACGTTATTCCATTCACATTTTCATTATCCTTCATACACACATATCCAGCGGTCTCATTCTGGTGAATGTGCGTATGGTCGCTCTCGTTCGTATGGATACATATGTTGTGTTTGCGCGCCGTCTATTTTTATAATACGTGTGATTCTATTTGTAGCGTCGCGACGTCCGCGGCTCCTTTCATTTCTAATTGCTGTTTAATTTCTCGTGCAAGACGAATTATGATTACCAGTCAAAGGAAACGTTCCCTTTTTATTTCGGTGATTATTACCGGTCGACGATGTATTATCCGAATGAAATAATAACAAAGAAAACTTAGGACCTGTCTGCCTTTACTCCGTGATTCGAACTGCTGCCGCGAGCTTATAGCTTTGTTGTTTTTCGAGATTTAGATTTCGCTTAAATTAAACAATTTCGGTACGTGCACGTGTTTTTTATCGCTCGTATTTTTATAGTTGTTCGATAATTTGCATAGATATAAATCTAGCTATTACGTTTGATCAAAGATACAGTTGACATAAATTGAATAAGAAATGAAAATGAATGACAATGAAACTCGCGGAAATATGTAATTTACTGGTATTCGTGGAATATTTTGAATATATTGAATCGGCATACGATGTAATTTGTACAGCATTCAGCGAAATATTAACTTCATATATGTATGATCTACATCACAAAATTTATTTGAAATTCTAGAAATGCGTGTATTCAATTAACAAGCGCAGGATTAAATTTGACAAGTACCTAATAAACAGTTCAATGCAGTAAATTGATATCTACTAAACTCAGCTAGAACAATTTAATAAAATTTCTTTTAAATTTAAAAGGTTTACAGCATTGAGTGTCATATTTGAAGATTTTAGTACTTAATTTATTAAAATCTTGAAATTCAAGAATTCAACTAAAATAATTGTTGTTGTAGTAAAATTCTTGGCAAAGAAAATTGATCTAAAATGTTTACAAAGGTCATTTTCTTTTTTGCATATTTTAGTTTCTGCGTTTACTAAATTCACAATTAAATTGAATGTTCTGTACTATTCTGTAACAATACTGATTATTGATTAATAGATCAAAGTTAGGCACAATTCGATTGCGCTTAAGTTTTTCAAACTATTTGTAAAAGCAAGACAAATCGATCCTTTAGTTGGTTGCTCTTTATTGGCCTCCAGTATATAAAAGCAATTTTGGCAACCTTAAAAAAATCAGAAAAAGCTTTCGGAAAAACAAATTCTTGACAAGCAAAGAGACACAATAATAAATAAATATATATTGTTCTTCCTTGTATGATTGTATTAATAATTATATAGTGAACATGTTTCGGCTTTAAGCCATCTTCAGCACTAAATCTACAATTTGTAAAAATTAAATTTAGAGGAACTAATTGAATTATAATGTTTATAACTTACTGTTAAAATTAGAATTTTCAATCAAAGTTAAAATTATTCAATAAAAATATATACATCAACATATGCTTTAACAGTACCTGGAGATAGTATACATAGTACACAGCAAATACACTTTTCCCAGAAAATTCACAAATCTGACAAACATTGATTTCACCACTGGAGAAAAAGAAATCCTAAATAAAGGACTAAAATATGCAATTACACCAAAAAACGACAATCTACATCTTACAGCTATTGAATTGGAATGCGCCATAAGAAACCATCGAAATGAAGAAGAAATTGAAAAAGATTGTATATATTTCCTTAGGTATCAAGAAAACAAAATACAGGTGCCTCAAGTAAACCTAATCAAAATAACATTAATCTTTTTCATAACATCAAAAAGAAAATTGAGCGGAATGACATTACTATTTTGTCACCAAAGCTGACAAAGGTTTTGTTATGTTAGATAGAGATTTATACAAAGAAAAACTACTAATTTCATAAATAAGAGGAAATATTTCAGGAATTGAAAGATAAATAACAACTTCAAAAGGATATCTAAGAACTCTTTAAATACTTTTCTAAATAAGACAAAAATATGCATAAAAGAAACAAAAGCCACAATCAGTAAATACACTTCAAATATTAATTTCCTTATACCTATGAACCTCACATTACCAAAGTTTAAAAACAATCTTCCTATTAGACCTACATATATTGTTACCTATTACAATACACCAACTTATAAATTAGGAAAAATTATGTTAAACATCTTCAATGATATTGAATACAAACCAAAATATTCTATTGATAATTCACAACATCTAATAAAATTACTTAAACAAAAAACTTCCCACCATAACACAATGATTTATTTTGACATTGTTAACTTTTTTAACAATATACCTATAGATGTTACCTTAAAAATTGCCTGTGATATATTAAAAGAAAACATTATTGACCATACCGAAATCGAAAACCTAACAAAAATACTTAACCTACTGACTAATAACAACTATTGTCAATTCAACCATGAATTTTACAAAATAGAAGATGGCTTACCTATGGGAATGCCACTTTCAGGGATACTTGCAAACATTTTTCTAGACTACATCGAAAAGAATTTCACATATTAAACCAAACTAATCCCTTTTTTCACAATATAGACCTCTGGGCTAGATATATGATGTCTTCTGTTTATGGAAAGGTAAAAAAACAGACTTAACAAAATTTTATAACTATAACATCATCAAAACCTTTCTTTTACTCAAGAAATCGAACAAAACAATCAAATAAATTTTCTGGACCTTACCATAATCAAAATTAACAGTACCTTTCAATATACCATATTTCGAAAACCTACAACCACAGACAATATCATAACCATTTGATTCACACCATCATCCGACACATAAATATTCGGCTTTAAACTATTATATACATAGACTCGTCAACATACCTATGAACAACTTCGATTATCAACATGAACTTAATTTCATCAAAGCCATAGCACACAAAAATGGTTTCCCAAATAATATTGTCGCAAAAATATTACGAAAAACTCTGATTAAAAAAGAGTCTTTATATGTAAAAGAAGAAAACAAAACAGTAATGTACAGACCTTTTGCTTTTTCACATTTTGCGATGATGACATCGGATTTCCTTGTCAAACATAATATAAAACCCGCATTTAAATCTACTAATACACTAGCAACATTTTATGACAATTAAATGGACAAAAATGGCGTATATGGCATTAAGTGTGAGATGTGTAATTCTATATAAGGTACAGCTCATACCAAAAAAAGGTTAACAACCTACGCAAAAATTTCTGTGGCGAGCGTATTTAGGACGGACTGTAGCTTTTACTACTAGTACTACGGCTTATCATCGTAAGCAGATGTTATATTCGATTCATTGTAAATTTAACCGACACGGACAACAGATTGTCTTCTGTTTTGTTACGAGAACATAGTTATGCACCCGTTGAAATATGTAAATATTTTTATGTATTCCTTGGTAAAATAGATTATCTGTTTATGTATATGCTTATTGGTTTATCGCAACACCATATATGTCGTGCCAATAGGGAATGTAATAAATAGACAAGTTTCTTTTTTTTTATTTCGTAATTTTTTAATTGTAATATTTAACAATAAGTGAATTTGAATATAAATATAGTTTTTAATAGTAAAAACTTAAGGCCATACTTTGCTGGTAACGTAACATACATATACACATGTGGTCCTATACTAACAGAAGGCAATGTTGTTACTAAAAACTTATTTTATTTTTTATTCAATGATTCAAGCATCTAATAATGTGTCCACCCCCCATCATTGTCGATTACTTCCTGTAGTCTGATCGGCATAGAATCCAGGAGTTTTTCACAAAATTCTATAGCAATATCCTGCCAGACAGTGTCCACTTTCTCCCATAGTTCATCAGCATTTTCTGGAATGAAGTCTTGATATACATTCTGTTTTAACACAGCCCAAACATTTTCTATAGGACTTAGGTCCGGACTATTTGGAGGCCATGGCAACACTTCAATGTTTGTGGAAGGTATCCATTCTTGCACGATTTGCGATTTATGCACGGGACAGTTGTCGTGCTGAAACACGAAATTTTCCCCATGCATTATATTTACCGATGGCATCATCACATTTGTAAGGATGTCTCTGTAGTGGTGACTTTCTAAACGATTCTCGATCTTCCAAATAGCCCCAGTTCCAGCGCGTGATATCCATTCCCCAAACACTGAGTGAAAACCTTCCACTTTGACGTTTTTCCATAATATTGATGCATTGATGATTGACGATTGCAGCGATGACTCGTCAGAAAATACAACTTTACTCCAGAATTCTGCATCCTTATCAACATACGTTTGTGAGAAGCGTAACCTCTGTCGCCGATGGTCATCTGTTAGTCGTGGTTTTATCGCAGCTCGGTAATTCTTTATATTTACTTCAGCCAACCTACGGTGTGCAGTCGTTAAACTTCCCGTAAATCTCGTTGCTTCTATTGCTTTTTGACATGTAGCAAATGGATTTTGACGAACGTATGTAACAAATATGTTATCTTCCCGTTGTGTGGTAATGCGTTTTCTTCCACTTCCAGGTTCTCGTTCTAGTGAATGCGTTCTATTCCACTTACGCTGTAACTTACAAATGCAGGCTGGACTTACTTCCATTTCTCTGGCAACTCCTCTGATTGACCAACCATTATCTAATAAAGTGATGGCACGCTGCTTTTCAAGTGCGATCAGCATTGTGGAAAAATTTCAACTAACAAAAGTTTGCTTCCAAAAAGTTAGATATGTAAAACTGGCAGGCCCCAAATTTCTGCAAGTCGAACATGTAGTGCTTTCATTTCAAATATTTAGAGTTGTAAAATTTTTTACTATTAAAAATATAAAAGGTTCCCGATATTAGTGTTGAGATATACAACCACTGACAAGAGATATTTACAAATTGTTTTTCAGCATTACGTTGTAAAGCAAAGCAATGAAAGCCTTACTATTTAGATACTATTAAAAAACAATAAAGAAATAAAAATACATTGAAGTTATGCTAAATTTTAATTGAACTGTTTTATTAAATTTATTATGCAAGAATATGCCTTTGAAATTTGTCGGTAAATATATATGCATTTTTGTTATGCTAGATTTTAAGACAAAATGTATGTTATAAAAGGGGAATATCAGATAAATATAAATGCTTCGCTTTGCGATTTTCACGCCTTACAGGGAATGAATAGCCTTAAGTAAAATTGAATACATCAAATAAGGTCGCCGACACAACTTTAATAGACAATTTACCAAATTAATAGTGGACATAAAATATGAATTTAACAAGTCTCTAGTGAACTTTACGTATGTGAACAGCTCTTCTGCTGGTATGAATGAAACCGTCTCTAGTAAACACAGTTGTATGTATAGTACAACCTGAAACTATATGACTAAAATCAGAATTCAGATTGTTAACCTTTTTGTGGGAGGAACTGTACATTGGGGAAACGGGAAAAAAAACTATCTACACGTATAAAAGAACATAAAAAACAACATTCTTCAATTTTTTCTCAACATTTACTGATTTCTGGACATAACAGCAAAAATGACGATGTCAAACTGCTCCATAATTACAATAAAAGTATAAAACTTACTTTACTTGAGCCACTAGAAATAGAAAATCATAAGAAAAATAATAAGTATAATCTATTAAATGAACAAATTGAACCGAACAGAAAACTACTATTCAAAGAGCTATTCAGCCGCTTTTAAATGAACCGATTGTAAACAATGTTTCAACACAACCATTGTTAGGTGCTTTTGAATCACTAATACAGAAATCTTCTGGAAAAAAGGCTGTACACGTCGTTGTATGAACCTGCCGGGAAGAACACCGAAGTCTTCGGCGTTTTACGTGTGTACCATATAGAGCGCAAAGACCGTCGTCTTGTTTGCTGGGATCTAAGTAAATAATTAACTCGGACGTATCGTAAATCACAATTAACCGTGCGCTATTTCAGTGTGAACGTTAGGAAAAAGTTGCAATCGCTCGGCGTTGGAATTCAGAAAACGTGCATAAGTAGACAGTAGTCGATTCGCACACAGCGGCGACTTGATACAACGTCGCAGTGCATACGGTGTTCATCGTAGCTGGTAAAACGAGTGGGCGCCTTCGAGCAAATTGTCATTACGCGCATTTATGTATGTGTTGTGCATACCGCGATGCCGCGGTGGGTCGCTTCTTAAACTGTGTGCTCTCTCCTTGTACTACTATATGCATTCTGTCGGTAACCTTACTGATTCTAAAAGATAATGTTATTCGCACTTGTCATTTTTTTTTAATTTGCACTGACTGAAGTTAATAGTAAATTGAAACAGTTCTTTCTACAGTAACTTCCTACAAATTTAGAAACGTTGATGCTTCCCTATATTTTGTTTTCGTTTATATCTTTAGAGTCAAGCATCTGATAATGTAGTCACTCCAGTTTTCTAACACTAACCCATCTTTTAAGGTGCCGAAGAAGGTTATATTCAATACTAGTTCTTCAAGATTCATAAAACCAGTATTAAATGAAAACAAAAATATTTAGAATGTCGAAATTTTATAAGTAACATTATTTTGTATTAAAATCACCAAATCAATCAATACATCTGAGTCACATTTATATAGAGAGCTGTCCTAGTGCAGCATCGTAGGCGTATGCTATTGGAAACATTTTTAATTAAATGCTCTGACGAAGGTTGTCACCTCTAGGGTGGTTGACACATCGAGTTACGGTGACCTTCTGGCGTCCCTTACCCACTTTTGCTCTTGAAGAAATCACTTGCATTATTGGCGAAACGTCGAATATTAAGCCTATATACATGTTGTTTATGGATTATGCACTTTGTAAACAAGCCATGCGTTTGGCATGGCGATGCTGACTTACTACCAAGCGGCCCACACAAATTGTTGCTGTTTACGTTGATATTGACAATGGTCCAGATCTCCTTTTGAGACCAATCTTATATTTTCTAAAACATTGGAGACTTTTTACGGTAATTTTCTTTTTCTCAGCTGCCTGCTGAATATCCCTGCGCATTTGACCAAGTGCATCGTAATTTAACTAGCCATGTTTGGTTTTCTTTGTGACTGCTATATCTAAAATTGGGCAATTCTTAGACACTCGTGTCTTTTTAATTATGAAAAAATATTATAGATGTTATTGAAGTAATATCGGTATGGTCGTTTCCATCTGGTAATAAGTTTAAGCCAAAGCGCGGTTGCTTTTCTAAATTCCTTTTGGTACTACGGATTAGAATTTGGTATTGAATCGTGATAAACTTGAATTTTCTGATAGATTATAATAAGATAAAGACAAAGAGAATACACACAGGTATCAAATGAATGTGACCTAAAATTACAAAATACGATAAATAAATTAGTGACACTATTGGACGCTAATATGGTACAACGTCTCGAGTAACCAACATTATAGTAATTCCTTTGACTCTACAGAATAATTGTATTTATCCTGCAAGAAAGCATGTTGCTCTTTGAAGACTTAACTAGATTGCGCATTGAAGAATCAGTAGAATCATATAAAGCGCAATTTGTTGAAGAAACAATAGACAATGAAGAAGACCATTATGGAGAAGAAGTGCACATCTTTCTGAATAAGATAGTAGCACTGTTACAGATTTAGATTACAAAACCAGAGAGAATTCTGGAGAAGTTGTTAATCTACGCGACGTTTTCTCTAAAGTATTAAACAAAAATGCGAATGAATTATCGATTCATGGAGATGGCATATACGTGGATTTATTACAGTTTATTACTAAAAACGTTCCGATAAAACTTGAAAATACCATTGTCGATGGAAAAATAATTCATTACATGGATCTTCGGCTATAGAGGCTAAAGAAGAAATTGCATATGAATCGTTTAAAGCAGAGCATAGATGAATATTTTGCGCTTTTAAAAGGTACGTCATATTCTATCATGAGAGATAACAACATTTTTTTGCTCGCTCTACCCTCTGGGATGGAACATCTACGATTGTCAAGAGGTGACAATTTGATCAACTAAGTTAAACCCTGTACCACTGGTATTGGCAGAAAGAACATTACACAACGTTGATGTGACAATAGATTTAGTATAGAAGTAGACTCAGAGACTGTTTCAATCTTTGTTCTTGATACCTGGTTCCTGATCCCCGAAAAATAGCAAGATAGCAAGTCTTGTAGTGGTTAAGTGGTTGGGTTGCGTCTCCATTCTTTGTTATGCCTTTTTATGTTGTTATGTTTTTTTTTTGTAGACCATCCGCTACATTGAAAAAAACACTGTGGCAATCTTTTGATGGTTCTGAGATGTATAGTGTAAAAGTAGACAATGAAGAGTGGGTTTACATTATAAGATTTTTCTTAGGATTGACTTAAGATTAGGCGTATGAAAAATCTTAACGTCATATGTGTTTGTTTACATATTATAATATTTCTTGAGAGAGGCTGTCATAAGCAAGACTTAACAAAATTCCTAAGCGAACATAGCGGATCATGTGCATAGTAGCACAGTTGTATTTTTGTTTTATTAAGTATTTAAATTACCATGCGAATTAGTTCAAACTGAGTTACCATATCACCTAACAATATTGGTTAAAAAGAATGCTTTCTTAGGGTGGGTTTATCAATGTGAGGATAAAAGTGTTATGTAAGTAACTGACAGATATTGCTAACTGGCAGATAAAATTTAGGGACTACAACCCTTTATCTTGCAGATAACTTCTATTTGACACTCAATAAATGTTTCATTGTAATTATCTTACGAATAAAATTTTATCTGCAAGTTATTTATCCTCACATTGATAAACCCACCCTTAAGAGGGCAACAAAAATTGCATAGTTGATGAAAAATTTTGAGGTGAGATTAGGCTACTGATAATAAGCACACATGAAATTTGTGTTATTAAATGTTAGTTTTACGCTCTTCAAACTTTTGATATACGTACAAAATACATACATGATATTTTTCAAAATTATCCATTATAAATTGAAGTAATAACATTGACACTTCTGACAGGTTCGTATAATGACAACCGTGTTGTTTTCACAGATAATGCGATAAACAAAAAGTTGTGATATCTGTCCGTAATCAGGATAAGCTTACTTTTCCAAATTTTGACAAAATTTCCATATCATGCGATACATGATTGTATTCAGGAAAAAATCTCATTTTAAAAGAGCCACAGAAATTGCACGGTTCTAATTTAAAATTTTGGGGTTAGGTGAGATTACTATAAATTTGCGCAAAAGAAATTTGATTTATTAAGCGTCAATAAAGGTATTTACATTACAATTTAAATTGCTTCAAGCCGCATCTTAATATCTCAAACAAAAAAGTCTCAACAAAAAAGTTACGGCAAACAAAAGAAATTAGAAGATTTCAATATGAAGCATGACAAGTAAAATTTGAAAATAGATTCTTGGTGAGCTTTTGAATCTACACCTTTTTGCTAATTTAACCGTCTCTCTATGTCTTCAAATAAAAAAGTTACCCAGGTGGTCCCTACGAAATCAGGGCAGCCTGTATATGTAGTTCTACCAATTTCAGCATTTTTCATATTTATCGGTAGTCTAAGTTTGCATCGGAAAAGACACGCAGGAGAACTCAGAAGGAGTTTCAACAGGCCATGTTTAGCTATAATGAAACTGTCTTGTATTGTAACATTTATAGCGATTGATTTCATATCATATAAAGCTTCCTTCTGTGCATATAGTTTATAACAAAAAAAGTGTAACGGATATGTGTAGCAAGAAAAAGAGCTACAATGTACAATGAAGCAGTCAATTAGGGTTGATATGCGGAGTTTTTTGTGTTGATAAACTTATAGTAAAAAGCTCGAATTTCTGTGAAAGTGTATGATAACTAGAGTAGTATAAAAATTTGTATTGTGTGTTTCAGATACTTTTGCGTTAGGTACATTCGCATTAGGAATGCTTATATCACCCTATTATTAATAAATTCGGAATTTACCAGGCGTGATTTGGTAAACACGTTCGGATATTGAGTAGCTAGCTTTTATAGTATTCACAATAGCGAGCATTCTTATGTGCGTAATAGATATTTGACACACAATTTTTTATATTACTGTATTGATAATTAATAGCGATCCGTAGATTTTACGAAAGATGTCTCGACCATCGAAATCTTCTTAAATTGCAGACACAAAAGTCATGTAGATGCGTGTGGAGTAATATAGCAAAACCTTCAAAGTAATATTACAATAAAATAAGGCGATCGTTATCAAGTATAACAGATAATGGGGAGATGGTAACGACTATGGGTAATTGTTGTTAAGGGACGATTAAAGTGATCTTACAGCTGACGGAATTAAAAGAAAGAAATCAAAATCTTTAGGTTATTTTCAGTATCAGTTTGTCCTAACAAAATTAGTGTACCAATATTTACGATTGCAATTTCTTCTTGTGTGTTGCTAGATCTTTAAGTTCAAGTCAGTATTTCGATATTCAAATTGACCATATTTCATTTGTGCTACATTTTTAGAGAAAGGAAGTTATTAGCTGCTTTCTATTTGTAAAATTTCATGATTTGCAAAGCGTGATCAAATGTTTATCAGCAACTAGCATTGCGGAAAGAACGCTCACAAAAAGAAAGGGATTTATTTACACACACATAACCATCACATAACGCGTACTTAGAAATGAGGTTATGTTCGTTTTAAACATACTGAACCGAAAAATATGATGTTCCACAGGGGAAAGGAGATTACAAATCGTGATCACAAATCTTGTTGTAGTGGGGAAGAATCACAATTTCAAATTTTTGAAATAGAACATGATTCGTTTGAACAAAACCGGTTTTGTACAATAGAAAGTATCTATTGTACATAATAAAGTGAGTCACTGTTTATAGTTTTTAGAATATCTTAAAATTAGGTTTTTTTTATCATTTTTTACACCTAGTAAATTCGAACTCTTTTTATTTAAACGTACTTACTGATTTGTACCATTGGTATTTAATTTTAATCACCAATTCCAACGTTTCATAAATTATGCCTTTTCTTAAGCCGATTCCTTATTTGGATGAATTCAACGGGCGCCAAGGTGTCTTCTTAATCTTTTCTTTTCCTTTGAGATGTCTCTCCTGTTTTTCTCTCCCGTACTGTTCGTATAGGTTTCACAGATTGGCCGGAAGTAAATGGCCCCCTGCTATTGTGACACGAACGTGCTCCGAGATCAAATTGCCTTCATAAGTTGGACATGGCGCGCATCTTAATAAAAGGTCTCCCTTTTAGATATACACATGCATGTATGTGTACCCAGTCAGTCCATTGTTTGCCTATTTTCTGTGTACGTTTACGCGTGTGCATATAGATTCTTTAGCGGTGGAGGATGCCCAACAACACCATTGTGCATATGATAGTGAGAGGTGAAAATTTAATTTAGAGGGTAGTGTTGGACGATCGCTGGCGTTCTGCCGTCGCTTTATTTGCTTACCTGCCCGTGTACTTTGATGTCACTATTTGTAGAAGAAATTAATTGGTATTGTGTATATGTCTATTTGGTATGTATGGGCGAGAGAGCTGGTGTATACCGGTTTTTGTAACCGATATATGGGTGGATTGTTTTATTAGTAAGTGATCTAATTAATATAGCGAAAAAGTACTTGAACTTATAACGGATTAACTTTCCGTTGCTAAATTATATATTATGAAAAATTTTGTGCAGTTTTGTTCAAGAACGTTGATTTTGTAATATATCTACTACAAAATAAACATGGATTCATTCAGGAAAATGTAGCAGAATATAACAACAGACTAGCATTAAAAAATACTAGATACAAGTGATCATTTTTACAATTTCGAAGCAAGTTTTAACTGTAATAAACTGTAACATTACTTTGATTGTGGCGCATCTTGTGCGTGTGTGTGTTGCGGGGCTGTTTATTTATCTCGCTTTTAATAATAATGCATATTTAACAGATCAAAGAACTAAGGCCAATTATAGCAGTACCTGAGCTTTGTATTCTCAATTCAGTGGCTAACTCTTTCTAATGGACTGTGTAGATTAAAAATATGGTGAGTTTGTTAATCGCTATCATTAAGTACTAAATCTTTAATTTGACGGATCGATAGCCGTAGTGGTTAGACGGTTGACTATCGTTGTGGCGGCATGATAGGAGCCAGGTTTCAATTCTCTGGAAGGACGGTGACATTTTTTCAGAGGGTTGAAATTCGGATCGACTTACCATCCGCTGTTGGAAGCAAAGTGATTAACAGCGCGGCTTTATAAAAGGCTATATGATGCTGTCACAAAGCCATTTAAACACAATTTACAAAAAAAAACTACACCGCGAGAGTTGCAGTGCTGACCAGACAAGTAATATAGCTTACGGAGTCATTGCAACTAAGCACCCACCACACATGAAAAAAATTATAGAACGCCTTTTTATTTATTCAGCAAGGCCAGTTTCTACTATCATTACACAGACAAGCAATACAACTTCAGAACTCGCCGCAACTAGCACCTACCACAGATTACACAACACTTACCTTCGAAAGAAGTATAAACAATTTCAACAAGTTCCTGGCCTAAACATCTACGATAAATCATACAGTTGAATATAAAAAAATAAAACCCAACTTCACCTAAGTGATTTAAGTGAAGTGGAGTATGAGATGTAATAATTACGTAAAATGTTACTTAAACTGATTAACATATTTGTGTGTTTACGTGTTGAAAGCAATCCCTTTTATTCCGTTTGAATAGATGTATATCACACTAAACAAATGACGTCAGCACCTTTATATTTCAGGTATGGAAATTATCCGATAAATGTATTTACACTGTTCGAGCACAGCAGCTTATTATGATTTCGTTTTGTACTCATAATCATGCTACAAATCAATACCAACTAATGACCGTTATTAAAGCAATTAGAACCCGTACGCAACTAAATATACTTCATTTTACAAGACACCCGATCAACATTGATGACGGTCTTGACTAGCCGGAAACATTTACACCAGCTTCGGTCGGCGCTACTGTGTGCTATCTAAATACCCCCGCTTTATTTATAAGTAACACAAAGGTTTACTAATATGTACACAGATATTACCGTTGATTTTTTTATAAATAAGATACTTGAAATTAAACGTTACCATAAATACGTGGTTCGGTCTCTTATCCCACTCATTTTTACATTTTTATTGAATCTAAATGCATGGATAAACTAATATTGTAAACACATCTTATGGGCATAATTAGAGTTTTAGCTTATAATAGAGATTGCAAAGTTGACACACCTTTCAGCATAGGTACAATTTTACATTTAATTTAAATTGTAAGCAAAGAAAATCCATATGCGGTTAAGCGATCTTACCGATCGTGGCATATAAGATTTTATTAACTTTTTTTCAATATTAATCTTTATACAGTGATTTCTAAACAACGATTATTATATATTTTGACAGGCATAATGTTAAAAATAAAATATACAGCTGTCATCTGAAAATGTTAACAAACAATGTATTATTTACAGAATCCCCTGAAGCATTACTTGTTGCATGGATAGTAATTTTATAAGAAATGAATGACAAGTGTTGAAATTTTGGCAAGAACTAGTGTTCTTGGGGAAATTTTTTGATTACTAACTGATGTAGTTGAAGTGGGTTTCTTGAAATATTTGTATTAGGTACTGGTTTTGATTCAAAATTCTGTAATATACGTAAACTCATTTTAATGTCCCCAGTCATTGTGATATGTTTTCTGTCTAGTAAAAAAGTAACTTGAATTGGTTTGGGCATTTTGTTTGGTGGCTCATGAGTTCAATTCATTCAGATGGCAACTACAATTTTTTAAGGATTTTGCATTATATCTAAAGTACCTAATTTTGTTTCTCTTTTTTTCATAAGTAACATGAGATCACATTTGAAGCAAATGTTTACTTACATAATAAACGAAAAAGAATAAAAGACGTAAATTTTATTGTTATCGTATCGTATTATCAAGTGCATATGTACTTTGTCTTCTGTATTTAATGGGCACCCATAATAATATCAGGTTTTACGTTTTATATCAGTTAATTACGCAGCTATAAATTTCTTGTGAAGTTGAATTTCGTTTAATAACATAATTTTTTGTTATTTGATTATTTGTATACTTTCTTCTTACTTTTCAAAAGAAGGACACATTTATTTATATAAAATAGTTTGTGTAAATGGCGTCGGAAAAAATATTTAAATAATAGATTAACTTTGAAGAAAAACAAACGGAAACACTAGCTTTGATTTTGAAAAAAGATTTTTTTGCTGAAATACCTGGATGTGATTCCCAGAAATTGGCGATATGTTGAATAAATACCTAGGTAAACCTTCAATTGTAATTATATGTACATATACAATTTAAGATAGCCCAATTACGTAAGAGATTAATATTTCTTCTTTAAACAGGGGATTTTAAACAAAACCGTTACCTAAGGGATAACTAATTGCACTAAAAACATTAAAGCAGATATATTAGACTCTATTCAAGGGGCTATTACAGATAATAGCGGAGAATACTTCCGCTCTGTTTACTGAATTCCTAATAATTTACATTAAGGAACATCATTCTAATTAAGGATTATTGAGTGCTCCCCGTATCCAAACAAACCTCTACGTATAATCACGTTGGCCGTCTGCGTGTTTGAAACATGTTAAAATGTGGCTGTTTATATTATAATTAAATATTATGAATGTTTTCTTTTTGTGGAGCTTTATTTTCACCATGGTTGTTTGACCTAGTTTAAAAATTATGTTTTGTTTTCTCTAGGAGGCGACTTTAAGTTAACATTTCGGTTGCACGTTGTTTAAACAATGGACGAACGTTTAGGTGTGTGTATAAACACAGGGAAACTACTAATGAAATACGACACTGATGACGAAACGTCTGAATTATAGTGGTTCGATAGTTTTGACTGATGACGTATGCACAGTTAGATTTATATTACTAACAACAAATCTTCTTAACGCATTTTAAATAAAGTAAATAAAAGAAGATGTTAGTTTAATTAATGGGTATTTTTATATACACATCGATTTTTTTTTATTTTTAGCGACCATATAATAGGCGGAATTATCGGATGTTGTATATAAGTAATAGACTGCGAATGCAAGTGTTTACAAAGCCTTCGCTAACAAAAGCTTTCGGAGCTTAAGAGAATTAGTCTTTGATGTTTAATTATTTAAAACGCCTTTTAAATTTACTGCTATATCGTCCTTATATCATCAAAATTTGTTTAATTATTAAGTGTTAGTAAAATTACTTGAAAGAACACTTAACGTGATAGTTGCTTAGTAAAGTCTTAGCTAATCATTGAAGATTTTAATGGTTTTAACGTATATACATAAATGTATACCTACATAAAAATTCTTTTATCTCTCTAAATGTCGCAGTAATAATATTGAACATTTTAGCTCTAATCAAGTTGAAACATTGTTCAATGCATCCTTTAATTGAATATCGTTATATAGTTCTGTTTAGATATTAGCAATTTTTCTTGCTGGGCAATTCTGAATATTAAAATTCTCTGTTTTGTATTTGATTTCTGTTACTAAAACGTTGACCGCTTTTTTTTCTCTTTGTTCGTCGAGGCTTTCAAATTTAATCCAGTGTGGCTTGACGTTCAAATATCCAGATTGTATTCCTATAGCGATTCAACGAAGTGAACATCAAACTTAACATCCCTCATTGATATATGTCAAGTAGTCTTTTTTACACCAGGTTACTTACAGGGCATTAACTACTATGATAAGACTTATTATCCATTTATTTCTTTGGTTTCCGTGTCATCGTCGGTACAGATTGAATCCTGAATATTACTAGTAAACGCTAACACCACCATACAATAAGTTCATCTGAAGAAATAGCAAGAGAAAATGAAGAGGTTGTGTGACATCGATAACAACGACATCCATAGTGGATGAGAAAAATGGCCAAAGTCAGACTTCTTGATCTCTCGAAGTTGTCGGTGTTCTTATTGTCGAAAAAGTACAAATACTGTAAAAATGTATAATCTCCAAAGTTTGCAGTTTCTAGTACAATCCAAACTTTAAATAACTAATCGAGTTTGGCAAGACGGAAATCTAACGGAATCTTACGTGCCTGACCTTGTCCTGACAACTTCATCACGGCTATTGTTTTAGACTTATGTTCGTTTTAATAATTTTGTTTTGTCTTTTTTTTTGTTTACGCTCATGTTTAGTCTCAAACAAAAACTTCTCAATTACTTGGGCAAACAATAAAAGTAAAAACGTAAAAACCTTTGTAGGACAACAAACCAAAGAAAAATAACTGGAATAAAGTTACATGGCTTTTGTATATTTCTCTAGATATGTTTAAATGAATGTATACCAGAAAGTCTGGTTTTGACATACGCTATGAACTATAGATCAACCTATTACTCACTTATGTTTTAATTGCTCGTTGAAATATTCTGGGAATAAATCAATTGTTTTCCAATTTTCTCGTTTTACAAGAAATACTAACTAATATTCAGAAATAATTTCGGTTGTCTTTTTTGCTTAAAAGCAGTAGCTTACGTTTTCATCGAAAAAAAAGCGAATCAATTCAAAACCAACTAACATTGTTCGTTGTTCTGAAGAGAAGTGTAACTATATCTAGTTCTCTGAATATCAGTGATATTAGGAACAGCAGTAAAGGGAGCCTTAATAATCACTGATAGGTTTTATACTTGTAGCATTTTTTAATTAATCCGTTTCTGATAATTGTCTACGAATACTGCAGACTAGATTTGTATCTTACTTTAACATTGAGTTGATAAAGTGATAACATTTTTGTAATAACATTAAGTCGAAAGGATTACATCAGTTATGATAGAAAGCAAACACAGACTCGGAACTAGGACTTCTAACGGTAGTCTGTTTGAGAGAATAGAATAGAAAACAAAGAAAAAGTGAAAAATTTGGGGAAAAAACAATACATATATTGTTTTACTCTAATTTTTATTTTAAATTTAGTTTTGTCAATGTTTTACTACGAAGATAATTGTTATTGGTGCATACTTAGCAAAAGAATACCTGATGTGATAGAGACGTGTAAAACGTGTATTTATTAATGCAGTACTTCCGCGCTTCTATTATTAAGGCAACAAATGAACCTGTGCTGCAAAGATTTTAAAAGCTAAACAGATGAAGCAACAAATGTACACAAACGCTCAACTGTTTATGTAAGCGTATATTTACACACATTAAGTTATTTAGATAAGGAAGTGTCCAAATAAGATATCGCCATGGGGATCCTTCTCTGTTTTGGTTTTGATACGAGGAATTCTAGGCTTTGTTTCGATATTAAAATAGAGAAAGAGATCTATTGTGTGTTATGGTATACCCGTATAGTATATTTTCCTCTCGGTTCTATTGACATTTGCAATTACAACCGGCCGCGTATAATTGTGACTTGTTTATTTATGCAATAATAGTATCCCACACGGGCGATTTCTTTTTATTGTTCGCCTCTGTGTTCAAACGGTTGTAACTTATGCTATGCTCTCTCCATTTGAAACGCGTAATTACCGTGATTGTTCGCGAACTGCTTATACTACAATTTTATTGCGCCAGTGACTTAATAAACACTGATCAATTTGCCATTTTGATATAGATTTACGTGCGCCGTTGTGTAGTAATCGAAGTTGACGGAAAATATAAATGAATTGTCTCAGATATTTACAGTATAACGTGTTATGGATTTTGTAATGAAACGCAATCTTATAATATAATTCGGTCATGGGAATAAGTGCTATATTGTTTCACTGTCTTAATAAAGATTTATTTATAATTAAAGTTTGTATTAGGTGATATATGTTTTCATTGCTAAACGTATTGTAAATTGATAATTGAAATATTATTTTAGATAGAGCCTTGCTAATAGAAACACGATTGAATGACAAATTTGTATCGTTGAAGTATACGGGCTTTCGATACTGACATAATTTTCTATGGTACAATGTTGTACAGCCAAATAGGTTTTGTAAACAATGTTATTGAAAGACAATTGCATTAAGTTGTCTTGAACAAATTATCTAATAGAAACATAGATTTCCAATAATATATTTGCTTTAGATGATAGATTCATTGTGTGTTCATTACAATTGAATAAGCCACCAAAATTTAAAAAATTTCATTCATGATTGTAAATGTTGCATATAATTGAATATTGCTATAAAAGAATAATACCTTAGTCATCAAGAAGACATTATTATTTTACTAACAGAACAACAGTTCTTTCCATACTTTTTGAACGTGTTGTCAAAAAGAAACAACACAACGATTTAGCTTCTGCTAATAGATAACTTTACTGTACTGACTTAGAATTGATTAATCTTACACTTACATGTTGCCAATACTACTCGATTTAAATTTAGTGGTCATTGAATGTGAGTTCTATTTATATTCTAGTATATAAACTTGGTTTCATATTGCTAGAAGAACATTCTCAGTGCAGTGGCGCATATTCGTGGCAACCGACAAGAGTAATACTCATTGATATACGTATGATGATTTATATATACCTACATATGTATATGTAAAAATATTTCCGTCCAAGGAGGGAGTCCTTCCGATTGAAAACATATTTCGAAAAAAATAGTAATAATCAACAAAATACAAGGAAGTATTTACATTTTTTTGAATTAACAGAAGTACAGAACATTCTCAGTGCAGTGGCGCATATGGCAACCGACTCGATATACGTATGATGATTTATATATACCTACATATGTATATGTAAAAATATGTCAAGGAGGGCGTCATTCCGATATATACAGGATGTTGCAATATACAGGATGTTGCAAAAAGTATGTCAATCCATTAACCATATATCTTAAAAACATGGACTTTTCTTATGCCACTGTCTATTTGGACGTTCGTCTTTTTTAGTATACAAGGTTACAAATTTAGCTTTTGAAAAGTATGTTTATTAATATCGTCGGCGTTAATATTTTTTAGAAAGATACCTATTCCAAATTTGCTGCAGATTTTACTCTTACGTAAGCATGGCTCATAATAAGCTGATGGTTTATCTAACTTTTTTGTTTCTTGTTTTTACTTATTTAACTTGTGGTGCAATGTTTTAAGAATATTATTTTTACCTAGACATCTATTTGTACGATTTAATAAAATTATCAGATTAATTGAAAATCTTAATACACACCGTAGATATTAATAACTGTTTTTAAAAAAATTAACTAAAAGCAACGTTCAAATAGAAAGTGACATAATTTATCAACATTTATCCGAAAGAACATATAGTTAACCTATTTTTAGTAACATCCTATATGTTTTCACGTAACATACTTAAAAATGCAGCATCTTCTTCAAGACTAGAAACTCGGCGTCTTCTACTACCAACTTTTCTCAATAATGTTTGTGTTGTTCCCAGCGCTTCTTCAAAAAAAACAGTATTTTTGTTAATATTAAAATTTTACTTAAATTGAAAGTAAATACAAGCCGGAGACTAGCGGGCTGGGTATATACAGACAGTCCGGTATGTATTTATCGCCACTGTACGTATATCTATGCGCTAGCGAAACAAGTGAATTGCTGTCAATAAAACAAAACTTCTAATTTTTTAAACATTCATACTTCTTACGTTATTTAAAAAATAGGTAATTGTAAGTAAGTACTCAAATTGGTAGTTTGTCTTTCGGATCGGATTCTTCACTTAGCATCACTTGTTCTTTTGGATGTAAATCCTGTCTTAATAAAATGTTGTTGCATATTGTTGTGCAATGTAATGCAAACGATGAAGACGTATGTAGACACTTTAGTAAGTAATGTCTCTCCAAGAGATAAGAAATACAGCTATGTATGTTATGCAACAAATCCCGAATTTTGACCAACTAAATACGAATCGTAATGGTCCTAGTTGCAACATTTTTCATCGCTTTTGTAAAATTGGTATGATATCATTTCGGACATACAGAGAGATGTTACCTACAAAGCATATGGAACACATCGAAATGACCGGAATAAACGACATATCATGCTTACCTTTCATCAAACTGTACCCTTCATAGTGTGTACATCTTTATAGCATGTTTCTATAAGTACCTATTCCTTGAATATATTTATAAAACTACAAAATTTCTATATATCCATTGTTTAAACTAATTAAAGTCAATGAAAAATATATTTTTAAGAACGAGTGTTTAATTCATTAACTCGCATGACTGTGTAGATATCAGTAGCACTTACATTGTAATGGCGTTAATAATTATGCATTAATGATGGGCCTTATGATGTACTGGAAACATCTATCTGTAACATTATATCGCTTCTTACTACTGGAGTATTCTATACTTGAACATATTTTCTGAAAAGAAATATACTTGTTTATTGACCACTTAAAAGTTTAACATAAGTAAATTTTCTGATACTATCTTGTTTTTGTTGATGCTACAGACACTTTGATCTAATGCATCTAGAAAATTTTCGTTTTTATTTATGATCTTACGTTGATAAAATCTACCAGTGTTGATTTTATCGACATTCTACGGCTTATAAAACACGATTTAACCGAATTTCCGTCTCAGATCTTTACCGCTCTCATTGATACCTACCGGAGATCGCATCGCTCTCAGCCAATCAATTCATTGCCATTAACACACACTATCGAGAAGGCTTTGTGAAGTAACGGCGCGATTAAAGTCACAGTTCGGATCGCCAGTACTTCAAAATTATCTCTTAAGTGCTGTTGAAACCGTAATTAGACGCTTATAAACATGTCGAATTGTCAGGATACGGTGGCAGCTGGGAAATTATGTTTACTCAATCGCTAAAGAGATTGCAACCTATTTTGTTTTCCATATACGTCACTTAAGGTACTGTAACGTGTTGTAGGAACATATGCTTTTAACCGTAATTTATATGTGGCATTCAGTGAAAGCACGGTATAATGCTTAAGAATAATGTAACATTGTAGTTCAATCTCTGCCCTCTACTTTAATTTTTTCTGGCGGCAATGATGGCCAAATTTGGAGGTGTTGTTCATAGTTATTGCTTGTGTAATATTTTATTTTTATATATTGAGTTTGTGTGAAATATAGTTAACTGTATATTGGGTTGTCAAGGAAGTTATAGGCATTTTTTATGTGAAATGAAGTAGAGGTGTACAGTGTGATCACTGGATGCATTTATGGCAAACACTTTTGCATTATCCGACTATATCAGCGTGAGAGATGTTAATTTGGGCTCGTAATTAATTGGTACCTTTATGATATTCTGGTGTAAACTAGAAGAGAATATCACAATTTCATGAAGAGTG
The DNA here is from genome assembly GCA_023690525.1 of Holotrichia oblita. NCBI lineage: Eukaryota > Metazoa > Arthropoda > Insecta > Coleoptera > Scarabaeidae > Holotrichia > Holotrichia oblita. The sequence continues at coordinate 83,091,508 of CM043015.1, read as the reverse complement.
CAAGTTTATATATGTATATATGTATTTGAAATAAATGTCATTCTATCTATAAACTTCGTTTGATAAAGTTCTGTTAAAACACATTGAATTGTTTCCGCCAAATCAGAAATTATTTGTGTTGAAGTATATTGGTAGTAATAGCTCCTGTTGTTGCAAATCCCTAAAAATTAATACTGTAATTCTTCTGTTCTATTTACTATAAATAATGATGAATAAGTTGTTATTTGATGGTGGTTTCTGCACAATGCAGTGGCTATTGCATGGCGCATTGTATGTGAATCATATATCGATATTAATTGCGATTGAAACGACAATTTAATTCAACCTTTGTACACATGTAACATAATAAATATCTCACTTTGATGACCATATATCTACTGTCGTGTTGGTTATAAGGTATATCAAATATCCTTGGAGTAATAGTAAATTGAAAAGTATACCGAACCGTTTCGCCACATAAGATATATCATCCACACGAGATAAGTTAACTCCATTATTAGTAAATTTAGAAATAAATTGCGCTTTTTGTATAAAACGGGGTCTTCTTAAGCAAAAGATCGTAAAGAAATCCCATATTTTTCTCTGTGTATAGGACGCTTCTAGCACGTGATCTTAACTAGATATCAGATGGTGTTTCTTCATCGAAAGCTAGCAATCGTTTGGCTTCGCTATCGAACACTGGAGTTCTATTAAAAAATTGTTGTTTATCTCAGCAATGACTCCGAATATAATTTTGGCATACCACTACATAGATATTTTGATAAACGTGTAGTTCTATGGTAATTATTTCTATTATTTTATATCAACGGAATAAAGTCAATAGTAGAGCAGTTATAAAGTTGATCTGAATCTTAACACAGCTAAATTAAATAATTAAATAAGCCGGGATTGATATAAATTGTTTTAAGAAGTTCACACGGTAAATTCAGATTTTAGTCGAAAGCTTGGTACATTTGAGTAAAACTTAAGTATATATATATATAAATAAAAAACGTGACCTAAAGCACAGATGCATGCCAGGAAAGCCGTGGACATTTTATAGTAGACATGTAAATCCATATTTGTAATTATAGTAGATAAGTAACACTTCTTCATCTTCAATGAAGTTTGTAATTTTAGTCAGGTTTATTAAATTTATTATAGCTATCGACATTAACGTTTCTTTCGAAGAATTCCCGTATTTGTTAGGCAGGTATATACGCGATACATCCTTCCAATAGTTGAGCTTCATGTTTTCTCTTGAACCAACTGTACTTCTTCGTTGCTATGCATTCGTTATTAGACAACGCAAATTTTTCTCTCATCATCTGCGCAATAGACGTCAGCAGTTGAAGTATCTATTGCCGTACGTGTGGTGCCTTGTTTTCTGTATGTATATGTCGTATATCCCTAAGGTAACCGACTAAACCGAAGAAAAAGGACTGAAGAAAGAGACGATCGTAAAAATGCAGAATGCGGATTTCGAGTTCGAATACATGCGGCGTGCCGTTTACCTAAAACTGTCTGGAAACAGCTACCAACAAAGGCGCATTTACAAAGCAGTTATGTCACAATGGACTTATATTGCGAGAAGATTCTTAATTCTGATATAAATCTAATGCCATTCGTAGAGATTTCAATGCCGTACACTCTCGACGGTATTATGGTATGGCGTGTACTACGCACAGTGTGCTATTTAGACCTGTAGTAAATCTCGGATGGCTTGCGCGCGCTAGACGGAGACATGAATAGTTCTGAATTGACACTTGTTTCATGATTTTTCTCACGGTCTGTTCGGTATGTTCATATGTTGCGAACCTTACGTATCTGTATTGCATCCTATTCTTAATGGAAGGTTTGTTGTTAGTTTTATACGCTCCGCTACGCAGCAACAGGTTTCATTTAACATTTTTAAGGGCTGATATTGGGATTATCGTACAAAATCATGTTTTCAATGTAGAATGGGTATAGATAAGAAATAAATATAATTTACCTTATATTAAATTTAGATTCTGGTTTTCACAATTCAGAGGTGAATAAGATACAAAAAGCTCCATTATCAAATCCATATTTAGATTCAATTGTGAAAACATGCACTAGTAGGGAAGTAGTGCAAAAAGTACCTATAACGACTTCCCATATCAAATACGTACAACGCTAAAGGTATAGCAAGCGGAAGCGTGAATTTTTTCCACGGCCACAAAAACAGAGAACACGTTTGGGATTCGCAAACAACATTCAGAAAAATACAGGATTGAATGAGGACAAATTTCAAGATAGATAATTCTGACAATTATAGCGCGAACAATAAATGAGAAATGAGCAAAAGCAATACAGAGAAGGAACTAAAGACTTCAGGGCCAAAATTTAATTTTATAATAATAATTTTGTTTTTGAAAGAAATACGACGAATAGGATAACGATCATGGAACGTGAAAGGCACTTATGCTGGAGATGAAGCAATACAAAATTAATAAAAGAGATAGAGAAAGACGCTTGAAAGAAAATTGTATTCAAGAAATAGATCATTACACTAGCCGAGGACGAAATAGAAAGTTTAGAGTAGGTTTTCTAATCAATCGAACAAGATGTGGTAGATTTTATACCCATGAGATAAACTATGTAGTATAATAATTAAGGAGGGGGAGAGGGGGGAACAAATTGTATTCCTACTAAATATACAGAAAAAAATGTATTAACTGTAGGAGACGCTAATACAAAAAATGGAACAGACGACGTATACATCAAAATAACAGGAGAAAAAAGTAAACATCGCGAATCCAATGAAAATGGGCGACGGTGGTTAATCATTTTAGCGATAGAGATAAATATGAAGATAGAGTACGCACTTTCAAAGGAGGAGACAGGATGACACTAATCAAATAGACCACGTCCTGATTCAGGAAAAATGTTGTGGCTTATAAATAAATGTGAGATCCTTGCGCGGGACGATTGGCGATTCAGATCACATTCTTGGCATAAAAAACTTATACGTGGATGTTAAGAACATTTATTAAAACAATCTAAAGAAAATGCCAACATGAAGATAAATAGTACCTATAGTAAATACGATGAAAAATTGTAATGGCTGGAGAGGGACTGAAAGGTGATATATACGAGGGCGACCTGAAATGTTTCCGGAATCGGCAAGAGATAGCACACGAAGGATGAAGTGGATTCATTGATCGGCAAGGGAAACCTTTTTTATAGCAACTGTCAAAAGTTCAGACGTCTACTGTCAATAGTTCTTGTTTAAGTGTGTGTTTTGTTTAGCAAATCAGGCGATTTCGCCAAAAAGGAATAAAATCGAATTTCATGCAGTTATAAAACACTTCTGGATGCTAGAGGTTCATGGCGGATCTATTCTATCATCTTCGACCATCAACTTCTGGGTGAGCGAGTTCAAACGTGGCCGCACAACCGCATGTGACGAACCGCGTAGTGGACGCCCAAAAAACCGCTACCAATGAAATGGTCGACAATATTCATGATGTCGTGTTAGCTGCTCGCCGATTGAAGCTGAAAGAGATAGCAGAGACAACAAGCATCTCAGAGGAACGCGTTGGCCATATCCTACACGAAATTTTGGGCATGAAAAATCGCGGCATGGGTATCGCGTTTATTCGCACCGGAGCAAAAACGAAATCGGATGACCGTTTTGGAGGAGTGCCTGGCCAGGATTGAGCGCAATCCAAGGTATGTATTCATGCGTTTCACAACCATGGATGAGACCTGGACCTACTACTACATTCCGGAGATCAAGGAACGGTCTAAGCAGTGGACTTTTGCGGGCGAATCAGCTCCGAAGAAAGCAAAGACCGTTCCGTTGATCGGGAAGGTCACGGCAGGTCCCATTTTTTGGGATTTCCAAGGTGTGATTCTCATCGAATATCTGCATAAGATGATTTAGTGACCTGATTCGATGCAGTATTGAAGGAAAAAAGTGCTTTTTACCACGGCAATGCAACGGCTCATTCGTCCCACATCGTCGTGTCCAAATTGAATGAGTTGCGCTACGAATTAGTCTCTCCTCTTCCATATTCACTGGACCTAGCCCCCACCGACTTTTGTCCTATTGCCGAACCTGTGAAAATTACTGTCAGGAAAGAAATTTGCCACAAATGAGGAGGTCATCGTCGCTACAGATGATTATTTTGCAGACCTCGAAACATCCTACTTTTCCGACGGCTTGAAGAGACTGGAGCACAGTATGAAAATGGATTAATCTTCGAGGAGACTACATCGAAGAATTAAAACAAAAAACTACACCAATACCGTGTTTTTCTTCTCGATTCCGGAAACATTTCAGAACCGGAAATAGCAATGAGGAAAGATCTTATATCTCCAATTATTAAGAAAGGTAATAGAAGAGTTTTGGAACACAGATGTTTATTGAATATGATGTATATAGTTTCAACATTAGTTATAAAAAGCAGATTAGAAATACATGTAGAACAACTCATAGAAGAAGAGTTTCACGCGCAAGCACTGCAGATCAGATTTTTATGCTGTGATAGTAAAAAAGATAAAAAAGATAAAAATTAGTGAACATTTTTTAAGAATTAAAAATGTACACCGAACTTACTAGATTAATGTTTATATTGGAAGAAACAAGTGCGATAAAGACCAATCTAAAATCTTTACTTGTTCTTGAAATAAAGATTTTGAGATGCGTAAAAGCAATCCGCTGTCAACAATCGTATTCAACTTGGAAAAGGTAAAACAAAGGTAACAAGCAGTTGAATAACAGGGGGTCTAATTTTTAACAAAAGTGATCAATGCCTTGCTCACATCGACGATGTAGACCTGATATTCAGACGCAGCAGAAATTTGAAAAGCGTTACGTTCCGATTAATAAAAGCAGCTGAAGAAAAAAAATGTTTAGATATTCAGGACAAATGGAAAAGTACGGGGAAGTATAAAATTCTATGTATAACATACTAAAAGGTATTTTGCATAAAAAGTAGAGATAGATACTATGACAGTTTTACGTCTCTGTCTTTGCTTTCTAGATAACACTTTAATTTTTTTTTGTATTAGTTATTGTCTGATTTGATGCCACTTATACTTCGACATGTTCTTCTTTTCAAGTGCTATATTAGTGTTCTATAAGGTGTAGCATTGACTACTTGACATGCCATATAAATTGTGTTTCTATTTAATAATCTTCGTATTTTGAACTCAAACAATTAATTTGTATTGACATATTTATAGTCATTTACTAATAGTCAAATTTGGTTTTAATTGTATATTTACATATAAAAGAACTGTAAAACAATTTTGTTGCCCCTATAACACTGGATTAATATATGTATACATATCTTTTGTATTGCTATTAAACAATTTTCTATTGAAAAGCCCCCGTACTACTTACTGGCGACTACAACTTGTTTCAGAATATAGTTTTGAAATATTCGAAAATGAATTTTACAAAGATATATGTATTAGTAGAACTATTTTTTTCGTCAAATATGTTTCTCGCCGTTGAAGAAATAATCCCTATGTTGTATACTCTTTAGGTATTTACACTTGTTCTAATTAGTTTCTTTGATGTATCCAATAATTCCATATAAGTAATTAGATATTTTTACATTTAAACAATTAGAAGGCAGGTGTCAAAGTATAGATGTAAAATTCCTTTAATAAAATGTAAAATTATATTGTTCTGGTTGCCTTACTATGACTTAAAATATATTTTCTTGTGTTTATAGTAAATCGATACATCTGTATTGTTTTATACTTCCGGCATTTACAGTACATACATAAATGTGCAGTCAAATACATTCTGTCAACCATTTTCGCGTAACAGCTTGTCTCATTTGCAATCATTTACCTTGTTTTCGAACGGAACATTAAACTCTAAACTAAAATCAATGTTAGCTTTACAAATTTAAACATAAGCCTATCGTAATATTTAGATAATTACGTATATGGCACAGCCGTACGAAAATCACGTGTGGTAGCGTAAGCCATGTTTATATAACGTTGTACTGGAAGTGTAATCAAATGCATGTGGTTTATTTTTTGTGCCGATATTTACAGTCGGAAATATGGTACAATGTACTGAATGAAGTTGTACAATACGCGATCTAAGTTTACATTTCAATGCTAACTAAACATTTTTTCTTTGTTTCAGGTAAGTGTCTGTTTGAATTCTTCGCTACTGTGAAATGAGAGGTTGGTAAGTAGAAATGCAAGATGTAGCATGTAGTTTATACAACCGAACAGTTCTAAAAACTGTAATGCATTAATTCTATAGTAACATATCCATTATAATTGAAAGAAAAGCTAAGTTCAGCTGCACATACGAGTATAATTGCACGTAATTAATAGTTTCTTATATTCTAAACCTATCTTTATATTTTTAATTTGCTTGACGAAGTCTTTTCTGACGGGTTTGGAGCTTTATAGTGTGCGTCGTTCATAGGGATTTCTTTTCAATCTGTTTAACATAATAGGCCAACAATTATAGCTACAATGCACGATATATCCTGAAAATTCTGTTATTCAATTTAATTAATGATTGTTTCCATCTACATCTACGCAAGCATTACACTTTCCTTCATCATCAAAATGATCACTTATTAAAGTTAGTTCTGCAAGTTTCTAAACACGCTATGTTGAAAACCCCACCTACATTGTAAGTATCGCTGTAACTATATTTACAGCATTGAATTATAAAACCAGTAGTCGTTGCTAGGTAGCTAATAATCACAGTATTTCTCAGCGGTGTTATTATTTAATTAGTGGAATATAGGAGTCTATGATTTCCTTGTTCCTCGAATACAGTGTGGTATAATTTACGTTCTTTAACTGCGAGCTTTTTCAGTCAAATTGTAATATGTAATTATTATTATAATTTTTATGTTGATATGTGGGTAGATACGTATTGTTTTTTTCACGTTTACGATGATCCTACTTGTACAGTGAATATTTAATTTCACATACTAGAACATAAATCTGTTTTGAAATTATGCGTAAGGCGTTTTAGACGAAATTCTCTGGGCAATTATGAGTAATTATGTATTAAAATTAAGAGTATTAACACTTCAGATAGATTTAGTGTTTTCAATAGCTTGGAACAACAACTTGGAATATTTGCATTTTTAAGCTATAGATATCGTCATCGTACATGGTGGCAAACCTCATAAATTGTATATCGTCTTAGATAATAATTGACCGTAGTAGCTGTAAATCTGGCACGTAAATTTGTGATTTTTATATTACTTTTGATGTATACCTCCAAGCTGTCAGAGCCCCAATTATAAAAATTTAAAAAAATGCTCTAGGAACCGTTATACAAACACCGCGAAAATAGAAAAAAATCAGAAAGAGAAAAAACAGATATAATTATCACACATAGGAAATTAACTATTAGGTAATAAAAGAATAAGCCAATATTTGCTAAAAACTATATATAGGATGCTTATCGGTATAAATTATCCTTCATGTAAATATTGTGTTTATAAACGAGAAGTTTGTTATTTTTATATCTGATAATGAAATATAATTGAAAAGGAAACGAGGTAATGATCATGTAACCGTTTCGATCAATGTGTTAGCTCCTGCTACTAAAAAAGTTTTATGAAGCTTATAAAAGATATATCTCTAATTAGATTTGTTTATTTATCCCCTTGTGTCTAGTTTAAGTGAGTGGAGTGAAATTGATTGGTTTCTTTGTCCTAAGCTTCTGTTCTGTGTTTATTTATTCTAAAGTAATATTTTCAGAAGAGATTAGAACAAGTCCTATTTATTCTGAGCGAAACAGAAGTAATCGAAGAAAGTACGTAAAAATGGAGTTGGATTATTTCGTGTGTCAAAGATAAGGTATTAAATACCTTAGGAGTCGTATAAACATCTATAACTTTAGTTTAATTATGGCTGTTGTTGTTTAAAGTCATATTAACAATTTTATCATCGTTGGATGTGCTATTAAATAGCGATAGTTCTTTCGTTGAATTCATTGTGCCGTAATACCAGACAATATTTTCCCATGTAGAATAGACTAATAAATAAACCTAACATTTAAAGAGAGAAAAGACAACAAAGAAAGCAGACATTTTGTCCCTCAACATATTGCAATGTAGCATATTGAGTATAATTCTTAAATTTTGACAATATTTACTAACATAACGGAGCAGATTTTTCAACAATTTTCGACGTTTGAGGCGCAACATTTATACAAAAGTCCCTATGTATAAAAAATGGTATGAACATAGAATGGAATTTTATGTCTCCAAAGAGCAAGGCCACAATCTTAATCAAGAAAGATAATTACATCAAAAGGAAACTAAGACACAACTGCGTTCGCAAGCGTTGACGTTTTTTGCTCTGAAATAAAAAAGTAATATAACGTATAATATCCCTGATAAAATTAGTAATAATTTATATTATACGCTTTATGTTATGTGGGTATCAAAAAAAAATTACTACCGATTATAGAGGTAAAGGTGCAAACGCGGACGCCTTTTGAAATATTTTTTTTGGTAACCCACATGCATTTTGTGAGTGTAGCCACATAAACCGTATATATTTTCCTATTATAAATTAATGATAATTGACTGCTAACCCCACTAATTCTACGATCATCTTATCTACGTTTAATTGTAAATTGAATTAATAAGTTAATTGAAATTCATGTAATTGAAAAAAATTATCTCCAAATATTGAAATATCAAATATAAGGACAGATGTATTAAAAGTACAATAAAGGCAATTTTTCATAATAGAGTGCATTGCGGTCGTGGGCTAATTGTAATCTTTAGTTATTACAACTGCTTACAGTTCCGTCCTACATTAGAATCGCAGTAGCAAGTGCAGTCTGTTTGTCCCACAGGATTTGTGACCTAATGTTGTAGTGAGCGCTTCACTATGGCGTAGTATATGCAGGAGTAGTTCTTTACCCTCCTGACATCCTGAAATGTGGTATCAGATACATTCGTAAACGGCAGTGATTTTTCAGTCAGCGGTAGCGGCTGGTTATTATTTCAGTTATTTCATTCGGGTTTGTCTTACCAATTGTATGTAGATTCCTTATTCTATTGCTATATAATCTCCCCAGGCCCCCAAGCCTAGGTGGCTCACTGGCAGATAAACCTCCACACACAGTTATAATGTTTTGCCTCAATATTGTGACATTGTGTGCTTGTTTAATGTTTGGTAACTTTTCTGATCAATGTCTAGGCTGGTTTTGGCACTGTAAAAAGTACGATCGACCTGTTCAGACTATAGTTTGTCAGCTTTTTGGTTAACTGTCAAGGTGATATAATAATATAAATTAATTAGTCTGGATAAACAAATTACTAATATTATCATGAGTTCTATCTACATGGCTGTTCTCATTCGTTTAGCATAAGCTAGTAGACTTCTTATACGCATATTAAAATTTTCTTAAAACAAAATGTCTTTAAATATGTCCCATTATTATTTTATTTATACCAAGTGCAATCTCTGCGTTTTTAACAATTTTTGTGACCATTCAAGTAATTGTAATTAGAAACGGGCGGTAGTTTTGTAGTACACAAAATTAATTACAGGCTGAGGAAACTAAAACGATTTCAGGCTTAAACCGTGCTGGGATTTAAAATTAGCTCATCATTAAATCAAGTGCACTACGTCTATTCAAATATGTACAGTGTTACATGCCGTTTTAGAACATCCTTCATAAATTCAATTTCTAATAGGTGATTATTGAGTAGATTCCTGTTATTTGGCTACCGTCTGACTTCAAGAATTTTTATTACTTTTCATTATCTGGCGCCGTAGTACAACGGAAATGGATATAAATTCATCTGTATTTTTCAAGCGGTTGTGTCAGAATATGGCTCGTTATAGAATATGTACGATTACTTTGCGTATAAATAAATATATCGTATGAAAATTGCGAGTGTATGATGTTAGCTAGTCAAGATGTAAGAATGTTTCATCTAAGTACTGTAAATCTTATATAAGGGATGTGTTTTAAATGTAGGTACAGTTAATTGTGTAGTTTCTAGGGCATTTAATTAAAAGATGTGAATGAAATTTTAATAAGTGCTCGAAGGTACTATATACAACCAATTAGAAAACATAAAAATAACTTTTATTACTTTAAAAACTTTCGAAAGTATACATAATTATTTCCATTTTATGGCTAACAAGCCTGAAATCATTTAATCATTTCAGAAGAGGGTGGTAATGTTATCAAGAAATTCGATTTAAGAAGTATAAATTATAAAAGCTTTCTAATGTTTTCTTGTGTGTCGGAACAGCCTGCGATTTCCAACATCAAACTTTTCTCAAGTGCTTACGTTATTTCCGACGACGATTTTTTGAAGAATCCTCGTATAGACACACACCCGGACAATATTTATCGCCCGTAGGGTTCTCGTAGTTAACGTTAACTGTCGAATACGCCGGTTCGCGATAACACGAAGGCAGTTTCTCTCCACGACTCTTTGCTTGCTCTTCTTCTGAAATTCGAGAGGAGGACCGGTTTTCTTTTCTCCATCAATTATTTATCGAGGGTTGTTAGCTGCTCATGATTATGGTACTTTTTACACGTTTATGCGGTTTGCTCGTTGGATTTTATAGCTTGATTAATATTCTCCCGTTACTTTAAGCTTGACATAAATAACGACTGGGTATGATTATCACCTTTTCTTAACACTAATGACCTGGAGACAAAATTAAAAAGCTATGCTCGTGTACTCATATGTACACGTTGGCGTGTTGTTCTATATTCATACCAGATTATTATGTACATTAAAAAATTCCCTGCGCGAGTTTATTCTGTGGAATCAGGTATAGAAGTATTTGAGCAGTATGTAAAAATAAGTATTTCATATTGAAGACGTTGAATTAGTGTTTGAGTTTTAACGAGAATGTGGGGGATAATACTAAAGTTGATATTTATCTTTCAAAATATATAAAATAAATTAAAGTTAAATGAAGATATTAATTAATTTAATTCAGTAACTTTTTATCTATAAAAGTAATAGGTGTCATGTTTGAAGCTTCCATAACATATACATCATTATGTTATGGAAGCTTCAAACATAAAAACAAAAACATGATTTTAGGCAATTGTCGAAGAGGTAACTTCAGTAACTTAGGTTGATGTATAATATATTTAAATTCGCGCAAGGTGAAGAGCAATTCTAAATAATGCTAAGTGAACTTTGGCAGCTAGCCAAAAAGGTTAAACTAAAGAAGAATAATGTGTAAATTTGTTTGTGCTTCGTAGCGTAAGTATGATACTAATGCTCTTATAATAGAAAGAAAACTCGTGGAATACACGGATTGAGATATATTGAAGATTTACTATCATATACAGACTTTTAATTAACAGATGGGCCACAGCAGCGCCAATGCTTGTTTGCGGTTTGTCTACATTACTGAATATACATATATTGCGGAAGTATTAAACAAATCGATTTATTTGTTAATAATGATGAAATATTTACGGAAATGTTTTGGTTAAAAGAGTAAATTGTTTCTTTGTTAAATAAATTAGCTAGGTAATCATACAAAAACAAACATCTGGCATATTACTTAAATTGACTGGATTAGAATATCCAAAAATTCATGGGAAATCAAATCCAATGCCTGAATTTAATTCTTGAAATATTTTTAATAGTATGTATATTTTGCGAACACGCCTTTTTAAAACGTATTCTATTGCATTTTTTTTTTGGGAATTGGTTGGTCACACCTCATTCTTTTTATATCAGCTCAGATCAGAACGAGCTTCTGTCAAAACCCGGAAGCCCTCATAGCAGAGACTCGGATTGTGGAAGCCTTTGATGTCAGTTATAAATATATCAACACACAATATTAGCGCATTTTTCCAAAGAATTATTTAAAAGTATGTAATGAAATGAGCTTATGTTAATGCAAAATAATTACAAATACAGTGCAACCTCGATAATCCGGAATTCGATAATTCGAATTCTTCGGTAATCCGAATTGCTGATTGCATTACATATTGTCATCATCCGGTTTGACTAGTATCTGGTAATCCGGATCACATGTTGCGTGCGTTTTTATACATGTTTGAACATTATTTTACACGCATTTGATTGAATTGATGCAATTCTTGAGTGTTATCGAATAGTTTACGTAAGGTTGTTGTGCGGTAAGGTTGTATACACATCGATCAAAATGGCTTCAAAACGAAAACATAAAACTTTAACTTTAAAAGAGAAACTTGATATATTGAACAGACTAGAACGGGGTGAGAGTGGCAAAATGTTAGCTAGAGCTTATGGAGTTGGCACATCTACAATATCAGATATAAAAAAGTGTACAGGAAGAATAAAAAGGTAAGGAAGAAAGGAGCTATGCTTTTTGTGTGTGTTGTGTGATATTTGTGTTTTAGTTTTGTTAGTAACTGTGACCAAATTCCGTCAAACAAGAAAACACTACACAAAACAGGCGGAGTATCCAGAAATGGAGAAAATTCTATTTGAGTGGTTTTGTAAACAATGTTCCCGGCATATTCCCATGTCGTATGAAATTGTGTCCGCAAAAGCAAAGCAACGGTATCAATCAGTATTTGGAAAAGAAAATTTCGAATTGAAATTTCGATTTGAGGTTGGATTGAAAATTTCAGAAAAAGGTATGGTTTGCGTTCGTTAGAGGTATGCGCCGAAAAGTTGTCTAATGATGAATCTGGTGTTGATCCATTTTTATCAGCTCCATCACAAACCATTAGTGAGCGCAATCTGGTTCCAACTCAAATATATAACGCCGATGAGTCGGCGCACAAACTTTTAGTGATAAGGAAAGCACAAACTCCAAGAGCTTTTAAAAATCAATACATACCAGTGCAGTATAGTCATCTTCTAATGTTTGGATGACGGCAGCTATATTTCAAGAAGTTCACAAGTCATTTGCGCCATAAGTAAGAAAACATTTAAAAAATCAAAATCTGCCTGAACATACTCTTCTTCTTATTGACAATGCTTCGAGCCATGGATCTATTGAAAGTCTAACTAGTGATGATGGTCATTTCACCGTATGTTTCTTTTCCACCGAACTGCACCACACTTCTGCAGCCGATGGATCAAAACACCATTAGATTGATTAAATTATTTTACCGAAAAAATCTCTTGGCACATATATTATTTCAACACAATGAAAATGTTGCTCAGCTGTTGAAGAACATAAATCTGGAAGATGCTGTTTGCTTGCTTAGCAATGCATGGTTGAAAGTTTCCCCTAAAGTCTTGGCAAAGTGCTGGGAAAAATTACTCAGATCTAACCAAGCCGGTTCAAATTCTGATTCGGAATGGGAAACCGAGGATTTAATCCCCTTAAATAATTAACGAAATTGACGAATGGATAAAAAAAGACGAAGACTTCCTGCCAAATGAAACACAGCTCAATGAAGAAAGTGACGGCGAAGGTGAAATCGTTAGCAACAATTTGTCAGTAAAAAGCGACAAGTTAATAATGTTCCCCTCCATGATATTCTAGTTCTTTAAATGCTTAAAGAAACAGCTTTCATGAAGCAGTACAAGGAAGCGTAACAAACAAAAATCACACGTTTTTAAAAAAGATAATGTAATAATATTGAAAAATAAAAACAATTAGTAGATATTAGATTTTGTTTAATATTCTTTGTTTAGTGTTCTGAGTTTTGTAATTTTGTATCTATAATCACTGAGGTGTATATTTAGAATGAAATGGTTTTTATACAGACAATATTTATACAAATTCGGATAATTTAATAATTCGGATTTTTTGAATCAGCTCGATTTTTATTAATCCAGATTATCGACGTTGCACTGTACATGGTTGTAGTATCTTGAGCTATGCCAATGAGTACCTTCTGCCAAATTTAGTGACTTTAGACATGTTCTAGAATGCTTAATTTCGTAGAAGGTACATGACATCACGTACAATCAATTACGTAGATTATGTACAGTGAAAGCGAATTTGACAGAAAAGTGCAGAATAACATTAAAAAAAGTAGAAAAAAAGGAAAAAATATGAAATAGAAATAAAACAAGACAGTAAAGCAAAGTGAAAAAGGGCAGTTTGACATTGCGTGTTGAATGCGTTCTAAAGCAAATACATAAACTTTTAATAGTACTTACATTTGTACATGCACAGGCTGCTAGACTAAATTTCCTGCTTTTCAGATGCTTAGCTAACTCTAATATCTCTGTTTTCAATAAGGCATTTTTTTAATATTTGCGAACTTGCATTCTTTAAGCATTAAATTTCAGGTTAAAGTCTCAAAAATATCAATATATTTTTTCTTACATGCTGAAACAGTGGAAACACAAATTTGACTTCATATTTCACCTATTGAAAGAACATTACTTAATCTATGGACAGATTCAGGAATTATCTTAGGAGATTGTTTACAAAATTAGAAGACATCAGCAGCTTGTTCTAAATTATTACGAAGTCTGCTGCAGATGTTCCAAAATCTGCTGAATATCAAAAATGTATTTGATTGCACTACTATTGAATAACTGAAACCAATTGTTTACGACGATTAGGCAACTCACATTATACACTTGTTTGTTCCAAATACTCGGCGTATTGTCCTAGTTTGCTTTCCAAACTGTCTACCGTAAATTATTGGCTTATAACAATCTTGTCTGGTGTAGTTTCGCGGACAGGAATTTGAATCTAATGCAACTGCTAAGACATATTCGTTGTCCTTTTCTCACACCAATGTCTAATATTTTTTTCTGCAAAGTTTTATAAAGATATGATGCAAATTCACACGTTATTTACAAGAGAGGTGCTCCCTTTTCAGTGAAGGGTGCTGTATAAATAATCATAATCAATTATCACATGCAAAATAATCCTAAACGCAAACCAATTCTCTTACTCCCACAGAATATAACCGCATCATCACTTGCAATTGTATTGGATTAATAGTATTTGTAATATATATGTAGTCCATCCACAGATCTCCATACTATAATGCGTGTCAGATTATTAATAAATGATCCGTAACCGAATACACGCATCGCCACAGTTAGTACAACAATAAGGCGCTCATTTATGACGGGTTGTTGCATAGGGGAAAAATAGAGAATCACACCCTTGTCTGCTCCGCGTAATATTTATTATTATTAATACACATCGAGGGGATAGTATACACTCGCAACAGCGTGCACTATGACCTGTCAGCTACTCGTTCAACCATAAGTCATCATCGCACATTAACAGGTGATTTTCCTTTTGCCTCAGTTAGGGGAGGATATGATCTATCTATTTAAGTACTTGCTAGAGAGAAAAAAAAACAGTTATTTTTTCATTCACGTTTATCACCAATTGATCTTAAATATAGGTGTAACTTTAATTATAGCTAAAACACTTAAGTGTTTTTTGTTGTTGTTGTTGCCTATTGTATATAATATAACTGTATAGAATCTAATCAGTTGATGTAGATCCAGGGCTAAATGCCGTAGCTTTGATGAGACAAAAAGTGATAATGTCGGTTTATATAAAATTCGAGAATTTTTAGACTATCCTCCGCAAAATATATCTCCAAAAGGAAACTTGTTCTTTCATTTCTTTTCATAATCTTTACTTCTAATTTATTGTTACATCGAGAGTGAGATTTCCATAAATAAAATATTTGAAAATTGGTATTTAGTTCTAAAAGAGATATGAATACTTTATTACATGACGCAAGAAATTGAAGTTATGTATGCTGCTTATTGAAGGATCTATTTCGAACAGCATTAAAGATGTTTGTACGATTTCTTTGTATATATGATCTGTTTCGAACCCTCGTCACGTCTATCCATCTCTCTTGCCGCATATATGAAATCGTGATTCACTATATGTGTGATTGTTAACCCGCAGCTGCATTTGATATCCAGTAATTGGTTTCGTCCATGCTTCTCTCATTAATTGCCAGATAACGTTTTGAATATTGAATTTCCTTGTCTGTTTTACCGCACTAATTAATTTATTTTATCTGGACGGCAATTATATACGCGCAATAAGCCGTCGTATACATTTTTCTGGTTTTGCTTTCTTTGTGACTCGAGTTGGATCAGACATCGTCTAACAAACTGACAAGCGGATCAACCTCGGCTTGTAGATTTATAAAATGATAAAAAGGACTTCTAAATCCTGCCAATTTATTTTTTTTGTATCGTTATTGGCCGTAATTGTGGTATATCACTAATTATAATTAGTACAACTAACATAAACATCAGTGAGTTTAGATCGAACACCTACAAATGAAGTATTATGTCCAATAATTTCCGGTGTAAAAATACTAAGATTACTAGTTGCTAGTCCATCACAAACTAATCCATATGGAGCCAGTTCTGTGTTGTACACTAGTGGAAAAAAGTTATGAGCACGCCGTGCATAATCTGAACGCGTCTCGATACATGTATATTCTTAGCGATGCATAAACGTTTCCGTAGTCGAGTTGATGCAACGAGTTTCGATTTTTTTCTTATAGCTGCATTCTTTACAGAGTGGCTCGTACAGGTGCAACATTTCGCCGGCATGGAAATCCAAGCGGGTAGAAGAAACCGGCCGTTCTTAGAGTGGGGCGATGGGTTACTATATAGTCGTACTTTGTGCGTAGGGGTAGACCGTTCGCGCTACCTGAGCGAATTTGAGCGAGGAATGGTTGTGGGTATGCACATGGCAGGGTGGAGGCAAGACATCGGCGGGTTGTCGAGCGGAGGCACATTTTGTTTTCCGACAAATCTAGATTCATCGAAGACGTGGTGAGCATCAACTCGAATAGTGCATCCAATAACGCCATGTACACTGCCAACAGGGTATTTTGATATGGGGTGCGATTACACATGGCTGACGTACACGTTTACCGTGTGTACAGCAGGAGATGACTGGTCGCCGATACCTAGATGAGGTGCTATGGCCCGTTGTGCTTCCCTACCTATTGCGGTACCTACATCTGTAGGAATGAATGATTTGTGTTTAAGCCATTCTTATCTAATGTGCTGTTTTTTCGATATTTTCCTATTCACATAAAAAAACGAGCTATAACTATAGTAATCAGTATCGCTAAACTGCAAACCAAGACTAAGTGCAATGACCTTCAAAACATAATAAGTATGTATTTCATTTATACATTGCATATTGAAGTTTTTTTATATACATAAATTTATAGCTTTCATTTTTTTTGTTTGATACTAGCAGAATGAGCCATAGGTACCGATGGGAATTTATTACCGGTATGCCTAAGCACAAGTTTGAAACTAACTTCAAAGGAAGCTATGGACAAATATTATTTTGTTAGGTTATATTTAATACTGCATGTCTCCACAATAGCAGAAGTGTCATTACAAAACACTAAGCTATTTTTTTCAGCAAAATACCTAGTAAATTTTTGTATTCATTTGGAACAGATTCTGTCCTGTTTTTTTGGATCTCGTATGAGATCGTGAAGATTATCTTGAGTCAATAAATGGGCCTTAGATACACAGCTTGATTCAAAAGTTCTATCACCAAAATCTGTTTCTTTTATTTTCTTATATCCATCAGAATCTGAGCTTTCTTTAACTAATGTCATATGTTTTGGAAGCTCTGGTATAGGCAATTCCTCACGGTGTAGAACTGGTCTCGTTGCAGATTGCAAATTAGCGTACACCACTGTGTGTTTTGAGTTTGATGTAATCCCTTTAGTGTTTGTTAATTAGAAATAACGTCCGAGGAGTGATCTGTAGGTTTCTGCCAAATCATAAGGATAGCAAATGGCATGTGACGTTTGCCATTTTGCCACTCAGTGAGAAAGCTAGAGTACGATATGTGGGGTTCAGGCCCTTTTCTGGTCCTCCACTTTAAGCACTGTTATCTCACAGCTGATGGCATTGTTCTAATGAATGTGTGCTACACTAATAGATCTGTTGGCTCATTTGGTTCCATTATATTTACTATACTCTAGAAGTTTTTATATCACAATGCACAGATAGACGAGAAACGCTTTAAAACAAAACAAATAAGAAAACAAAAGTACTGTTGGTCGCGGAGAAATTTCCAATATATAGTAATTGAAAAAACGATAAAAAACTACATTAAGTACAACTATTGGTATTCTTCAGACAAAAATCATGATCATACACTTACCTGAAAAGTAAGGCAAATAAGCAGAAACATTGTGGATAATTTATCCGCTTGCTTGGCTTTAAAAAAGAAGAAATAAATTATATATCCAAAAGCTCTAGCGACATATTATACATATGTATATACACGTAAAACAGAAAGTACTTTAGTTGATACATTAGTTTCTTTTTTGGAGGTTTTAATTGAATATCCTATTTTGTAGTCTTTTTGCCACACATTTCTGCGCAAACATTTAAAGAAATGGATGATATTGTACGACATTAAAAGATGCAGAATAGTTTAAAATTTAGGGGTTTAAAGATTTTGAAAAGACATTACAACAACTCCCCGCTGCTGTAATTTATTTGTTTGGCTCTTAAAACATTAATATGATATATATATGTTTTATTATAAATTAATGTTTAGTTATTTTTATTATATCCAATCACGTTTTACATTATGCAGTTCTATCAAACGTTGCTGCTTCAATAATAATATATTAATAAATGTAGAGGGAAGGAAAAAATGCAACCATTGTTGACCTAATAGTGTTACAACAATCTCCCTTCATCCTAATTTATTACTAGTCGAATAACATAGGTAGATTTAACTGTACAATATATAGGTATGTAGAAGGAAAGATATTTATTCATTCTATCTCACCCCTCAGCACGCATACGCAGCGTACCCAAAACAACCTGTCAAAACTGTAAAATGATAAAATGACTGAGGGAATTTGGTGGGCAGGTAGAAGTGAGTTGAACCCTCACGATGGTTTTTCGAAGGCCGGTCTCTCCTCCAACAATGGGAGAGAAGACAGGTCACAAAGGAGCAGTAAAAGTTAAATTTATGTCGGTCGTTAATATTCAAAAGTGAATAGTAAATATATCCCTGATTTTACAAGAACGACCATAAAAGCAGCGAGTCTTGTTAAAAGATTACCACCGCTCGTTTCGTGTCTTGTGCTGCTTCTCTCTGCATTTCGTCGTAGATGGCTTTTCGGTAATATCCGAGGCGTAATCGACATGCGAGAGCCTTTGGACGCGTGATTTACATTGTTTTGGATGAGTTGTAGCAGTAAGCGACTCCATCACACATCGGGTGTTTTATATAATTATACCCTTGCACCTCAAGGTTAATTGGATCTTCTGAGCTAATTCATACTTTAAAGTTAATTGAAAATCTTCCCTTTATTAGTTTTTCCTAGAATTACAATGATCAAGGCCTTGTATTACATCGGAGGCTTTAGTACTGGAGTTGTAAAAAGTGTATGAAAAACACCTAGCTAAATGTACTCTCACTCTGCTTCGAAACTGTACTGTTAATGCTAATACAGATTTCATGATTTACTTTCTTACAGTTGTAAGATTAGATTAGTTAAATGAAATATACGTACAGTGTATATGTACAGATTAACCATGATCGGTTAACTATAATCATTCATGAATAAAATTGTATATTTTTTATAGTAATTTAGTGTTTACAGCTGGATTTGGTGGAGGTAAATTCACAAACATTGCACATTCATAAAGACTTTATGTTTTTGTGGGTGAAATATTGCTTTTTGTATTCAAATATGCCTTTTTAACTAATTTGGTTATTGAAGAAACTAAGATTTTATTACATGGGCCAACTGAAACAGGGTTCGTACTCGTATAAAATTAAAGCACAAGTAAAGATAAAAAACCTAATGGGGTTTACCTTGCTTTAGATACTTAGGTCTTTAACACGTAAGTACAAACAAATATAGGTGAAATTATTTTTGAGTACCTTTCCAGGTACCTAAATATGTATACTTCACAATTACCTAAATGCAGTATCCAGGTATGTATTTTTACCTGAACTACGTCATAAATACATCTATTTGTTTTGGTATTAAAACCGAAGATACTACATCTTTATTTACTGATAGAAATCTTTTACGTAGATGGGAGCATATGAGCTGGTTCCACTTAATAAGCTGAAGTTACACAATTTCTCGGTACGTCCCAAAATAATGTGGCACAAATTTCTTGTTCTAACAGTTACGTAAAAGTGGACGAAAGATTTTAGAAGAAATATTTCTCATCATCTTTGCATATCTCCGTTTTAGTTTTGCCAGTCAAGAATTCATTAAATCACTTAGCTTTAGTAACGTCATTATCTAGAAATCGTTTTGATATTTAATATCTCCTAATTAATATCCACTTCTATTTCTTTTGTTATTGATTGCATTGATGGAAATTACTGGAGCTATTAACTTTTCTCGTATTAGATAATCACTTGTTATCAATTTTTTTTCTTGCTTTTAATTTTTCCA
Organism: Holotrichia oblita; assembly: GCA_023690525.1. NCBI lineage: Eukaryota > Metazoa > Arthropoda > Insecta > Coleoptera > Scarabaeidae > Holotrichia > Holotrichia oblita. The sequence continues at coordinate 83,071,188 of CM043015.1, read as the reverse complement.
GTAACATAATAAGGCATACACTTTGTATTAGGAGTACTGGAACAGAAGTTTCAAGAATTAAATCAACTGATATACTACCTAGAATTAAAACTTTATTATCTCGAACTGGTTAATTCCATGTCCTTACATCAGCAAATATTAAAAAAAAAGTAGAAGCCGACACAGTAATTGCATGCATCAGCCCTGTCAATATTTGTAACCCATTCGTTTTGGTGGCGCCATCTCCGTGTTAGACCGTAAGTTTACCGAACGATTCTTGTATTGTATACGATGTAACTTCTATTAATGCATAGCGAAATATATGCATATATTTTCATTAGGATTCGTATTTGTTATATCTTTTGATTTTCATTTCCTACTTTTTTTCTCATTATACTACATGTGTACACTTTATGTGTACATATAAATGTACTTGGTAACAGAATAATTTTCGTTTCGATGCATTTCAGTTTCATATTCCGGTTCTTTCTCTTTCCTTTCAACACTGCCTGCATGTATAGGACGGAGCGTCGAGTTTATGTTTATGTTCACTTTTGTGCACCACATGAAATCGAAACGACGAACAAACCACCACCCTGACCGTGTCGCATACAAAATGCAGCATATAATCAGTGGAGGAAATGAGAATCCATTGAAGCCAACTCTTGAAACAAATGAACGGACGGATATTTCTAGACACTCGTAAAAAGTTTGGAACTCCGGCGTGTGGATGTTTTAATGTTTTCCTTTTCTGTCGTGAACAAGGACCGTTGGTTACAAGCCAGTGGCGTATTTTTAACCGTGCCAGGACTATAAAATGCGTGTAATTCTTCGGACTTTCGTACAAGAATCTACATACATTACACGCATCCAAATAAAATACTCAGAAACTGTCTTTACTCTGTTTATTTGTTCGGTGGTCATTAACGGCAAGGAAACTTATTGGGTAATTAAAGCTTTTTTTTACTATTTCCCTGCTGGCATTTACATACATTTACAGTACGTACACGTACCTTACAATAAAAGCATCTCTATTATTGCCACGTGGGTGCCCATATTCAGAAGATGCTTTACGTACTTCAGTCTAGTATGGATGTTGTTATAGACATAAATTGAGTACGTAGAGCATAGTATGTTTTATGTTTGTTCAATGTATTTATAAGACGGTAAATGTTGATACCCTAATTTATTCTTCGACCCACCTTTGGCCGAATTTACTGTTGGAAAATTTCGTATTTTAAAAACTTTGGTTAGCTACTTTTGGTTCTTTCTGCAAAAATTCGACACGTCCGCTTAACAATTCCATTACACTCGTCGTAAATAATGATAAGATTTAAAAAAATCGTCATTTGTAAATGCTAAATTTGCCATTACTTGTTATAAAACATGAACTTTCGAAGAAAAGTCTCAAAACATACCAAAAGCATACATAGACAATTTACTATTAAGTTGTTACAGCTTTGACAGTCATGGCCTACGCTTTATTAATATTAAAAAATATTAAGTTTCGTTATTTTTTAAGTAAAATAATGAAATATCTCAAAACCGGTTAGATTTAGGTATAGGGAATACTAATATCAATTAAATGAGAATGAAGATAGGAATTGAAAATTGATATAATATACAGGGTGTTGTATTTGAAATAAGAGAGTTATAATTGTTTGAAGTAGTTGGAATTGAGTGGTATGTGGAAAACGCACTGTACAAAAAATTTAACATTTTTAAGGACGAGACACTTCAATGACGTTTTGCAATTCGCCGTATCAAATTTTAAGTCACTAGCGTTTTTGTTTGCAGCAATATCGTGTTTTATTTGGGACTGTATTTGTCTAGAAAAATTGAAATATCTCCAAAACTATTAATTTTTGGTATAGGACATGGTACATGAAATTCACTCTAAATTTGATAGAGAATTCAAAAATAAAATAAAAAATACCATGTTCTGTTTTAAATACGCATAATAAAATCAGCATTATTGATAGTGCAATCTGATAAAATTTTACATTTCGCCTATTACTAAACCCCCAAAAACTTCTAATCAAAACTCTTCGCGCCACATGTATTAAAAAAAGACAAAACAAACAAACAATGATTATTTTGTTTGTTGTAAATTATAGTTGCTTAAAATTCTCCTTTTTATATAATTCACCTAATTATTTCTATTATCTATCCTTTTTAGTATAATTTTTTTTTAACAATGAAGGTAAAGGACTTCATTTATTCCTTTTTTGGACATATGTAATTTGTGAGATTTTACAAAATACAGTATAGATAATAGTAAAACTAAAGATAGTCGTTGACTACGTAAATATTAGTATAACTTAAGATCAGCTATTTATTTTGTTGAAATATGAATATGCTCTCGAACGGGTTTACATAGTCCAGACATCAACAGAACACTGTCTCATATAAGTTGAAGAAGACGATATTTAAAAATACACTACTGCACGCCTGGTGAAACATGAAGAAGCAGGTAAACGAGAAAATATCCAAGAGATAATTGCATTCCGTGTACATCCTACTAAGCGTTTTCTATTTGTACAGACGTGTTTAACCGAGAAATAGATAAGTATATTTATGACTGAACGAAACCTCTTCAAGGACATCGCTTAACATTGAAGTAGTTTGAAGGAGGATTACACGAGTATATTATTAATTGGAAATGTATGAACGTGTGTTTTTAGTACTACTGTTCTGTTCCGTTTTAATGCCCTACAACTTGTGCTCATAAGTGAAAAACGGAGTCTCACAGTAAACTGATTAGAGTTATTAGTTTAACATAAATTGTAAAAGAGTTTTTATTATAAAAATTGTCACATTTTCTTACTTCCGACCTTCAAAATTTGTGTATTTTTCTCTGTTTTTCATGACTTTGATGACTAATTTTTTGGCAAAATGATCTTCGATTCAGAAATTGCTTCATATTTTCTGTTCATAAGTAGCATTAATTAATTGCTTGACAAATACGTTTTTCAACGTTATACCGAAATCCTGACGTACCTATTAGGGTTTTGTTGATATCGGATTCGGATTCAGCAACTGCAGAAACACATGGTAAACATGGTTTCAAACAACACTTTCTTTGTGTGGCTATGTAATGATACATCACATGCATAATATAACATAACTTTACATCACAGATTGCAGAAACTTAGTGCTTTCACTTTACTTCCACTTTGTACAGTGGTGAAAATCTTTAACTAATGAAGAGTATATAGAAATACAAAAAAAGAATACATTTAAATTTACCGCGTTCGTCTGGAGCCAAAATGGGAGTATATTGCGGTACTTTTTATTTATATACATATTTAATGTCTTTAGCCTGGAATAAAATCTCTAGATATATAAAGCAAAGCAATTAAACTGTCATATTGCTTCCGAAATATAGCAATAAATTTGAACTACCAAAAAGGATAATATAAACCAATATTTATTTGTGCAACTGTTAATTAAAATTCTTTAAGAAATAAATATAAGAGATGTATATATTCCTTCATCAATGAAATCTAATAGATAATATATATAATAAATAACAGCTAAAATTCCTCAACATATTTTTAAAGTTACTAAACTATACTCTTTCCCAATAAGATGTTTCTCTCTCCAACTCATTGACTGTATCTATCTAGTGACTTTAGCACGAAAATTCGATACCGAAAGTATGGATGAGGGGCTGCTGTATCCAGGGCATATTCAATCTTATTTAGTATATTTCAGAATATTGGCAATCCAGTTCATGTTAATCGTGTCGTATGTGGTATGTGACGTTATAACCGTTTAACCGGCTGCATGCGTGCACCTACATACTTACTGTGCCTTGATGCCTTCATAGTTCTTAGGATAATAAATACGTTAGTTAGATCTCCACATGTTATAGAAAGGTATGTTGTTGAAGAATGATAGTGGCACTAGACAGTGTCGTTTCTGCATGTAATATTCTGTGATCTTGGGCCGATGTTTGAACATAACATGCTGGTTTTGCAACCGCAGCTACAACAACAAACTTAGTTTCGATATGATGTGGGCTCTGAGTATAAACCATGCTAAATCGACAATCACTTTGGCATCTGCACAGCACCCCATTTTTCGTCTCCACAAAGCGAACGCTCGTCTTAAGGGACGAAAAAGAGTTGAATTTGGTGAAAATATCGGGACAGATGTAAAATAAATATAATAATAATATAACAAATAAATAAAAGTACTTCCAGATACAAATATTTAAACGTTCAACTATGGATATTTACTTCATGCTAAAGATTAGTTACCTACTACTTAGAACAAATAGCAATTATAACAACGTAATAAAACCTTTATAAACTTAGGCACCTGCGATGTTTTTAACAAATCAGAAGTTATAAAATCATTGTGATTATTTTTCACGGAAACCATAAATTTTATTTCATGGTCAAATCAATATTAAAATTTATTGAAGAAATATGTAGCAAAAAACATTCTAATACAAAACCGTTAATAACATCGAATATTCCCAGAATAAATGCTGTTATTTATGTAAACGGAGGTTTTTTAAAGCATTGTTTGTGGTCAATACAACGAAGAAACAGCAGGTTGTCAGTTTTCATCGCATTGTGTCAGAAGGTCGTAAAATGTTTATAAGTAACGTTGACGTTTTATGTATCCGTCATACTTGTGTAGGTTAAGGAAGAATTTTGTGTAAAGTGCCTACAGTAGAAAGTAAACAGAGTTAACGACTTTGTCAGTAATAATTAGGGGTAAGTAAACATTTATTATATAAACTATTTGATGCTAATTACTACGTTCTTTAAAATTAAAATCAAAACTATCATTAAAGTTCATTCTCCTTTACATTATTTTACAGAAATATTTATTCAGATATTTTTTTGGAGATCGTGAACATTTTTGGAAATGCTTTTTAAAATTTTACCATCGAAAGTAAAGTATGTATATGCTTTCGCCATTCTTCTGGGTGGCACACGACGCCTTATGTTGCTATATATAACATCAAAGGCAAAACCCGTAAACCATTCATATAAATAATTGCAAGTGGCGCTACATAACGACATCGGCGTTGGGTGGTACGCTTTGACCGATCGTCGTTAATAGCCTGTGACTTAGTATCGCCTATAGATTGCTAGCGTCTGAGATAGTTTATGTTCAAAATGTGCGTTTTAATAACAATACGGTACAAATAACGACTACTTAAAGACTTACAAGCGTTACGTTATATGAACCGGTCGTCGTTTACTACTAAGGTTTATTTGTAGGACATAGACGATATCAGAAACGCTAAAAATTGATGAGACGAAATATTACATATAAGTTTAGACGGTTGCATTTTATTCTTATCTGAAAATCTTTCTGGAAAAGAAGATTAAATTCCCTTCTTTTAGTTTTATTATGATAAACTCGACATGTTTCAAATATTTTTTATATTATGAATTAATAAAAAAAAGGAAAGTTTAATTAATTTAGCTTATATAGATTATTTAAAATATATTATTAATTTATAGATTTGCAAGTAGAACTTATTATAGATTAATATGTAATATATCGTTCATATCTTCGTTTTGTTTTAATAAGCAACTGAATGAGATAAATAGTTGTAAGTGAAATTGAAACTGTGAGCGTTTGATCAGTGCTTATATTAAAACAGCAACAACCGATTTAGCAGAAGTTATAGTCGGGAAGTCGTCAATCAGCTATCGATGAATTTCTAGATTGTATACACGATGCAGTTTGCATATTTTGGAATGGATGTAAATGTAATAAACCGCTGCATAGTAAATAACGCAAAAATAAAACAATGCGTTCGCTTGAGTAACCATTTCATATTCCATATAGGATCAACGTTGATTATGTGTAATCTACCGTTTACCGCTACATATCTAAGAAACAAATGAAAATAGGTATAGGGAAACTAAATGAAACACATCATGAAATTTTCTCGGAAATCCAAAAAGGAGATAATATATCGGGGTTCCGTTTAAAATAAGAAAGTTAATGGCTACGTCCGGTGTTACCAAAAGTGATACGACCTTGTAAATGTTTAAAAATGAAAGAGAATTTTGACTAACTCTGGAATCCAAAAAGTTTTTTTTAACCACGCAGAGTTTTAACGAACTTTTAGCGTGAGAAACCCCGTATAATTGTGTCCATTGACATATTAAACAACAATAAAGTATTGAACTGCTTCCTAGTTCTCGTACTAAACACTTTTGTAAATAAACCGTTAACAATATTAGTTTGGAATATGGTACTATTTTAAACTAACAAATACTTTCTCGAGTGAGTATATGAAACGCAATCACTTTTAAAATTTTTATCGCTAGGAATTCCTTCTTAAATGTCATATAAGGTCTATGTAACAATACAGCAGATTTTAACCTTGAACTTTTGCAATTACGTTTCAGTTTCGGGAGATTGATTGCACTCTTACGTTAATATTGTGCTTTGCAGTTAAACGTGTTTTTTTACTTACTCCTTACTCTGTTAGACACGTTCATATTTCCAGACTTCGATAATGCTAGAATATACAAGTAGTTTCTATCTTATATATGTATGGTCTAGCAGTCTCTACCTATTTATGAATTTGAAACTTTCAGGGTAGACATAATCCACAGCCTTTTTTGTTCTAAAATATTTTTAATTTTTATTTTATTTTTTGGATTTTACCCTATACGTATTTTCAATTGTTTTTGAGTTATTGTGACGTGGTTTAAAATTTTGTAGAGTGATTTTTAGTAGGCGTTCTTTTGTTTTTATTTGAACATATGACTTCCATATTTTAACAACAGCAAAGAGAACCATAAGGATTACAAAATGCATTGTAAAACTCTTAACAGGTTATACAGGGTGTTCAAAATTTAGTTGTAAAGCTGAAAAACTTAAAAACGAATTCCCTTCAAATAGAATACTTTGTATATTTTAACATCCTTTGACGCAAAAGTAATTTTCACATCGATATCCTACAAGTTATTCTATACCTATTTTTGATGGTTTCATTGTCCAATTTTTCCTTAAAATTGCGATCAACTTCAGCACATTTGAGAAGCTGTGTGACTGAAAACAGAGAAAACCATTATTTTAATAAGAGGATGATTTTTAGTGACACAATAAACAATTAAAAATGATTTGAATAACAAATAAAACACTACTAAGGTTTCCTTGTAAAGATGCATTTTATTGAATGCCAGGGATGAGTATGAAAATAAGCCAATACATTTACTTGATTTTCTTCAATTTCAACAATAGGCTTTGTATAATCTACTGTAGACTTTCACGGCCACTGTTCCATAAAGATGTATCTTTCGGGGTTTCCGTGGTCGTTGTAACAAACTTGACGTTTCGCTGCTCATACTGTCAGCTTCTTCAGAAGTTCTTCTCTAAAGACTCAGTCAGAAGCACGACCACGGCAACACCCAAAGGATACATCTTTAAGGCTTTGTATAGTACTCAATTACCTTAACACTTTCTGTAGTTAAAAAAAAAACATGATGGCCTTCTTCCAAATTTACATTCAGTAAATGGGTGGCAGATTATGGTATCCTTTATTGAATGCTCTGCAGGTTGTGCTAAAAAAATTTCCATATTCGCTATGGATGTAGAATAAATTTAAAGCATGACTGAGTGATTTCAAGGACTGTGGGCTCGTAATAAACAATAAACATCGGTATCACCAAACACCACAACTTTAATTAATTATTCGGGACACAATTAAAGTTGTGGTGTTTGGTGATACTGATGTTTATTGTTTAAAACATGACTGTTGGGAAATTAACTATTCCTTTCAATAATCAGAGTGACAGCCAGATAAACTTCAATTTATTTTGCCATTCATACAGCCTACTTTCAAATGTGCATGAGTTGATTTTAAGCGATATTCGAGAACAGGTGTTAATAACAACAAAATCACCAGAAATATCATTTACATAGGAAATATATAGGCAGTTCCATTTAAAGGAAATGGATTTTTAAGTTTGAAGTTTTTCAGCTTTGTCACTAAATTTGGAACATCCTGTATAACCTATTGTGGGTTTTGAAATATATTTCATTTCAATATTTTTGGAACTTTTATATTTTTACTCGCTGTTGCTAAAATATGGTACTGAAATATTTAAATAAAACAAAAGAAACGCTACTAAAATTCAATGTGTGTAAAGCAAAATTTTAAAGCAAGCCGCACTAACTCAAAAGCAATTGAAAACAGGTACATGGAAACGTAATACAGAGTATGGTAAAATCGATTGCAGAATCCAAAAGTGCAAAAATATACAGCCTGTGCTACGTACATTAAAAAAGTTTATTGCGACTTTCGCTTCTAATTTGTAAATAGCTAGGGACTCTGCAAACTTCTAATTAACGGATTTCGTAGTAGACTCTATATGTATATGTAGATATTAGAAATACATTTAGGAGTTTCTAAAGCCCACAAAGTACATGTGAGGTATGTCTCCTCTATAAGCGGATATTTGTATTATTCATTGCTAGATTTGGACTGATTTATATTAAATATTTGGAAATAAGGACATCAATATGTTACTCACTCGATTTGAAAGTCCATACAAAATACGAAGATCATTTGTTTACAAAATTACACAGTATAGCTTTGCAAGCTTCGAGTTCTATAAGTAAACGGCCTGTAAACAGTGTTTGTAAAGTGATATAAGTTATATATTTGCCAGATATAAAAATAACGGCAAGCGTATTAATAAGTTAAGAATAGGTGCACTAACATTCATTCAATCAACATTCAATTGAGTGGCGTTCAGTAATGTTAATGTTGCAGAGTTGCATTCTACCCAATCGAAGTAAACTGAATCTATTTGTTTATGCATATGCTAATAATTATAGTGCACATAACGCGTTAATTCTAACAATTAACATCCTCATCTGTGCGACTAACTCCTCATATTACTGTAACCTTATCTTCTCCCTGCGTATATATTACGGTAATCTGGCATGAATACGGACAGTTAAGGAGGTACAATGGCCCGTCACTTACCGTGCAATTTAATAAATTCAACCCGACACCCTAATCATCTCTCCACATACCATAAACGCACACTAAGTTGTTATAAGTGAACAGATCGCGCGAGTAAACTTACACAGCACTAGATAACCCAGCCGTGTATAACTGGGCGCAACACAACAACAGGTCCACTTCTCTTTTGTAGATATAAATACGGCCTAATAATATTGTCTTCTTGTTGCTTGCCACTGCGTTTTTGCTTGTTCCCTTAACGCACCGCTCACGGAGGGGAATTTATAATCCGTAAAATGTGGCGGAGCATGAATTGTTACGTGCTGTTGTTATAACTCGCTTGCAAAAGTAAGTTATGTGTAATTTTTATGCGGTAGAATATTTGTTTAGATATGTTGTACATATGTACACTAATGTACAGGTCCGACACACAAAAAAGCAACGACCTACAGCGAATTTAAAGGGAATTTTAGTAGCACTTTGGTGGAAATGCAGATGAGAAACTCGGCGAAAGAATGCTTATGTGTTATAATCAGAAGGAACTGAATGCCATACATTATATATTATTTTGTAAAGTTCAAATAACCTGGAAACTATCGTTGTGTCTAGGCGTGAGTAATTCAGTTTAGCCGACGTCTGGGTTTTCAATATTTTGTAAATGCACGTATTTAATACAATAGAATGTGTATGTTTCCAAAGGAAAAAATGAAATAAAAGTGAATTTAAACATTCTATATCAATTTTAACTGTCTGCGACTAATAATTAAGATATTGATGTTACATCGCATGAAAAGGTTTTTTCATTATTTTGTTGTTTTTAATAAGTTTTCACATTAATTCAAGCCTGATCCGATAACTAAATGTAAATTTGCTAGGAATGTTCATCACGGTATCATGGGAACATCGAATTTATCCAAATACGGAAAAATGCGTTAAGAAAAAGTTAGTTGATTCTAAATATGTAACTAACTTCGATGCAGAAATAAGCATAGAGATTAAAAATTAAAGTACATACATTTATTCGTCCAATAATATTTCGTAAAAGAACCGCTTATTGTATCTGTAAATTTTCAGCAGAATCAATATGTATTGAAATATACAGTTACCCACGAAAGTATTCATCCAGGTAAAAAAATCACTTGCTTTACAAATAGAAGATGAAAAACGATTTCTTTCGCCACAAATCGATCATTAACGACAAGAACAGCTTAAATGTGGAGTATTTCTGTAATAAGTTAATTATGAACCAAGTTACAAGCATGGAAGTACGGATGGAAAAATTCACTTCTCTTTTGTGGTGAAAGTTGAATTAGATTTATATCACTAAAAGAAAGATTATGATTTGATAATCCAAAATTTTAATTGATTATCTGCAATTGTTTCAAAATTATCAATTTTTATTCTACGAAATAGAGGCGAAAATTGCGTGCGAACCCTCTGTAACGCGAGTCACACGCAATTTTCGCCTCTATTTCGTGGAGGAAAAAATTCATAACTTTGAAACCATTGCAGATAATCAATTGAAATTTTGGATTATCAAATCATAATCTTTCTTTTAGTGATATAAATTTAATTCAACTTTCACCACAAAAGAGACGAATTGATACATATTTCAAGTGTATTTATCAATGAACTTGCGACTAGAGTTTTTTCTTATTGGCTGAAAAATTGTCTAATCAATTATATTTCTCATTTACCTAAAAATGTATATAACTTATATTCACTGCAAAATCATCAAAAAAGATTAATTGACCGTCGCATATGCAGCTGGATTATACGACAATAATAGTAGTAGTTTTGTAGTCAAATGTCTACGTATTAAAAATTCTATATTTAAATAAAATTTATCGTATTGTTTGCCTTAACTTACAAACACATCTACTTTTGATTTTATCTGTAACATTTATAATATGTTTATCGACACATGATGAATAAACACGATTTTTATCGAAACAAAATAAAAACTTAAAGACAAGAAAATGACCATTCATGAATTAAACACAATATTATTCTAATGAAGATCAACACAAAATCAATTAATATAAATGACATTTCTATATCATTTCTAGCCGGTAGTAGTTTCGTTAGTACAGCATCCATCTTTTAATCATCAAAAGGATAGAGAAAAATGCAGTTTTATTTTCACTGCAAGAGCAAGAGATATTGACAACTTCCAAATCATTCATCTTCTTCTCAAGAACCTGTTTCGTGAAAATTAGAGCGTGTTTTCATAAAAACATATTAATAAAAGTCTCTCCACTGGTTCGTGTCGTTTTATCGCATCGCTTTATTGGTTGAAAATCCTAGCACTTATAAAAAGCCAAGTCCGTTGAAGAGGCTGTTTTTGCGCTTGCATCCGTATCAAGACGTATGCGCTCGTAACACCGCTACACATACACAAGAAGTCATCGCTATAAAATAATATGATGAGGGACAGTGGTGGGTATCGCAAACCTTTAACGAAGAGCCAACAAAACAAATTTCCGCGAGACGACATCCTCGCATGCAAACGTACGAATTATATGTCTTGTGGTCTTTTCTCCATGCCAAAAGCACGATAAAAAGCTCACACATAACGATATGTGAGAATAGCAGGAAGATGTAAATTTTATTTGCGGCGCGGCCGACATGAAAGCATAAAGTATTGCACCGGGCACCGTATTAAGGCAACGCTGACGCATACCAACTCATCGAACGGACGTTTAGAATGAGTGCAAGAACTTGCCTCATGCTGAAACAGGCACACAGCCTCCTCTATAAACTGGTGTTTGCAGATAGACGCGCGGCCGATTTATTATAAAAAAAGTGCGTGCTTATGCCGTTTCGCAGATATGTTTATGTTGCATCGCATGTACGCCGCTACTGTATCACAGTTACTCTCTGCGACGATAGTCCATCATCACCTTACTAGATTATCTTGAGATAACGCTAAATCGAGGAGTCGAGGTTAGAATAAATGAGCGACTACAGCAAATGGTTACAGATTCCTCCTTGTATACACCGAACAGTATTTGTCATTTTGGCTGTTACATTTTAAGTACTGTTGACGGGAAATTCAAGATACGCATTTAACGATGCCAAAATACTTCGATTTGAGAAACTTAAACCTGACGTAAATAGGAATAACATTAAGTGATACCTCTTTTAACTGTCTCCCATTCATTATTTCTAGAGCCAGTGCCAAATTTTCATCTACAATTTGAATTGTCTTTTAAAAATATTTATCCTACATATATATATATATATAATACATACCAGTTAATAAAAATTTCGAGAGGTAAATTGCTATCCGACAGGAGAAAAAACCAAAAAAATTGTTATAAAGAAGCAGGGTTTTCAAATCGAGCCAATTTTATAAAGTTGGGTAATTCCTACGGCAAAATTGCGCTGAGTAATCAAAAAATTAACTCGAAGGCAGTGCTCATCGATATTTCGGTTAGCCTCTTCTGGTAATGTTACTGTGCAACAAATAACATGTAATTTTAATTTACAAATAGCTAACGGACGTGTACAAGAAATTTACCGCGCAGTAAACATCTTCTGTGGCTAAAAAAGGTTTCAAAATCACCCTTAAAAGAGATACTTATATTGGTAAGACTGAAATTTGCACAAAATCTTCGACCAACCATCGTTGAATTATCCAGTAGAAGTAGACTAAGGCCAGGTTGTACAATATGCCGATAAACTATCCAATAGCGTTATCTTACCGACAAGTTTGTTGTGATCGTATTACAATCTACCAATATTATTGTCAGCCACGCTATATAAGATATTTTATCGGGTGCTCGAAGTTACCGATATGCTAGTTATCCAACAGATAACATAAACGTCAAACATAACCTGAATACTTCAGTTCAAAGTAGTATAAACGCGCGTATGTAATTTATATTTTTTCTGATAATTTACAAAAAAAATGAATAAAAATATACATAAACACACGGCTAATTACACAAAAGAGTAGTACTTACGGCTTGTGGAAAAGTTTGCCCGCATAGTAGAGAACAAAAAAAAACCGATGCAGTTACTTGGAAACAAAAAGAGACAAGTTTCACAATGTAATACAAAATTTATGTGAATTAAATGTTATTTCCAGAAAAGTGTATGGCAAGATATTTGTGTCCAATGTACCTGTCCTTGCTTAGACGAAATCTTACAAAAAATTCGTTATCATCCCAATAATCAACGTGGTTTAACGTGGTTTCGTCTATGCCACAAGTTATTCAATAATAATATCAATTCAATTTTGGAATTACTACTACTACTAGTTTCATAAAAATTAAATATTATTTAAATACAATTGTCGAATTGCGCTACTTCTAGCTACTTTCTTTATCAAATTCAATTTGTTGCTGTGCTTTTTGTCAAATCATACCTCAGTGTTGTAAACTCTATAAACTTAACTTACTAAAATAACCAGTGATATTATTACCAACTGCAGTTTATTTTGCCGACAACTATCCATCCGATTATTGTAACGTGTAATACACTTCGTAATCTTATCCGCCCGATAAAGTTGTCGCCCGGATACTAATCTGGCAATTGGAATATTGTACAACCGGCCCTAAGAAGAGTATATTCCAACATAACATACATACTTGAAGACTTAGTTTTTGAACATTTGAAAATTGTTAGTTCTTTTGAATGATCAGCTCTAACTAACGAAAAGAATTACGTTCGTTTTCTCTTATTTTGCAGTTCCAATATCTTTATTATTATTTCTGATACATATATTGCAGACTATTGTACTGCTGTTAGATTTCTATCATCACCACAATTTAACATGGTTTGCAAAGCAACATGATTGTAATAACAGATTAGGTTTCAATATTTAGATCCGTTAGATAAAATTTCACAGAGACCTTTTAGATCTAAATTGGTTTTTCTTTGTATAATACCAACATAAAAGTTATTGTAAAATATTCATTTAGTACAGTAAATGTTTGACAATAGAAGCTACGACATTTAGCCCACGAAACCGTAGCGAATAACACTTTAAGATATCAATTTCTGTATGTACTTATTAAATCTTTCTAACAGCATCGTATTGTACTTGATATTTGGTTTAATAAATGTTATTCAAACGCTCTTACACAATATTTTGACGCTTACTAATTCTCCACATGAGACCACTAAAATGTTACTTAACAACACTTAAAATACCATGAGCTAAAAAATCAATCACTATTGCATACAAAAAATGACTACACGTATTAACGTTTAGAGAACTCCCGTGCTATGTGTTATAGAAGCAGCGACAGATCCATGGAGCGTCGATTACCGCAGCATCTCTCACAAGAGGGTCCCCTCCTTCCGTGATGGCATTTATCAGCCATACGTCTCTGGTGAAACGGCAACGACTTACGAGCATTCGTTAATGTCTTCAAAAAAAGCACAATCTTTCATGCACGATTACTAGCCATACAATTAATTAATGCATTGTTATGTGCGCTTTTTGCAGTCCTGTTGCGCTTTTATGGCGCTCTCTTCCTCTTATTGTTAGTCATCAACTTCGAACGAAACACGAAGCTTTAATGAAAGACGCATGAAATCTCCTAACTATGATTCTACATAGTATAGTTACTTTACAATTAGGAAAACAAACTCGGAATAAAATTTTATGTTATATATGCTCGTGACGATACTTACACAGGATTATTTAAGGAACAATGAATATAATAATAATAATACACTTGTGATAAATTTCCTTGTAAACATTTATTCATCGAAATTTCAATAGTTCACATAATTTTTTTCCTATGGCGAACGCAGCTGCAGCGACTTCCTAAGCAATACACCCTCCAAGATTATCATTGCATTGGTATTTAAATTGTGTGAAAAATAGGAATATTATTCCAACATAGATATAAGTTCGTTAGCGCTATTGCAATGTTATATACATATGTATATGCTACTACTCATTTTATGACCTTTAGTTAGTCTAAACATTTTCTTTACAATAATTTTTAGAAGCAAAACTACAATCCAGCAGTAAATACTTGCGAATAAATGACATTAAACTCATATTTGTCATCCAAGAAATATTAATTTGTATAAAAAGCAGAGGCTTATAGATTTTATTTAGTGCAGAAAAAAATTAACATGCACAGATTCGACTAGAGTTTAACGTAAACTGCCAAACTACAATACAGCTTACCATCCTAAAGAAAACTCTGGGCAGGATCAAGGATTCAAAAAGAAAACGTCCCCAGAAAACACAATCGTAATATCCGACTAGACTGGATTTGGAAATGTTTACATTGGGATGTGGGTATGTGAACATTGTACGAATCAAGTTTCTAGTGTTATACAGAAATCAATTAAATTAACGCATTTTTGAGCGGTAGTAGGTGGCCGAAAGGTTAACTCTGCTATACCACTTCTTCAGTTCGGATCTGAATCCGTACTTATACCCTTGATAATGACAGCTTTGCCGTCGAAACGCGTCGGTTTTTAGTAAAAACATTTTTCGTGTTTTGTGGATTGAAGTGTTTAGTGTTCCACACTAAAATTATTCTAAGTTGATAAGTAATGCTGTAAAAATACAAATATTACGTTTATTTTGTTTTTCGTGCTTAATTATAAGGCTATAAGGTCTGGTTTGACTGTTTCCCGGCCATGCTCGCACTTTTTTTTAATGGAACTTTTCTTGTTATAGTGAATTCAAGGTCAGTGGGCTCTCGTAATAAACATATACGAGGGAGCGTTTTTATATTCGCGGAATGGGGGATAAGGGGTGGAAATAAAAAACCAAATTATTTTTCTTTTTCAATATATTCACCTGCAAGACGGATACATTTTTCACATCTTTCAATTAATTTATTTATACCCTCATAAAAAAATAATTTCTCTTTATCTGCAAAATACGCCGAAACTGCCTCCTTGACTTCATCATCGGCAGTAAATTTTTTACCCCGTAGCTCTTTTTTCATTTTCGGAAACAGGTAATAATCACTCGGGGCCAGGTCTGGGCTGTAGGGTGGGTGATTTACAATTTTGAAGCCCACCTTATGCAGGGCAGCGAACGCAACGCGGCTCTTGTGGACGGGCGCGTTGTCGTGCAAAAGCAGCACACCTTTCGTCAATTTTCCCCGTCTTTTCTCTTTAATGGCTTCTTTTAGTCGCTGTAATATTGAAGCGTAATATTCTCCGGTTATAGAAACACCTTTATCTTTATAATCAATCAACAATATTCCTTCCGAGTCCCAAAATACCGTTGCCATGAGTTTCCCAGCTGATTGTGACACTTTAAATTTCTTGGGAGGTGCTGTACCCTTTTTATGCCACTGCATGGAGTCTTGTTTGGACTCAGGTTCATAATGATGAACCCAAGTTTCGTCTCCAGTAACAATTCGACTCAATACACCATCCTTGTCTTCATTACAGA
The DNA here is from genome assembly GCA_023690525.1 of Holotrichia oblita. Classification (NCBI taxonomy): domain Eukaryota; kingdom Metazoa; phylum Arthropoda; class Insecta; order Coleoptera; family Scarabaeidae; genus Holotrichia; species Holotrichia oblita. The sequence continues at coordinate 83,054,866 of CM043015.1, read as the reverse complement.
GGTCCAAAAATGCACGCGAACACTCTACGGGCTGTTGTTTTTGCGGCGGCGTGAGTATTCTCGGCACCCATCTTGCGCTGACCTTAGACATGCCGAGATGATCGTGTAGGATTTTAAAAATTGTTGTATCGGATGCTCCAACCATTTCTGCGAGTTGTTTCTTCTTTAGTCGAGCATCTTCGAGTACAATTTTTTCAACTTTTTGGATAAGTGCTGGCGTGGTCACCTCAATGCTCCTACCCGGCCTCGGGTCGTCTTCAAGCGATTCCCTTCCTTGTTTAAATAAACTATGCCACTTGTACACCATGGTTTTTCCTGGACAAGAGTCGCCGTAAACCAATGACATCTCATTCATTATGGTCGCGACTGATTTTCCTTGCCTGGTAAGGAACTTTATAACGGCACGATATTCGATTTTTTCCATATTTCACTGTTTACTCCTGATTATGTTACTTGGTTGACGATAGCTCAAAGACTAACTGTCTAATAACAATGAAACTTCGTATTTATACTAATTATGAGTCGCTGCACAGGCCACGCCCCCAATGCGCCACCCCCTTACAACCCGCTCATTCCACGAATATAAAAACGCTCCCTCGTATAACATCGGTATCACCAAACGCCACAACTTTGATTGATTACTCGAAACACGTGTCCCGAGTGTTATGTATATCCGTTTATTTCTTGTTAGGTAAATTGTAAAACCTAAGCAAATAATAGTAGGTCAAGTTAACTATTGGTTCAATGATAATTTGAGAATTGTGACACAAGAAAGAGATAGCTTGTACAAAGTTGCTAAAAGAACAGAGCGAACTGGAATAATTATAAGAAATGCAAAAATTATTATAATCGCCTAATAAGAGAAACTAAAAATAGTTTTTACGAAAATGAAATTGATTCTGCTAAAGGAGATACCAAAACAAAGTTAAAGAACTTGCTTGATAATAAAAGCATTGTAGTTATATCCCGATTTTATAGACTTTCCAAATGGTATAAAAACAGAATTAAAAGAGATTCCTGTTGAGTTTAATGACTTTTTCATAGATAGTAGACAAGGTATCCACGATAGTATTGAAACTGTACAAGATGACAATAGCCTGAATAGCGTAAGATGTAATTTTTCAAGTTCTTTTGACAAGTTCCGCCCACTTGATATGAGAAAATTAACAGAAATTATCAATTGAATGAAAAACAACTCTACAACCGACGGTATTGAACTAACTATAGTTAGAGATGCACTACCCATCATAGGTAACACTTTGTTAAATATTATTAATGAATCCTTTCAAGAAGGAGTTTTTCCTGCAGTGTGGAAGACAGCTATTGTGAAGCCGATTCCAAAAGTAAATAACACCAAAAAATGTCAGGAGTTTAGGCCTGTTAATATGTTGCCGACATTGGAAAAGGTTATTGAGCACATAGCGAAAGAACAACTTGAAGCTTTTCTGGAAAAGAATAATATACTTTCTGATGTTCAATCAGAATTTAGAAAAGGCCATTCTTGTGAAGCCTCTCTAAATATGGTGATAGCAGAATGGAAGGAAGAAATAGAGAGGATAAAAAGGTGATTGCAGTCTTTCTTGATTTGAAGAGAGCTTTCGAAACGATAGACAGAAATAGGTTAGTCAAAAAGCTGAGTAGGTATGGAATAAATGATACAGCTCTATCTTGGTTAAAAAGTTATCTGACAGACAGATATCAAATAGCTAGATATGAGAATAAAGAGTCAGAAGCAAGGATAGTCAATTCGGGTGTGCCACAAGGATCGGTGCTTGGACCATTGCTGTTTATATTGTACATTAACGACATTGGAAGTGTGATTGGTGATTGTAGGATCAATTTGTTTGCAGATGATGACATTCTACGTGCCGCAAACAAAATCAATGATGCGCTAAAGGTGATTATGCAGTGGTTTAAAATAAATAAGCTAAAGATAAACACATTGAAGACAAAAGCGTTGATTATTAGTAGTAGACCTGTAGTTTCTCCAGACGTTGACATTGTAGTTGATAATGCAGTTATTGAAATAGTTTCTGAAATAAAGTATCTTGGTGTTATTATTGACTGTAAGCTCTCATTTAAAAATTACATAGACTATATTGTTAAAAAGTAGCAAAAAAGATAAGTTTCTTAGGGAGAATAAGTAATACATTAAGTTTATGGGCTAGAATTATGGTATATAAGACAATTATCGCTCCGCATTTTGAATACTGTGCTACGGTTTTGTTTCTAGCAAATGACGGCGATTTAAATAGATTACAAAAATTACAAAACAAGGCAATGCGACTCATTTTGGACTGTAATCGCTATACTCCAATAGTGCTAATGCTGGAGACGTTGCAGTGGCTCAGTGTTAAACAGCGAGTTTAACACTGGTTTTAATACTATTATCCTTATTTATAAAATTGTACACAATATGGTACCGGAATATATGAGTGAATTTATTGTTTATACTAAAGACATTCATGATAGGACTATTAGGAATGCAGATACGTTTAGGTTACCTTTGGCTAAGAAATCATGTTCACAGAACAGTCTGTATTATAAAGGACTGAAATTATATAATGAGGGACAAAGAAGCTAAACAATCTACTAACATAAGAGTTTTTAAAAGGTTTTGTTCTACATATGTTAAGAATATTTGTAAGATTTAGATTTAAATATGTAATAACATTTGTAATATTTTACCATCTTTGATGATGAATAAAGTTTACTCCTACTACTACTTCTTACTACTATTAGGTACATGAGAAAATACATTCACACGCAACTTATAAATTGTTTTAATAAATTAAAAAGTACCTATGAGTTCATCTAAAAAGAAATAATTATAGATTGACTGAACGTTAATTTTATGTTACATCCCGTTGCATAGTCTTTATATTACACATTTATTTATTTTGAACTTTCCATAGTTCTTTACTGTAATAATTTGCCGATATGCTGTATTATCACATACATAATTCTTAAATTTAGATTTTTTTTATAACTCGTGCGGTGTTTGAAATCATTAAAATTATCAAGAATTTTTCTTTTTATTTAACGCGGTGTACTAATGACGTTTCATAAAAAAAAATTAGTGTAGCCGGAATTCTGCCAAACTAGACTTAGCGTTATATAAAAAAATCTGAAAGCAATATTCGTATTTTTGCACCAATACTCTACTTAGAATAATTCTACCGTGTTCACAGTACCCGAAAGTGGAAAATATAAATTCAAAATTTTATTAACCACAATAGTCGTAGTGGTAAGAACGACTGACTAGTGCTAGTGGCAACTCGCTAGATGCGCGTTCTCAACAACGAGTTCTGACAGCATCTCAAAAAATCAGCATTCACTAGAGCTACAGCAACAGACTGTTGCAATACAATTAACAGCATAACATTACCTACAACGACACAATACTCATCCAGCTGCATTCAGTACAAGAACACATTGCGAGTATTAGATAATTTCAGTTAATTTCTTTCATATAACTAGTTTCATGAGCACCCGAAAATTGGAAGAGAAATTGAAGCAATATGTTAATTGATATTATTATATTAGACAACAGTTAACATTTAAAAGAACAATAAAAGTTTAGCAAGTAGTATATTGATGCCTTGATGCAGCGCCAGAAACGAAAAAGCAGGAAAATTTGGTTGAATTTGCGTTTTAATGGTGTTGGTTTTACTTAATTGTCAGGGGTAAGAAATTTATGACAATAAATTTATCAGTGGTAGCTATTGTGATATATTAATTTGATATTGCTTTTGTGTCGACTCAAATAGATCTAGCAAAATGCCAGAGTTGTGAGTACAGAAAGAACTAACAAAAAGGTCATGCAAATAAGCCATTTTTCAGTCGAAATATTATGAAAATAATATTTCGTATAAAATATAAAATTTCATGTAATTAGACTAACTAGATAGAATTTAATGAAGAACTATCGATCGAACGTTAAGTAAGGGATGTTGTTATATATCAGTAATATATTAAAGAACGAATTTCATAAGGCACTATTCTAAGATTTAGTAAAAGAGTTGCATAGTGGTAAGTTTTCTAATGTACGACTGCGACAAAGGGCAGCGTTTTTCATTTATTTTGTCTATTTTATAAGATGACACGTTTTGTTTAAAATATTTTATTATCATTATCATTAGAACTACAGAGTAATACAAAAAAATCTCTTTCTGAGTCGATATATTCCATGCTGCGATATTATCTTACTGTATATCAAGGTGTAGACTTATGAAAGTATACATTGCGTTACCAGCTTTCATAAAAATATTTTATTAACATAGCTTTAACTACAAACTAAACCAAGAAAGCCGTATACTTTTAGGCCTATATATTCCATGGTGCGATCTTGTAACTATAGATTACAAACGTTCTTGTTCTTACAACGGTGTTATGAACGAATTGTCTGGTGCTTGTAGGCGTATAGACGTATATGTCGGTACATATTAGGATATACAGTTGATGGTATTGTTGTGATAGTACCTAAAACAAAGAATAATGTTATGAGTTTTCGCGGTTATTTACAATTCCTTGCCATACACCACAACGATTACTGCACATCATCTCTATAATTGAAACGAACAAAGACAGTAAAATGTATAACTTTTTGCAAATTTTCTAAAACTCCTTAATTTGGAATTTTGCATATTCTAAAAGGTATCGTTAGATGTTCTAATAAAGATGACGGTGGAATATATTTTAAGCAAATCTTCGAAAGTTTTATAAATTTTGGTGTGTATAAATGACTTTACCAAGAAAATTGCGAGAGGAAGTGTCGATTTGAAAGAATTCTGTAGAAAATTTGAGTTTTGTAGCTGGAAATTTGTAATCTTCTGCTAAGAAAATGAGTTCATTTTAGAGTAAGACTGTTTAGTATACGTAAATCAAGTATCAAACTTTATATTCTTTATTTTTGACCGCATTACATTACTTTATTGTTTAATTCTTCATTACTTTCTGTTACGAAACTTAAACACATAACTTTCTATTTGCTCTGTTTGTTTTCTGTGCAGTGTTGAAGTAGCTTACCTACCCTAAACATGATGTTGACTCTGTGCATACCCCTTCATGGTTATCTTACAGTGTTAAGTAAGGTTGTTCTATTATATAAAACCTAGGTTTAAGTTTTTCGTCTTTCACAGGCTTCCTAGAATACGAACATGTGTACAAAAGAAAGCTTTTGTTTCAAAAAGAGTTGCATTGATTTAATTCGGATTACCTGTCGCATTTAAATTAAAGATGTCGTATTTCTGTTACGCCGTTTACTACTTGAATAAACCACTGTTTTCTAAACATTAACACCTATCAGTCGACACGGCCCTGCATGCACCTATATACCTGAGTTTGTCGATTGTTTGTTAGATGGTTCGAATAATAGTAAGCTGTGCAGCCATAAATGCTATGACACACTCATACTAATTACGATGGCACGCAGGCATTCCTACTGATGCGAGAAGCTTCTCGACGGTGTGGCATAGCATGAATTATCGTCATATTATGTTTTGTGCGACCATCAACGGTCAAGAGACCGTGGGACGACGTCTACTATTCTCTATTACCTTGGATGTTCCATCGATTTTCCGTTTAGTAGCGCGGAATTGTAAAAGTTCATTATGTACAATACGCGTGTGTAAAATACAAACCGCATAAACCGCATCGTTATCTCGGATATGTGCGAATGTTTTGTTTTCAACGTCACACATTCGTCTGGTTGATTTCGACGTAAAATTAAATTGTGGGACTTGAGAGTCAAAATATATTCTGACCCGCACTAGGTTTAGTTTCTAGCTAGTTCACTTCGCCGTTATGATTTTAGTTTGTATAGTAAACTTAAATCTGCAATATATTATATAGATAAAAATAAGAGTTTTATTTGAATTAGATAAATAGTGGCATAAACTACATTTTTATTACGTATATTCATAAACTTTCATTGAATTAATCTAACATAATTGATTGGCAGATTATTTTATTTAATAAATATAGGTTTTCTTAGCCCTAAACAAGTTAGTTGCAAAACGAAAATGACAAAGATATGCTGCAAAGCTAATCAAATAACAATCCTAAGCACAGTATTAAGGTTGAGAAGAAAGGATAAATGACAAAGTATGAACACAATAGCAGGGCACATAGATACATACAGGGTTAGTTAAAAGTATGGAGACGGCGATTTATTGTCGTTAATATTCATTTTAGAGAATTATATTCAATATAAAAGTTTGTTAGGATATTTTGATCTACATTTGAGAATATTTGATTTTTTTTTCTTCAATTGTTTTTAGTTACGTCTGTCCGCGCAGTTTTTTTAAATGAGAACTAGTAAATTTTACTCTACCATTCGATAGAAAATTTTTTCTCTTTACAATAATATTTATGTTTTTTTTAAATTCATCTTAATAACTTTTTTATAAGAAAAGGCCGGCTCAACAAACTTGAGCGAAATAATTTTATCAGTGGTTATTGTGCACGTCAATTTTTTTACATAAATAATTCATTTGTGCAATTTGTTGCTGTTAATATTAACAATGGCGAATTTAAGTGAACATGAACGAATTGAAATACTTATGATGTTGGGTTATGGAGATAGACGCAGAAGTTTACAAGACGTTTGTAATTTATTTAATCATACGCATCCAAATAGAAATCCAATTTCTCAATCCGTTGTTGGTAAAACTTCAAGACGCTTTGAACACACGGGTAGCGTTAAAGATTTGCCAAGGAGTGGTAGACCTAGAACAGCAAAAGGCGATGATAACAAACTGGATATTTTATTGGCTGTATCTGAAGATCCTTATTTATCAACCAATAAATTAGCGGCAAATTTCAATATTTCAGTCATCGATCGTGTCAAAGTGAAAAGTATAAACCTTATAAGGTACCTACTCCTTCTACACGAGTTAATGGAAGATGATTTTGATAGGAGATTACAATTTTCTGAAGAAATATTTGCAATAATAATGAAAATTTAGTTTTTCTCTGACGAAGCTACTTTTTGCCTTACCGGTGAAGTAAATAGACATAACTGCACATACTCGTCATCGGAAAATCCCTCTTTGTTTTTGGAGCACCACACGAAGTACCGTCAAAAGGTTAATGTTGGGATTGGCATTCTAGGTGGTCATATTATCGGTCCCTTTTTCATTTATGGCAATTTAACTTCGGCTCTGTATTTGCAGTTATTGCAAAATGGAATAATACCTGCTTGTGCTACGCTCTATTCACATGAAAACAATGAACACCTGCCCAATGGCAGTATCTGGTTCCAGCAAGATGGCGCTCCACCACATTATGGTGTAAATGTTCGCCAATATGTGGACAACGTCTTTCCCCACAGATGGATTGGAAAACGAGGAATCACTGAATGGCCAACCCCATTGCCAGATTTAAATCCTTTAGATTTTTTTCTTTGTGGATACGTAAAAAACAAAGTTTACAAAGATAAGCCCGATAACGTCGAAGATTTACAAATTCAAATTACCAGAACGATACAAGAAATTCTCCGAGATTTTTTACAGAACTTTGTTCGGGGTTGTGTAAATCGATTGGATCATTGTCAAATTACTAATGGACGACAATTTGAACACTTACATTAATTTACTTTGTTATTAATTTGTTTAATTTTTCCTATAAAAAGTTCTTAAGATGAATTTGAAAAAAAAAACAAAAATATTATTGTAAAGAGAAAAAAATTCTCTATCGAGTGGTAGAGTAAAATTTACTAGTTTCCATTAAAAAAAACTGCGCGGACAGGCGTAACTAAAAAACAATTGAAGAAAAAAAAATTCAAATATTCTCAAATGTAGATCAAAATATCTTAACAAACGTTTATATTGAACATAATTCTCTAAAATGAATATTAACGACAATAAATCGCCGTCTCCCGAGTGAATAGTATTAACTAAACTTCTCACATTTGGAAGGAAGTCGGTAAAGAGGTGAATCCTGAATTACTTAATTTTAAAAGACAACGAATGAACTGCTATATCCGTGTTGTATTGATATAAATTATGTTTGGGATTGTACTATAGCTATAGAAGAAAATTATTAGTATTGAAATGCTCGATAAACACGTTGGTACGTTCGATTTCCATCAGGTCTCGGTTAAATTTATTAACTTATAAAGCTCATTTATAATACCAACTTCATATAAACACGTTCGTTGTGTACCTCAGGATGTGCTGAAATAAATTAGTTTTGTCAAATTGTACGTCGAATTATGCGTTAACAACTGTACAATTTAAATGCAAAATATCCGTTAACGTCTTTTCTTTTACCGCGTCGACGTAACATTTGTCATAGAAGTTATATTGTTATGGAGCCAACAAACATCAAGCGTCTTAGATTTATCGCTTTTTGATTTCAGTTACTGCTTTTATTAGCTTACTGCTACAGTACACCCCGTTATTCATGCTGTAAGTGGCATATGTTGATAGTTCTGCATAAATTATCACCTAGCTGGCTATTAGTTTTGTGCTTCATGGACTTTTGATATGTTGCCAACAAATAACTGTGCGATTGAATATTATAGTACAGTCAAATCCAAAAGTCATGCCTCCTCTTCCAGACACTATATTAATTTCTCCCTTCCGTTGCTCGCTCGATCCTATTCTTCAGCTATCTGAACAGTCATATTAGTATATCCGAAGATTATATACTAATTCTAGTTATTAAACGCAATATTTATATTGAAAAATTAAGAGAGTAGACATTGATTTTTTATTAGATTGGACATGTAGCTTTGCATGTCTAATACTGTAGAATTGTGTTTAATTGTATTCTATGCAGTAATTTCTTACCGAATAGTTTTGCTTTAAGTTTAATGCGGTTTTTTTTAATATCTGTTAAGTCTGTAATCTCATTTACATGAAACAAATTCCATTATATTACTTCTGCGCCTTCTAGAGATAAAGACACTGAGTTATCTGGCAACCGTTTCTTAGAGGAGCCTCGTACTTTTATTATTATATACAAATTATAGATACACTAACCACACACTTAGAGTTTTAGCGGAGGTGCAGCCAAATTTTAAATAATAAATGTTACTAAGTATAGGAAATTTTTTTTTCTTGTGGATTTTTGTTTATTTTACCGAATTATCCAGCATAAAAATGAATATACATATATAGTATATATGTAAGGTGATAAGCTAGATTTTTCTAGTATGTTCATTCACCGAATGATGGTCAGTTATATATAAACAGCAAATGATACACTAGCCGGTGGTGGCTTCGATTTTGCAGCGTTTGCGGTAGGTATATAAGTAAGCAAGTTGCGATGTATCTTGAGCAACGGATAAATTTCGACTTGAATGAATGGGGAGATCACGCTGCTTCAATATGGAGAAAAGAAATCGTACCTGTACGCGACAGACAACTAACCGCACATTGCCTATGCACGAGTGTAATTCATACTGTCTTTTAACGAACCCGTGCATTCTTACAGTTAGTTGTTGCGTTTAACGTCGTGAAATAAGAGACACACTCGCTCGGTTAATATTGTCTGCGGTAACGCAAAATAGCAACTGCTTTTTTGTTCGAGTTATTGGTCAGTTCTGGATCATTTTGGTTGATGGCTATTTTAAATTGGATCATACGATTGTAGTTGTTTATTTATGAAAGCAATTTTGGGGAATTGATGGGTATTATATAACACTTGTTGGAAAAAATAATACTGACCAGAACGTAGTTAAATTATTTACGCAGACGAGAAATCAATTTCTTATGCGAGAAGCAGTTTCTCATTACTATCTTTAGTAGTATAATAACTTAATTCTGATGCAAGCAAATGTGAATGACGTCAAACACGTACATATAAGGGAATACACATTATTACGGTTGTGTTAGAATAATTACATGACAACCTAAGAAATAACAGTTTACGTTAACTACAGTAACTATTAATATTGTGTGGAAAGTCGTATGTGACCAACGTTATAATTCAAGCACGATTTAGTGCATCAGTGACGTCAATAAAGAATGGTCTTGGCTTGTGAATACCTTCGTGTTTTAAGGTGTAATTCAGCGTGCACTTTCTGTGTACCGTGAGTGTACTTTATTATTAACATCACGTCAATTTATTACTATTAAAATACTAAAAACAGATATTTGACCTGCATTGAATCACTCTCAATATCTAAGTATTAAATATCTATATCATGCACTATGGTATGGAATCTATATATTTTCTGGTGAAAATTATGAACATTTGTTAAAATAGTGCTAAAATAGTAAAACACTGCCATCTACAATTATTAGTTATATTAGTTATATTAAACTTCTCTATAATTTAGGAATCATGTAGAAAAAGGAAATTAATTTTTAATGAAATAGAGCATTCTGATACTCAGTGTCTAACTCTAAGTAATGTACAGATACCGGAAATGCACTTGCTGCTTTTCCTTCATACTTCTCTATTTATTCGTTTTTATCTGAATATTGACTATAGGGCTTTACAGCTTTTTAATTAAACTTGTAACCTGAAAATTGAGTTAGTTGCAGATAGTACAGAATGCAAGGAGGCTTAGCTTCCTACCTTATCAATTTTTTTATTATAGGTTACTGGATCAGTCCTGCTATAAAAGCCATAACTGAAAATAAATTCAGCATTCTATTATCCTGCAACGAAATCGTTATACGCGTGAGAGATTCTTTTACCAGCACTATTTCTTTTACTATGTATTCCAGCTAGTATTTTATTTCTGTTTATTAAATCCTTATCTAATAGCAACACTAAAGTTTCTTCGGGGTGTATGGCACAGGTTTTTTTGACCGGAAAATGCTGCTCTGATTTCTTTTTTGCCTCGTCGGTGCAGCCATGCTTGCTGCTTTTACCATTAATATAGACTCATGCTTCTTGTGTTTTGACAATTCAGCAGCTTCTCTTTTTTTGATCCTATCGATTTTCCGTGGTTGTCTAGAAGACGATAGCTGTATGTGTAAAAATAGTCTCTGATTTTAACCAGCCAGCGTATTGCGCTTTTAAGTGTACCACATGACGATGAGCCTTCTACAAACTTGATGCTAAATTTGAGCAGAAATTGCGAAGCTTTTCGTTCACCACCTTTTTATATGAACTATCGATGCCATCTTCACTTATATTGTTCATAACGTAATACTATAATGCAGATGTTTTACTGTTTTCTTGCTGTAAAATATTAAAATGATGTAATTGTAATGGTGGTACCAGCACGTGTAGTATCTTACTATATACAAAATTACTACCAGCATGTGTTTTTATTATTGTTTTTAAGTCAATTTCCAGCTCGTTAGTTTTACAACTGTAAATACTCATATATATATGTCTTTTATATTATTATGGTGACTTATTAGACTGTGAAATACATTTTATACCTATAGAATCTCAAAATAAATACCTTCAAAATTAATATCCATAATGACTTTGTACTAATTTTTATCAATAATTAAATAACGAATAGACCTCTTTCTAAGATCTGAAAGTATTCTTTTTAAACACACCTACTTGAATTTTTCAAAATAATACATTCTATTCTATTAAGTCGCTGTAAAAGAATAAAAGAATTTCATTCAAATGCTTTTGGGCCAAAAGTGAAATCTTTTACTTCCATATTTTAGCAATATAAATCTTTTGCTTAAAAGGAAATACTTTCAGGTCTTAGGAAGATGAATGTTGGTATCTTTGACTATTGATAAAATTGATACAAAGCATTAATTTAGAAGGTACATATGTATTTTGAGATTTTACACGCAGGCATTTATCAGATGCTATTACTGTTGGATTTTGTCTTATTCATATATTGTACAGCCAGTGTTTATATTGGTGGTAAGGTAGCAAATCGGGCCGTGGAAGCCTTTGATATCATTGAGAGACTTATTTAGTTGATTAGCTTTATATTTGGCTGCGTGTATTTTTTTTAAGTAACAAACAAATTTTTGTTACATCAACTCAAATAGTTCGTGATATAACCATATACAAATTTTAGTTACATCAACTATATCAAAATTTCTTCATAGTTACTAAATTATACGTTTACTGGCAACCAAATACAAGGTTAAATTAACTAAATCGGCCTTACAATATACAATATATTCGAGAAGTAACATAAAACAACTAAAAACCTATACCCACGCTTTCCGGAAATGTTGATACATAGATCAGAAGTTTAAGTTTTATTTCAAACGGTATAACGCAATTTATACCTCCGCACGTATAGAAAACTATAACATACACAGTTAGCGCTGGAGTATTTGTAACTGTTGTTAAATAAATGTTAACATACCATTGCGCTGACAGTTTAAGTAAATGAACGATAGCTGCACGAATTTTTGCCTCCCGTGGCGAGATTTAACGTGGACTGCAGTTTTGATACGTTCGAAACCAGTCGGACTCCATGCGAGGGCATACCGCAGTGATCAAAGTTGCGCTCCGTCGAGTATAAATTGTGGTTGTTACATGGTTTCTGGTCGCTGCTCGCTACCAGTTTTATCAAATCATAGCTCACACCTGTCTAATAAAATAGTGATTTATGTTCGAGTTTTTAATGTTCTTTCCAGCTCCGCACTACCACTCCATTCGCGCGCAAGCTCGTGCACGTTATAAAAATATTTAACGTTAATATTATGAGATATAAAGATTTTCTAATTATCTAAATATTGTGGCTACCGTCTCTGCTGAGGTGCAAGAGATTAGTTGAGGTTGCCGCATTTCTTCTGGATATGGTAGTAAAATTAAGAAATTATACCTAATGTGGTGATTATTATTATTACTCAACGGAAGAATACGACCATATTTTAGTTGGGATTAATCTTATCGCTATACAAATAAATTCCTGAATTTTAAAATTGTTTGTGTATACTTGTTGGTAGTATTATTTGTATTCTGAATAGGAGCTTTTAAATATTATTAGCTAATTAAATATGAAAGTGCTTCTGGACGAGATACCATCATATTATTGCCCTATAAATATACTATTAAAGAGTTTTTTTTTTCACGTATAAGTAATAGTAGCTACTTTTTCAATTCATAAAAAAACTGACAGCATCTTAACTACTGCTGAGTTATTCTACAATTGCGTAAGTCAAACTTATTAAATCAGTAAGATGTCACTATCATTCACTCAATAAGCAGATTTATATTCAGTATAATTGCTAGGTACTATATTTAACCAATATTATATACTATGCCAAATTTAATAAAGGTTGAAGTTACTTGGATATTAGATACATTGTAAGAATTCATTCAGTCAGTCTCCTATTTTCATACGAAATGAATTACATACTACAAGGAAACAGACGGTATTGGCTAAATGTGTTAATGATTGTTCGCATAGTAAAAGTAAATTAAGTGGTCATAACTGCAGATTGCATACAGAATAGGTAATCAAATGTTTTTTCGGTATAACAAATGGGTTTTTTTGTGATATATAACAAAGGAGTGATCATAAAACAAAGATTTTGATGGAAAAGTGCAAGGAATATGTTGGCTAAAATGTTATTCTTATTTAATCCTTCATTATCTTCACCGTATGCAATGTTTTTATTAACTAGGTCTTAAATTATTATCTGAATGAATTATAACAAAAAAAAATCACTTTCCTAGAACATTATATGATATTGAGTAGATAGTCTCTCAAAGGTGACAGATATATTGATGCGAATGCATCAGGATATCTTATATGAGCACAGTGAGGTACAAAACTATATTCCGAGTCAGCACGCCACTTGTTGATCTGATAGTTAATAAATACCATTTCAACATCTCCTTCTCGTTTTGAGATACTGCTTATCCACCAACTACAGGGAAGTAGACTTTTGAAAATGGGGGTTTAGCTTTTTATTGACTGGGAATACATATATGTATGTATTGGCAACTTTGTAGATCGTAAACTTTTTTATGGCAAGCTATTTTCCACATATTATAACCCATCGCAAATTATCATCGCCACCTCCTTAATCAGCGCTAGTTTCCCGTTAACATTTGGCGGATAATTGCGTGGTAACCAATGAGAATACAATGAACAATAAACCTAACTTTATTTTTCTTTCTTTTTGCAACGAGTGCAGTTAAAATGGCTTATTAGACTATTTTCTTATCCAAGATACTGCTACAGCTTTTGCTGTATCAATCTGAGTGTTTTTTCATGGCTTTGTTACGACATTATCCCGTTCTAAGTAATGTTTCGCTGTTAATTGTGTGTGTGCTACCCACAATGCTCTACAGTCAATTTGATACCATCGACCGTTCGAATGTATTTAAAAAATTGGCGCATTTTGGTTTCCATTTATATACAACTGTTATTCGTTGCTTCTTGTGTGGAAAATAGAGACCTACGAGATTTATAGAGGATTCAAAGATAAGGCTATCTATCGTCTTATCTGATGTACAGTGATGTGCTCTAGTACTGACACAAAGTGCCATAAAACTTTATAAACATAACCCTTATGTATGTCGATAGATAGCCGACTGCCTTCGAGGGATGACTCAGTACTAAAGCACATCACTGTACAGGGTCCGCCACTAAGAGCGGTAAGCGGCTGTATCTCGGAAAGTATTTGTCCTAGGTTCTGCAGGAAAAAAATTTGATGGTTAAAGTAGCCAAGAGAAATTTCTGGAAATTATTTCCAAGTTCCAGATTTTACCGCTAGGTGGCGTAACTGCTATAATCAAATCTAAAATTCGTATTATCTCATAAAATCGCAGAATAATCTATAACTTTGAAATCATCAATTGAAAGCCCACTCAATACCAGATAATTTTCTTTAGTGAAATTTTTTCGTATCTGTCATAATAAGGGAGGGGGAAGACCATCTATTCGTCAATGTTTAAAGTTTAATAAGTATGTCCGTTACTATTCAACCTATCCGAACGATCTTGGACTCGTTTGAAAGGGAATTGTGTGGACTTTAAACAGCGTTATATGTTATATCCATTAGTTTCAAACTGATAAACTAGAGGTTGCTTTCTGCAACGGTAACATATTTTCACGATTTTCTTAAAAAAATAAATGGAACAATACTATTGCGTTAATAGGTTCGTAAGCGTATTTAAATTACACATATTTTACTGAGAACCGCATCTCGATATCTGTATTTGTTCCCAAGTTATTGCAAAAAAAGTCTACCAAGTATAAAAGACACAAACGAGTCAGGCAATAATAACTTAAAAACTAAGTTGGCTTTGGAAAACATTGCACATATCTAATGACAGTATTATAATGACACAGTTTTCACTCGCGCCCACAAATAAAAGTCTAAGCAACTTAAGTCAGGTGATCTTGTGGACCAGGGAAAATCCACCAGTCTCGATATACTTCATCTAAGTGCCGCTGAACATTGATTGAAAAATGTGCCGGACAGCCGTCAAGCTGAATGAACATATTTTGGCTGGTTTGAAGAGGCACATCTTCCAATAAAGGCTCTAGATTCAGTCCACGAATTTTAGCATTTTCAAAAGTTTCACAGTAAATAAACCACAAAGTAATTAACTAACATTTTTTTCCACATTATGTTCGTAAATTTGCCTAAGGTGTCGCCGGCTTACAGCGAGAAAAAACTAGAAAATTTCCGATGTAAGGGTTCGGCAAAAATATGATTATGTGTTTATTTTTATAGATAGGGCTATTATTTTAGATTTTTTTTTTTTATAGCTGAAATGTTAATCTATGCTTCTATAGTGCTACATTTTTGAAAAAGTCAAATATTGTTTGTACATAAGGCACTCAAAATAGGGAATTTTTAAAAGTCTATATTATTGTAAATAAATTTAATTAAAAAAAAAGTGGCGCTATAGAAGCATAGAATTATCCTTTTTTTAGGAAAGAATTGGCGAAAACCGCATTCACATATATGGAATAGTTACTTTGTAATCAGTTTTCTACGAAACCCCTGAACCTTCTTTGACTGAATCTAGAACCTTGAGAGATTATTTCATTTTATTATGATTAGATGGGAGAATTAAGATTTTAACGTGTGTTATTAATTGAACTAGAATTAGGGCTATATAATGGCGATTTTTTATTACCGTAAGAATTAACTAGAAGCTGTAGAGAGCGTAGTAATAAACAATGTAAACATAATCAGTTCGGTCATTATTATACTTCATTATTTTGCTTAACCGTACTTTTATTAAGATTTATTTAAATGCTTTGAGGTTGTCTTTAAAATTTTCACAAATTGTATTTAAATTTATAATAATTCTACATTGTTTTTTGCAGTTGGTGAAAGTTTTTCTCGCAAACTTTTCAATAATACGATATAAAGGAATAATGCCTAATGTAAAACAAATTAGCCTATACAACCGCACGCATACAATCTACTTATATATCCGTTGTTGTAAAGTACTAGTTGCGTCACAATGGTTGCGGGTTGGGTTAGGTCAGGTAAGGTCATGTTTTATATTCATTTATACGGTTCATATGATTCACATTAGAATTTGTGATCGATGGCCGTATGTCGTGTTTATCATTAGTATCTTCCGTCTTTTTTTACGCGGCACGGGAGAATGGGAGACGAATAGAAATAAAAACAACGGACCTATTGTTTCGCGTTTCTAATTTGACGTGATCATAACCTGCTACGATGATCTCATACATGTAGGCATGCATTTATTTGGCGGATTAGAACAAGTCGTCATTCAATGACTTGAATTTTACATAAGGGCGGAATATAATCGCAATGGTAATTTAAGTAGATGCACATACAAAATTATTAATTAGACCCTACAGTTCTTAATAAGTTCTTAATATATAAATTAAAAAATAATTGTCTAAGAGTGAAATATGTATATATATAGTTTAGTCTACAGCTTTATACTTTAAACGTTATAAGGTAATCATACTTTTGTTTGACTTGGATTGTATGTAAATACGTTTCTGGATCCTATGGAATGCATAGCATTATAACAATTTCATGCAGTTGAAATAAACTGGTAATTCTTTCCTGCGGTTTTGCCGTCTGAAATATGTTTTGCCAAAGTTTTCTGTAATATAATTTCTTATTTAAGGTAATCTACTTATATATTCACAACAGTTTTTTCATAATCAATGATTTTTATCTTTTTTAAGGAAGTTTTATTAGATACTAATAGTTTACTAGTTCTGTTTTCGGATCGCTAAGTATATTCACCATATTATTTTGAATCAAAATTGTCTACACTCGTCTTTATTTTATAACTATAATTTTATACTTTAAAGGAAAATATAAAGTACATATTATGGGTGTGTTTAGACTACGAGGTATCGCCTCTCCGAATCATAGCCTGTTCCACCATCACAAGTAAATCAGAACTCTATATCGTAGTGTGCTTTTTCATAATTATGGAACAAACATCTGTTTTGGTACGGATTTAAATTCCTCTTTCATTAGTTTTTCTAGGCTTTATGATTTGATAAGGTATTGCTCACAACAATAAATAGGTTCGTATAACAAAATATAATACAAATACACTAAGTTTGCAAAGATTATTTAAGAGAAATACTGTTTTAATTTTGTACTTTTTTTTTGTTCATTACGTAGTATGAAACAAAATTATTTTTAAGAATTTATCCAAAGTTGATTGCTTTTTTGTTTACTATCTTTGAGTTCGAATTTATTCACAACAACTAATGCCATCTCTCTCATGTTTCTCATTCATCCATTATTTTTACAAGAGTTGCAATGCTGTTGCTCAAAAAATGTATTAGTAAATCTTTCCGATCTATTTATGTTATCTACCATATCTTCCCGGTCCTCATTTAATGTGCTTTCTGTATGAGATTCTCGGCACATTTTCAATGTCATCTTCTCCAACTTTACACTTTTTATACCAATTTTCAAAATGTTCCATAGTTACTAAAACTTTTTTGTTTGATCGCCAAATTACGGAAAGTGTTACTTTATCCGTTCCTTTCACTGGCAGTGATGTTTCAGAATACCTACTAAATAAAGTCTTACTTTAAAATGCAGAATCACGTTCTTCGTCTTGAGCAATGTGTATACAGTATAATCCAGCTTTATGCACATTGAATACAACTAGAGGTGAAAAATTTCCCTCAGTAATAATTTTTTCAAAATTTATGGAAATTCTTTCGCCGTTTCATAGTCAGCACTATCTGTTTCGCTAGTATTTCTCAAACTGTGAACATTACTACGTTTGCGATAAAAAATCACTCCTATTATAATTTATTTAGCATTCAGTTATGATGTTAAAGTCTGCAACACTTCTAAACACCTGACCTTCTTGATCGACGCTTATTTTTCCAAATAAGTCCAATAATGTTAATCAACATTTTTATTTTATCCGGTAAAATTAATTGTATGCTTCGTTAGATTTGTCATTGAAAAATGTTCTAGTATAATGAATGAACTTTACATGTGAGCTTATATGCGACATATTAGAATCACAATTTTATAATCCAGATTTAGCGTCAATTTCATAGTCAAGTCCTTGACTTCTACTGTCTTGTTTTGTATTACTTGTATATCAACTCTAAATATTAGCGTAATATTTCTTTAGTATGTTAGTTTTTGGATGCTCTAATGTTTTTTCTACATTTTACGATTTTTTGAAATTTATTTTTTCAAGTTTCTGTATATAAATTTCGTGGATTACAGACTTCACACACCATTAAACGACAAAGTAATATATTTCTAAGTATTACTTGATCGGGTCTAATTTACTTTTACGAGGGAAATTGGAAATACGTAGCGTACTACATACATCGCATTAGCCTAGAAAATATTAATAAGTTAATAAGTTTAATTGCGGCATTCATTGAGAGGTCGTGCGAAGTGCTCTCTGAAAATTGATATATTCAACTCGGCTCGTCCTTTAGAATTTCCCATTAAATTTTATCTGATCGCTATTTTGATCTAAGAATTTGATAATGCTCTGACGTCTATTTTAGAAGATAACGCGCGTTTGAAATTGACGGGAGGGCATGACATCAAAATATCGCTTACTCATGGTGTTTTTCTTCGACCCTGTTGGTGCTTCATTTCTCCGCCAGTATACCACACAGCAACACACCCACATTCTCTGTTATTAACAGTTCTAGACGTTTTAACCGCACATTATTACGTCCGGTTACCATATGTCTTTCTATTAACTAATTAACTTCTTACTGGGACATCAGGATCGCCATACAAACACTCATATACACACACTCATGTATAGTGTATGGTGTACAACCTAATTCGTTGTAAAATTAATTATGTAATTCGAGTATCTCATTTAGGAGTATACAGACGAGTAACTGCGACATCACGAATAAGTAAATATTAAATATTAGCATCCGCAGTAATTTGAATGGAAATTGTCATTTAAAGATTATGTGTATACTAACATTAATAATTTTAATTAAGTTTGATGAAATTAAAAACGTTCTGTCCTTCACCCGAAATAGTCATGCTTGGTATACAAAAAACAGAAGAAATATTTAAACATTCAATTTTACATATAATTGTCCGTGTTACTTCATGAATAACGCATATTCCATTTGTTTATGCAAACTATATTGACATAGAGCTAGCACTAACAGTGTATAAATCTCGAAAAAAATACTGTACGATGATAATTTGATTTTTAGAAATGTATTTAGTTAATCTAACTAGTGAACAACAAAATGGTTAAAGAAGTATGCCTGTGCTGTAGTATAGATGGAAAGTTTTTACATAGATGTAAACTTCAAAAGCATTATTACTGATAAAAAATTCAAATTATACCTTGCTGCAAAAAATTGGCCAATATGTAAAATAGGAAGGGATACCAGAATAAATGCTTATGTACTTAATGACAAGACAAACACACAATTAGATAATCTCATCAATTTTGAGATAATAATATAAAAGCATTGAAACATTTTGAATACCTAGATAGGTCAGCCTATTGTAGATGTCATTTGTGTACGGTATCTCATTCTAAGACTTTCTACCTAAAGTTACATCGCAGGAGTATTTAAGAATTACATGCAATCTTTAAATTTGTTAATCTTGATGCGATCCAAAAAATGACTACAGTTTCGTTCAGACGTAAAAGAACCTTAGTTAAAGTTAACATTTGCAAGTAGGATTCTCTTCTAAAGAGCGATAAATTGAAAACATATTTTATGACGTAGAAATATCATCATTAGTAAATCTAGCGAGAGAAATATAAAAATTCAAGTAAAGTAAATATCAATATATATATATATATTATATAATCAACAAAAGAATAAAAACAAGATTGCGTTCTAAAAAGTATGCATTTTAGATTATTAATTTCGTTTCAGACTAGCTAGAATTTAACTAATTTGATTCTCTTTCTATTGCAGGTAAGCATTTCTTATTATTATTGGGCACAAACAGCAAAATCAGGTAGATAATGACTGGCGTTAAAGGTAAGGAGATAGGTATGTTTCTTATATTATTGGTGTCAAGATTACGTTGTGCAGGATTGCAACTCAAATCAACGGTGATAGTGAGTCTCAAAAGATCGTAAATAAAAGTTTTGTTACATTCTTGTAGATAAATTACTGAGTAGTACTAAAGTGTAATAATTTATTCGACAGAAAAAAAAACAGTTATCATTTGAGAGCATTTCATAACAGATTCAGCAGCGATCAATCACCTACCTCAAACATAACAAATGCATCAACAGTGTCATGACTGCATTCAATGACTATATTTCAAACTTCTAATATAAAATATCTATACTACAAAAGAGTTGATATTGTGAAGTGAGCTTTAAGTAATGAATTATGTAATTTAGTTCTATCAAAATTAAATTGAAGTACAAATAACAAAATTAAGTAAGCCACGAATTTAACAAAAAAAGACAAGAAATTTTATCGACAGATACATAAAAAATTATTATTTAAAAACAAAGAAAATTATGGCAACATGGCGATAAGAGGATATCCCTGTCAAAAAATGGAGACAATGGTTTAATAGTTGCAGGTCAATTATTTATTTACCAAAGGAAATATATAAACGTTGGAAGAACTCCTTCCAAAGGAAAAAGATAAATTACAAGCACCATTAGGTCGATACGATAAGTTAGAACAATAAATTTGCGATGAAATATGAATCCACACCGAAAAACTAAGATAGAAGAATGCCAGGAAAAAGATATCGGAGACACAATTCACTTTTCAGAAGCGAAAGCAATAAGTCGATGCGATGCAGTCGGTCAAATAACTAGAGAAAATCAGGCTCTTACAAAGAATTAACTTAAAGGAGTAGAATACAATAAAATACAATATTCTAATTAATTTGACCTTTAAGTAATTTGATATTCATGTTAATATAGTGGTTTACAGATTCAAACTTGACGCGCTGTAGTATTTCGAGGAAAACTTGGCTCTCAGAGTAAACTTCGTATCCATTTTCGCATATGCAGCTCAGCATATCCTGCACAAATTTTATTGGTTCTTTTTTTATGAGTGATGTGTGCTAATTGTTAGCGGTTTGTAATTTGTATGTTTTATATCGCATTTATATTTATTTCGCAGTTTATAATGCTGCTCTGTTAATCAGTTTACACCCATCAGTGAATGGTAAATCGATCGGGATACAATTCTCCAAGAAAATATCACCGTCCCCTCGGAGAGTTGTGCCCCGACTCCCAGCGTTCTGTCACAATACTGAACAACCGCCTTACCACTGCAGCTATAGACCCCTTTAAATATTATTGAGAATGAGTTCAAATGAAATTATGCAATTTTTGCTGCAATATTTTTCTTCATTATGGGGACTTCCAGGTTTTAACTGGACAAAAAACCCGTCGTAATAGACACTCAGATCGTGAAAGCCTTTGATATCATTTAAAATTTTTCTTAACGCTTAACTACTTATTTTTTAATTATCTTGGACATTCAAATCAAAATTTAACAATTTTCATAGAGCACGATAAATTGTTTGGCACAATATTAAGATATTTTTTCAACTCTTAGTAACGAATTTGTTTTTTAGTAGTTAAAGAAGATGTAAAATCTATTAGGCTTGAACTTTCTTATTATATAGCAATTTTACTTGAGACATTATTGTAGATACAAACCATTGTTACAATTACTAACTTATTAAAGTTTAATTTATTGGATGTACTTTCATATGGCGTGAGTTTTTCGGTATTTAGACAATGTACAAGAAAGTATATACATACTGTAGTTTTACGACTATTTCAAAGAAACACTACTTAACTTGTTGCCTTTCTTAATTCAATTACTTTACTCATACGGTTATAAATTTTCTTCTAGTGGCTGGTTGAGCGTGTTTCGCGAACTCGGCCCGAGTAAAAAAACGCAAAACCAGTCATATTATGAAGTAATTTTAAAAGGAAAAATTTAGTTATTTGCACGGCGGACGAGTCAGCGACACACTACCGTTTACAAGTTCTATCGTACGAAGTTAGCAATAGTAGTCGCCAAGTGGAAAAACTGAAAACAGCGTATATGCTCAGGAATGCACCGGCGAGGCTTATTTGTCACTCTTTGTTGACAAATCGTGCACAAGTAGAAATGATTACGGCGAACACATGTCGTATTTGTACGGAAGACCGATAGATGCCATCTCCTCTATTGTACGGCAAAGATATATGCCCATCCCTGTACGTGTACAAGCGTACATGAACCACAAGAACTACGAGGGACAATGTATTGTAGTAGACCCCCGCTTGATGCTCATAGCTTACTTGTACTTCGTGCGCGAATAAGTCAACAACTATACCAGCAACTTCCTTGTGTAATAAACGCGGTTTGTATAAGCGCTCATAGTATTAAATGTTATATAATAATGCGTTTTTGCATCATGTTTGTTTCCTGTACGGAGTTTAGGTTATCAAAACTGGTATTAAGTTATATTGATGCCTATACTTTTTAAATTATGTTGATGTATACAGAGTTATGAGAAACATAAAAATACTAATTTATTAAATAGAATTTAGCATCACATTTATCACACTAAATGTATGGAAACCTGTTTAGACCCTGTACCTTGTCATATATTACTATGTTGAAGCCTTTAATTAACCACTTTCAACAAATTACTGTGGCTAATGTTAGTTAATAAGTTAAATATGTCATTGAACTTGTACTAATTACTGTCTCATAACATGAGGTCAGCATTTTATTTGTAATGGCAGTTAACTACCGTCATTAATATTATATTAGACTATGAGACAATATTAAGATTATTTACGGGAAACTGTATTCCGTGCTCTACATAGGTCTTTTTCTTTATGCAAAGATGAAAACTATTTAAAAATATTAAGAAATTCTTACATAGTTTACTATGTTTTATTCATTCAAAGCTTGAAACTGTCCCAAACCTTTTAAAAGATTTATATCTGAAGCAACGTTAATTTTGCATAAATTAATTCCTACCTAATTAGGAATTGTATATGCTTTAGTATTTATAGCGTAACTCATTGTCACCTCTCTGGTTTCGTATGCGCACCGGCTATTTTCCTATCAATGGTCGCAAAGCAACGCAAGCTAATTGAGATAATGAATGTGTACGCGGTTAATAAAAATTCCCGCAATGTTCTACACATGTCTGGAATGCGGCGCGCTTTGCTAAGCAGCCTTTGTTGTGTTTAGATATTTTTTCGTTGTCGCTTAATCAAATTACAAGAAATGGTAATTGTTCATTGTTAGAATACTCAAGCAGTGCACTGTAAGTTATGCTTCGTCGCAAATAATCTTAGTTTGTGTTTGTAAGTGGTTTTTAAGTTTTTCTTTGGCAAAACAACACTATAATGTAAATTTTATAACGCTAGTTGTTCTGTGCTTATCGACGCTTAATTATTAAGCTTTCAAAATTATAGAGGTTAGATACATTTCCCTTTCAATCTAGCTGTTCAAAATAATTCAAAACACAGCATAAAAGTGTTTTTAATGTTATTATTTAAAAAATGAGTATTAATTTAAGTAAAATTTACTTTCTGGTGATAACTCAAGTATGTACACTCAAAGAAAAAAGAACTGGGACAGTTACGATACCCCCGCACGACAAGAGTAAGACAGTAAATATTAGCACAGCCCGCCCCGCACAACTTAAGCCTATCTATCCATCGCATCGATAGTAGTATACGACCTTGTAATTTTATTTACCTGCTTCTGTTTGTAAATACACATTGAAAATACGATATTGATAGTCATTAGAATTGTAAAGCGTACATTTATATATTTTGCCAACATTCTTCAAGCATATGAATTCAGCTCATATAAATCTGCTTAGTTCACTATATGTACAGTTCAATATTTATTACTTTATTCTTTAATATTAGAATGAATCTAAAAGCATTGCTTCATGAATGAAAAATGATTACATAACATTACCACGCATGTTTAATGAAAGTGTAAAAGGCATTAACATTTCTGTAACACAACATTTGTAAAAGAGTTATTGAATTGAAATTAGCTTTGGTTGATTAAGCGATCAAATGGCAAAAGCAAGTTGGACAACGGTAAGGTAATATTGAAAAGATAAATTACGAGTGGTTATCACCAAAAATGAAAGAAGGAAAGGAAATGCTTGAATTTATTTCAGATAAATATACGAAATTTCGTTAAATGACCAAAGAAGCGTAAGTAATATTATAATATATGAATAAAAGTAAAAGGAAAGCAGAACCATCGATATTCTGCTTTCAATAATTTTTGTTGGTATAATTAAAGATTAAAGGATATTTTAGTGATAAACTAAGCTGATATATCGCGGATATTGGTGTAAAGTTCACACATTTAATATTTCACCTGAACTAACAATCATTTGAGGAAAGAAAGATCTAATATATTAACTTTTGTTTGTATGTTTTAAAAATTATTAGAGATCCTATTGGACATGTAACTAAATCTTAATCTAAATGATCTTTTCTAAAATTTATAAATGGAAGAGCTCAAATAATTCGCAAAATAATGGTTGTACAATAATATCGTATTTTCTCTAAAATACATATACAGTAGAGTCTCGATTAACTGTCACCCTTGGGACCGTTTGGGTGACGGATGAGAGAATAGACGGTTAACAGAAATAGGTCTCCGGATTATCGAGGAGCATTGGCGATCGATAAAAATAAAATGCTGCGCACTATTTATAACATTTGGTTTGGGGGAAATTTGGTAAAGATTTTAAATTTTCTATTTAACTGTATTTATTAAACAAATCTAGTTAGGTCTTTAAAATACATAGTATGTACTGTCCACAGGTACATTGAAAAATTTTCATATTGAAATGCTCTGATCGGTTGGTTATAAGCAGCGTAGTTGTTCTTTAAAATTAAATTATATAAATATATCGATGCCCATTTTCTTCACTTATAAAAGGCCAAAAATCGGTTTCTTCACTTCTAATCAAATGACGCAGTAAAGAAATTCATATATCTACTTCACTGAATTGCAGTGTTAATTTTTGAATTTTTTTCTCAGGGACCTGACGGACGGTTAATAGAAACTAATGGTTAAAAGGGTGACGGTTAATCGAGACTACTGTATACAATTTAATGCTCTAGTACGCAAAAAATTTCATGTTTTATAAACCTGGGTTTATTAGTTTAGAAATGTCATTAGTACCAATCTTGTTATTCTATGAAATATCAATTTAAAGAATTTATATTCCCTTAATATTAATAAGAATACTAATTATGAAAACATTATTGAATAGAAATAGATATTAATATCGGGTAAAATAGAACGGCCGTTATTAAAAATTTCTTGTAATACATTGAGAATAGTTATAAATATTAGCACAATTATCTTCATTTACATTCTGCTGCACTGTTTGAACTATAATGTCGTTATACTCTTTGAACACAATTTACACACACAGAACTACACCGCGAGAGTTGCATTCACAGTCAGGCAAGTAATACAGCTTACGGATTCACTGCAACTAAGCACCCACCACACTGAAAGAAAAAACTATCGAAAACTACAATAACATTCACTTCAATGTTAACTCATGTAAGGCATTTTCAAATATGGGAATTATTATCAGTCTTAAACAATTTTAATGTGTTATATTGACAGGTAACTTTGAAGTCTCAAGTTGCACAAACTCATTTTAAGAAAATCTATTACAGAAAACTATTATTTCTTTTTGCTGTCGACTGTATGTTTCAATGTTACAGTTATCAGAAAATAATTTTGCACATTCAAGGATACCTTAGGAGTTTACTGTGAATCATCCTGTATATGCTATATTTACACTTTTTCTTTTAACTTCTTTCTTTAACACCAGTCACTATTTATAAAACTTCATTAAACAAAAAAATACTTTCCGCAAAATTCCCGTAGAAGAAAATATTTTGATTGTAATCCATTTTGACTTATGCCAAAAGAAATAACAAATCTACGGCATGCCCGTACATTTTCTGCACCTGTTTGGATCTGAAAGAGCCTTCAGATGACTCGTACATCTTCTAAAGATCAAGTTAGCCTCATTAAATTGCAAAACACGAACACTTCTACGCACTTCATCGATAAAACGAAAATAGCAACCGTCGAGGTATATTTAGCGCTGCTATCGTAGCATCGTATATAGTAGCTATAAGCTACGGGCAGGTAAATTGAGTTGCGTTGTGTTGTCGGTTTATTAGATAAAAAAGTCACATTAGAACGTGAAATTTCCGGTGCCGTGCACGAAGGTGGTGAATTCGCGCTGCCCAAAACTGATCGCCACTTCCTGATGCACGGGAAGTCATCAGTTATTCCCACTTAATATTTGCATATTTATTAACGTTAGAGTTTCGCCCGATCGTATGTAGGCAGTAGGTAAGGCAGCAGGTAGATGTAGTGTATTGTTCACTTTAAACGTGATGTACGTTAGCTGTAATTTAAGGTCAGTTATGTAGTTTTCTGTGTTAGAATGGCTAACGGAAGTAGTAAAAGGAGAAATATCGGCGAAAGGAAAAATTAAATTAATGGTCTCTTACGAATACAAAAAAAAATTATACCCGTTATTTTTTTTTTTTTTTGTAGAGAACTGCGGCAACAATTGCATATTGTTCATTTAATAGTAACAGCAGTAGTCCTTCTCAAGTATTGAAACATCAATTCTTATATTTTTTATCTTTCATCGATATATTCATTTTTACTAATACAAATTGTCTCCACGTCGGGTTCGAACACTCGCCTGGCGATTCCTCACATCTCCCGTGTATAGGTCTTACTTCAGTTTTTTTTATCTGTGGTGGGTGCTAGTTGCAGTTATTAACTATTCTAAATACTGCGACATTAATTACAAACCACTAATCCATAGTAAGTGTGAACAAAAGTTGAATGCCATTGTCCTTTTGAGATATTCTATTATGTAAGCTAATTATTAATATATCATATAATATATCGTGAGGTTAGAAACAAAAAATAAAATAAAGAAACATTTTTATTACCTACTAATTTCATATAAGAAATTGTATGAAATATTGTCATATATATCTCGCCCATTACCTAAATAATTACATTAGTACATTATGCTAAATATTACTGAAATTTAATAAACATCACTGTATTAAGTTAATGGGAAGAAACGCATCTACTTGAAAGTGCCTACATGTATGTTATGTATTTATATGTGTATCTCTCGGCATGTTGATGGCAGAAGTAATATACATCCCATCACAGACTGGAGGTTCAAGACGGTAATTAGTACATCCTTCTGTTGCTAACTAAAACACCACATCGCTTCTATTATGTCAATTTTCTTCGTGCACCAGTCATAGTTAATTTTCTATCCGAATGAAATACTCTAGTCTGGAGACTTGTTTCAACTGCTATATTTTAAGGATCAAAAAAGATAAGAAGAAAGTAACATATTCAGAAGCAACAATACGTTTCACACACATCACGCTAACACGAACGGAGGAAAATTATAACCTATGACTACAATTATTAGTTATACGAAAATTACTCGTACATCTTCATTAGAAGTAAGTAGTCGATACTACAGTTTATACACACGAGAAAAAAAGTCCCATGTACAGGTCAATGATCTACATAGTTGTTTTGTTTTAGTCGATAATAATCGTTTAAATGTAATTCAATTTTATCTACCTTCAATTCCATACAAAACATAAATAATCAATGCATGCGGGTTAAGACCGCGTGGTAATAATGTAACTATATACAATACAAAAATAAACAAAACCAAAATAAAATAAAATAAAAGTACAAAATCAATTAAACTCGACGTTTCGCCACTAATGCAAGTGGCTCCTTCAGGAGCAAAAGTAAGCAGAGAACACCAAAAGGTTAGTGTAACTCGACCTGTAAACCACACTGGAAAACCTTATTTTATTTAGCTTTTTTGTTTGTACAGTATTATGACGCGATCAAAACACAGAAACCTTGATAATAGAGACTCGGACCATGGACAAAATAAATATAAATTTTCTCAAATTTTCTCTCGTTTATGCTTGCACACTAAATTATGAAAAAGTTTTGATTACACATTAACACTATGACGTGCTTAAAACCCAGTAACCTTCACTGTTCCACGGAATCTGTGGTAGATAGAAAAAGATGTAGGGGTTGGCGCAAACTGAATCCGCTATCTCTGACTGTTTTCGAACTGGAAGGGGTTTTTGATGTTTTGCAAAACCCAGCCCTATATCTAGCTTTTCTTAGGTGCTATTGAAAAACGGTTTTGACATTCAGGCATTTTTCATCGGATGACATAAAGTTTATTTTGATTTTTTTTTATTTTTCTAATATAACCACAACTTGTGTTTTTTATATGGAACAGCCCGTATATTTAAAAAAATGAAAGGAAAACTGAAAAACAATTCAAAAAAAACAGAAATCTAAATAAACTTTGTGCCATCGGATGTAACTCAGAAAAGGATGTTGAAACATATACTATGGAAGATAAGAGCGTAATTTTCTGGAATAATCAGAAGAACCTGGAACAGACATCAGAATTTTCAATTTTCAAAAAATGATTGGGTAAATCAAAAACTTTTTTTTTTTCGATTTTATCTGCCGTTTTTCTTGTTCTTTCACGTAATATTCTGGTACACTATAGAACATCCTGGAACACACATACAATTTAATTTTTTTAGAAAGGAGGGCTAACGTCATACATGTAAACAAACATTAACTGTATTTACGCTAATTTTATTGTTTTCTCTGACATAGCAGGTTCCTCTATTCGGTTCGGTTCACCAGAATAGTAATAAGGTCAAGGTGTTGGAATGGCCTCCATATGATTATCTGTTCGTTCCAAGTCCGAGGATTGATAATTTCATCAGCGCAGAATGGCATTACCGTCCTGCAAATATTTAATTATTTAAGGCAATAGCACTATATGTCATTGTAAATTTACTACTTAGTTTAAAATGTTTTCTTTTAATACTTTTGTTAAATGTGTTGTCACCCTATTGCTGGTACAACATTTAGTTCATATACCTAGTTTGTCAAAAGCTTCCATCAATTTTATTTTATTAATGAGTAGGCAGAAATTTAAACTAACTGTAATGTAATATTTATTGTTCAGTAAGAAAGTATTTTCCATGAGATGTTTTAAACATGTAAATCGATAATGGGGCACGTTTTCTTTTCATTAAAAAAATCCATAAATTGTCATAGTAGTCCATAAATGATGTGTGATAAAATGAAAAATTAAAATAAAATTAATACGACACACCTATATTTATTATTACAGTTATGAAAATAGAACACTGGAATATGTGCTACGAAAATAGAACATTTTTCATCTCTTTCCATCTATTCATACAAGTTAATTTTGAACGCGGATATCCGGTGAGGTATTTATCACGGTTCTTTTTTTCTTGTATATCAACGGATACCTTAACTTTTCAACGGAGTTCAGGTTCCACGATTTTTCTCTATCTCCTTCTATCTCACTTTCTTTACTCGCCGTTTTCCATGATGCATATATACCATGCGTTTATAAAAATATAAATATATCATGGGCTTATTTTTGGGGACATGCCACGTTCTCTTCTATATTTGGCTACACGTTTTGTTTCGACCTGAACTTAAAGAAAGTAGGATAAAAGAAAACTATGGAATATGAATATATAAGTAATCATCTACGTATGTATTTTAAGGTCTGGACATATACGACATGTCATATGAAATTTTAGCGACAAATCTTTCTACAAGTGATGACATTTATATACGAAAATACCATATCTTCATATTTTATTGTAGACGAATAGGTATTCACGCTATAAATTTTTATGGGGACTCGTGCATGGTTGCTAGTTCATTAGTTTTTATAGCAAAACTTCCCGTTTTCTGACGTGTGGATTAGTTATAAATTCTTAACTATTTAATTTTAATTTTATAATGGGTTTAACAAAGTCAACAAAGATATTCATAACACTAATATGAGAAGAAAAGGGTTTATTAGACTTATGAATGTTGTGAAATGATCTAAGGCACATTGAATTCCAAACTTCTGATGCATTTCTAAATATAGAGAAAAAGTTATTCACATAAGATAGGACCGGCGCCAGTTTTTTTAAGTATATAAAAAAGCAAATATATTGGCATCAATACTTTCAAAATGTACTAAGAAAATTCCAAATATCTACTGCTTATGAAATCCTGAAATCTATACAGACGTCCATTAGAATATGGATCATATCAACATGAGGGTTTATACACCATGATCCAATTGTTCCGAATCATTTCTGAGAATAGACGATGGCATATTGATAATAGAAAGAGGTATCAGGTTATTTTACTTTCTTTCCAATCACACGTTACTAACGCCTTTTTGACCACACCAAAATATTAAATACCTACAACCAGTAAGTATAAAAACCAATCTATTGTACCCTACCAACAACCAAAAACCAAATCGTGAATAGAACATAGGTTGAAGAACTGCGCACGACTAGCAAAATGGAAAATCAAGAAAGAAAGAATGAAATGCTCCCAATAGCGAATGGCAAGTCGATCCGGATTTCAATTCTCTGGAAAAATGTCACCGTCCCGCCAGAGAATTGAACCGCGGCTCCTATCGTCATCCCACAACGATAGTCAGCCGCCTAACCACTGCGGCTATCGACCCGTTACTATATAGAATGCTATGATATCTTAAAGACATTATAAAATGTGAAAAATTAATTATGATCTTTTTTTAGGTTCCTATTGATTACTGCATATTCTTAAACGAACTCTGGAACACTTACGTAATTTAGGAGATTTTTCACACGCACGCAACGCCATACACATATTGCTCCAAATAAATAATAAACAAGGCCTTTTTCAGACTTAAATCTTTTCAACAGTCAATGTTCGAGCCAGAGCTGTTGTCGCACCCGTGTAATAAAATATGCATCGCGTGAGCACCGTATACGGTGAAACGCCAACGAACAGTCTTGCAAATCGGGGCAGTGTTGTGTTAAACTAACGTGACTTTTTGAACTATTACAGCAGCAGCCACGGCGGTTATAATCCGCTGAATCATTGATCACTCGATCGGGATGTAAGTGCATTAAAGGTTTCCGTAAATATTTGAGTAAGACTTAAGCCTCAACAGCTAGGATCTCTCTCTTGCACTTCTCAACTCGCCAGTTTCGCATATAATATGGATGATTTACTTTCGGATTCACATCTTTTCTTCATCGATTATTTTAAATTCCCCTCTTCGTTCCGAGATTCGTTTAACAGCTTCTGGGCTTTTAGGTAACGTATGTGCATGTCTTTTTGCCAGTAGATATTTTTATGCCGAGATACACGTGCTTGAGTATTCTGAATCATTCGTACTACACGAGGAAACTGAGCTAACAAAGCAATGACGTATTTAACAGATTAGATAATTGTTACGTCGATAATTTACTATTGTAGACAATGTGATTTCTTTATTTGATAGTGTGATCTGGCTAGCTAATATTTGTGTCTAATAATACATATAGTAATCTTAAATTCTGGAAGTAAAAATAGTACCTACCGAACTCAATCCATAGAAAGAACCTAATACTGACCAAAAATATTATACCAAATTCCATTTTCAGACATTTCAGATTTGACAGAAATCAAGGAGTTTGGCATACCTTAAAAGAAAAGCCGGGCTATTTTCACAGCAAGGCATAAAAAAGAAATCTCTTATAAAAATTTAATGACAGGCTATTTCGTATGAATGAGAAAGTTTTTCATCGAAATGTAAGATCGGATATATGTGAGCACAATACAACAACTATCGCGATAGGAAGAGTATTTTCCATTATTAGATTAGATTAGATTAGGAATGGGGTGGTCTTGCGAACCTGTTTCACCGCGACCTTTGCAGGTCTATTGTGATCCTCTTTTATCCTAGAGGATGCTCTTTAATTTTGCCTTCTTAATTAGACCTATCGTTTTTTAGAGCGGCTCTTTTATGTAGCCGTTACTGTGGAGTTCTCTACGGCCATTGCTAGAAACTTTGTCCTCGCTAGGCCATCCTAGTGGCGCAAAACATGAGCTGGGGTTTCTTCTTCCTCTTGACATAATCTGCAGAAAGCATCATCTGCCAAGCCGATGTTAAACATATGCCTATTCAGTCTGCAATGACCAGTCAACAGACCTACTATCACTTTGACTGTCTTCATGTCTTAACTCAGTAGGTCTTCAGTTCCCTTAGGGGTAGGTCCCAGTCTTTGTACGCCACCCAGCGTTTTGGCCGCCCCGCCTGTCGCACCTTTGCCCACCATACTACTCTCAAAGGTACTAGACGCAAGAGCTGCAAGAAAATAATAATTAATATATGTATTTTTTTACCTTTATGTACTTATCTTTTAATTCCTGATTTATTTCCACTTAGAGGTCAATAAAACAATAAATAATTAATTTATTCCATAACATATAATAATATGTTTTCGTTAAATAACTTCTTCAGCGGAAGAATAATAATAATAATTTATTGATTCAAAATAAAGGCTACAGAAACAGTCACCATATTATATATATATATACAAAAGAACCAATTAGCCAACTGTCAGCATTTGCTGTTCTTCCAAGTTGACTATAGGAGTAATACTAAACTAGACTAACACTAAATTACTACTAAAAACTATATTACAATTAAAAGGAAGGGACGAAGAACGAAGAAGAGTAGTAGAATGAGTACTTTTAGTATTTATTATACAGTTAGCCTTTCTACAAGAATTTCGGAAGTCCCTTGACCAACCGCTTGACAATAATTAGTTTTAGTGCAAGGTCGGAGATACTACATTTAGCGTGAAAAGTAAAACAATAAGAGAGCTTTTAGTGTGACATCTTAGATGTCTTTTATTTAGGCTAAGGTTGCGAACGACCCTTTAATCTCCTTACAAGCTTAGAACCGGCATTTAGGAGGTCTGTCTGAACTCAGCCAGCAGATGCTATAGAATACATTCGAGATAGCTCGGAGAACTATTAAGCTTAGAGAGCCTTGTAGCATGACAGTCAAGTCAGAACAAACTTCGCACAGTAAACTTGATGGGTGCAATGAGAGCTGCGTGGAGATTGTTAGTTTGATCAAAAAACCAAGTATCTAACAAAAACATTTGTGTTAAATATAGTCACAAATAAAACTTTTGTTAAATTAACAACGACATTTTTGTTAAAGCTTATTTGTGGGTTTAACAATCGCAAGAGTATTAATTTGTGTGTAATATTTTAGTTCTTTATTGTTGATTTAACACTTGGTATTAACAAATAGAAAAGTGCCAGTATAAAAATTATTGAATTATTATATAAGTGAAACATATACATATGTAATTCAACAATATACTTGCTACTATACAAGTGATTTTTGTTCGTTATTTAATACATTCTTTCGTTAAAAAATCAAAAATGTTTATATTATAAGATGAATACATTGCATTATGCAAGTTTTTAGTATTGTGGAACATTATTTCATATGTATCCATTAATCGAAAAATAATCATGCAATTTCAGAATATAAGATTTTGTATATAATAAATAATATGATTTACCAATGTAGAAATTGCTTAAGGAACAATAGCTCGTTATCAAATTGTTCTTGTCTAATAAAAAAGAAGGAAACTTTGGTTTTGGTTTTAAATTATATTTTTTTGCTCTGAACGGTTAGATTTGAGATTAAGATGGGACAAAAAAAATTAAAAACCTAAAAAATAATAATTCAAATGCTATCAGTTTGTTAATTAAACGAAGTAAATATATGAATGTATAAAAAATTAATAAAAAACATAATTGAATCTGATTTCCTACACTACTTAATCATTTATACGTACAACATTGTAAATAATCAATTAACGTTTAATTTATGCAAATACATTATCGTATACTTACTAAGAACGTCCGAATTGTTTCGTGTGGTTCTTTTCTGCACGTAACTAATATTATGGTTGCCGACGGTCATAATGATACATTATTTTTTTCCTAATCGAGTCTTGTTAACTTGAGCGGTTATTTAATCGCACCTTATTATTACGTCACAGTTTTTCCCTAAACAGTTGCTCGAGAATTATTTATTAAGCAGCCTTGACAACTGTCAATTAAATATCCCGGTTACAATAATACATAATAACGACAGTCAGGCAACTGAGTAGGTGGATCGCGTTTGTACTAACCCTTTTGGAACGCAACGACCAGACACACATTGTGCTCGCTTAAATGATACATGGTTTTATCACGAAACGATTTTGTTGCGACAGTTCATACATACATATACATACGCACATTCACACAGGCATTGCTCAGTCATATGAGGTGTGTCTCTTCATTTCAAGCGGCATATGTAGTCTCTCTCCGCCGCTCATCTACCTCGTGGCTTGTCATTACCAGTCTTTCTGCCATGTAGACATCATTATCGCCACCATCATCATTGTTGTAATCAGCCTCGCGAACAAGTGACCGACGCCGCGATCACATATCATTATTTTAATAAACGTGGGGGGATTTTGTCGAGACTTCACAGCGCGATTTGACGCATGTAGTTAACTCTTTTTCCGTTTCTAGCGCAGCTTTGACCTCGTCAATCAGAACGGTCAAGATAGTAAGATAGAATTTTGCTCGACGTTCGTACCATCGTGCACGTCTTAGAGTAGGCATTTATCAGTT
The DNA here is from genome assembly GCA_023690525.1 of Holotrichia oblita. Lineage (NCBI taxonomy): Eukaryota > Metazoa > Arthropoda > Insecta > Coleoptera > Scarabaeidae > Holotrichia > Holotrichia oblita. Next base: position 83,019,903 of record CM043015.1, on the reverse strand, counting down.
TTTAATTTGGTTGTTTGTGTATGTATAAAACCCATTTCAAGTGAAACATACCATTTGAACTACAGCATATATAAATGTTCACGTATAAAACTGTTTAAATGTTTTAAATGACTCAGTGAAATTTTGGTTACGACATACATCTGGTCAAGAAAAATTGCCTCTGATATTAACTATAGATTATCTATGTTAATACATATATCATTAAATTAATGATCTAAGATATATCTTATCCCACTAGTCCTCATCTAATGGCAGAGTGCAGAAAATGTCTTATGATACAAGTTTTTAAGTTGCTTTTTATTATTTTTTTTTACATTGGTAGCTATATGTAGTACCATACTACTAACTCGTTTCGCTTTATCAAGGCTTCCCAGCACGCCTATGCCCGTTGTGAGGGTGGTATGTAAGACATCGGGAGGGACATAGTGGATGTATGTATAGTAGCAGTACCTCATATTTCCTAATTATTGCCTTGTGACGTTCTTTCACTCACATCTACTACTACTTCAGGTGAAATCATTGTTCGTTGTTGAATTTTGTAGTTTTAAATAATTACTTTAATACCAGCCGAGTTACTTGTTTTGTCCCACTTTATATTTTAACAGCATTCTAAGAGTAGCAAATTTGAAAATTTTGCACAAATAAGGAAATATGGTTTTAGCTGACCCATGAAAGCTGTACAGGGTGAGACATTAGTGCATCAAAGCTCAATATATACATTAATGTTAAAGATATCAAAAAACGTTATGTATAAAAATCCTAGACAGTCAAGCTACATATTTTAAAAATATTTTCATTTATACAGGCTAGAACACTAAACACTTTAACCCACTAAACACCGAACAAGTTTTAACTAAAACTACGACGCGTTTCAACAGCAATGCTGTCATTATCAAGGCGATAATAAAACTGAGACTTTTATTATCAAAGGCCTGCACCAAGAGATCCAGTGAAGAATTTTATGATATTTTGCCAATATTGCGACAACTGTGTACCATCTTTGGCAAATTAAATGCGAATTTTTCAGCGAGAAATTTCCATTTACTAAATAAAGGCTATACTTTGAAGCAAATTTAATTTCTCTAAAAGAGAGTCCTGCTTTGATGAACTTCTTTAGAGTAATTAAATTCACTTTACAGCAAAGCCTGTATTTACAAAATCAACATTCCCCGATAAAAAAATCGCATTTAATTTGCCAAAGATGGTACAGACGACTTTACATCATTTAGTAAACCTATTTTATGCTATTTCATATTCTTGTTTGGATTTCGATACCAGCAATTATCATTATTTCATTAGAAATGTATTTTTTTTTGATAATGGAAACCGTTTAGGCTCTAGATCAAATTAGCATTTTTTGTAACATTTGAATATATTTTTGTTATTTAAAGGAATAACAGGATGTCTTCTGAACGGGTTGTTAATAAATACACACGTTTCCAATGAGCCGTGCCCAACCACTGCACGATCTAATACATTACCAAACAACTTCCTGCAATCTTACTGCATAATTATTAAGTTTAATTGTATACGGCTTTATTTTTATAACAAAACTGTAAATAGTAGAATCTTATCAATACTTATAATGACTATTATATGTATATCTTCTTATCGCCTCTTTGTTTGTTGAAAGTAGAATTAAAAAGTCTTGATATTACATGCACACAAGCAGCAAGAGATAAGGAAATACCGTTAGATAGGAGAGGACATCCTGGGCACACTCATGATGCAGAACGTTCATGAATTAAAAAGAAGAAATGATCCGTGTATATGCGTGTATGTCATCACAATACTGTGGAATATGTGTATGTATGTTACATGTATGTGTCGCTGTTAGTGGAGGAGCGGTGGTTGCGACCACTTGAATAATTTAAATCTGTCCATCGTACATTAATTACGATCCCGTGCGTTCCCCGTTTTAATTATTTAATGAATGGACGCATTGATACGATCGTTTCTCCCGATATATAATTATATTAATCACTCGGACGGGATGAAATGGAACAGAGGGTAAAGGGTTATTAGGAGTAGTGATGTGTTGTACAATCTAAACGTACTTCGTTCTCTCTAAATGATAATTTACTGTCATATGCGCTTTTACAAATGTCGAAATTCTTAATATTCGAACTTCTGCTGCTGTCTGAAGGAATGTGGGGTTTGATTCCGATAAATGAAAAATGTATGTTGAGTTAACTTGAAGTTTGTGATGTAATAAATAATTAAGTAAAATACTAGAATTTCCTCGTATATACTTACAAAAGTAATTTGTTTCCGGAATACATCGTTTTGCATTATTTTACATAACAAAACAAAGTACAATGTGCGTGTTAGCTTTTCTAGTAATATCCAGAAATTATCGATTTCCATGAACAAGAATCAACAGATGAGCTACAAAACTAGACTGTTTATTAATACCTGTGATCATACTCATTGTATCAACGCGTTTTACCTCGCAATAATATCATCAATATAAGTTTGAAAGTATGGCTTCTTTATTTATTGTACATAAAATACAATTGGTAGTTCGAATGTTTAAAAAGTTTTGCAAGTATTTACAGTTCCAGTTTTTAATACTTATAGGGTGAGTTTATCAATGTGAGGATAAATAAATTAACTTGCATATAAAATTTTATTTGTAAGATAATTACAATGAAACGTTTATTGAGTGTTAAATAGAAGTTATCTGCAAGATAAAGCATTGTAGTTGCTAAATGTTATCTGTCAGTTACTTACCTAACACTTTTATCCTCACATAAACCCACCCTTAATGTGTAAGAAGTATTGTACAAGAGTGTTTTAGTTTATTAATTTATCGAAATGTAAATCATGAATTTATCTATTGTTTGTCAAGATTACCACTGCAAAATGTTTTTTTTTAGTTTAAATATTAAGTAATTTACCTATTCTCGTTTAGATTGTTTGATCTAACAAAAACATATTACATGCAGAATTAACACGAGATTCATAGACACTTTCACAAATCCACATAACTCAGTAATTACCTGATTTAATGATATAACCGAATAAAATATTTCCAAATAATAATTCTCTTGATAACCCCAGATATGCTTTTACATTAATTAAACAAAACTTAGATTCATATTGATAGTAAGGAGATCCTCGCATGTACTCTGATGCTCGAAGATTATTGTAGGACTCTTAAAAAAATAGAAAAGTCATACATAACGTTGCGATCGACGACTTTAAAATCCATGCCCCTTTTCGACTGGTCGAACAAAACGAGCAACACTCTTCACGTCCTTAGTAATCGAGCGAAGTACGGACGCAGTCATTAAATTATTCCGGGGATGTGAATAACATTAACGAGCATGCATTGCCAGAGAATTCTAGATAGCGACTCTGAAGGTTGTTGCTCGTGCTGCTGTAGTTACTAATGCTTGCTCGTTCGGTATATGACTACTACTCTCCAACGGCTAGTTGGAAGGACAAGGTCGGCAGTATCGTATTTGTGTATATACATATACGTGGAAATAGACCGTAATGTCTGGAGAACGTTGCTAGCTCTGCTAGACTTGGTAATCACATAAATACTGTGTATGCACAGTCTTTTTATGCTAATTTTATTGCATTGGTTTGGAAAATGTGCGAAAATATAAGTTGCCGAAGAATTTTGTTAACCTGGCTTTTAAGAATAGATGAAAGTTTAATTTTCAGTTTTGCAGAATGTATTTTGTGAATTTCAAGTATTGTACGAGAGTAAGAGCTTTACGAGCTGTAAGATTCTAAAGAAATACGACTTTATTATATAATAAAGTGCAGTAATATATTAGTGCCAGTAAACAGGACGATGACCGTGTATGTTTCCTTCTTCTGCTGTTACAGTTCACTCCTAGTGTTACACTTGTCGGATAGTACGAGGTGATAGAAACGGATCTCCGTGGCGGTCTTGATCAGTTGCTTTGCTTAGGTGGTATCGTTATTGTTGCTACCGCGGCAGATTCGCGACTACTGCGTGGGAGTTTCCTTTTCTCCTGGCGAACTTGATTTACAACGGCAAATGATGATTTATGTCTTCCTATTTGTAAATATCTGAATGGACGTATGTATGTACGTAGACTTATGTACACGCTGTCCTATGCCCACTACTAAATAGTTCTTATTAAACTTTCACTAGCTTCTATTTTATGACTCGTTTCACAACATTGACGTAGAATAATATACCTGTTAATAATTATAGCAGTACGGGGGTGTTTACTTTCTCTTTCTTTTTCCTTTCTATCTTCGCCCTTTGCCTTTTTTCTTTCTTTTTAATCTGTAGTTTATAATGTTTTGTTAGATTGATTAAAAATTCTTTAGAGGCAGTAAATGTATATAACAAAGCGTAAACTACGTTGTTGAATACAATTATAATTGATAGTTTGACTGTTTGTGAATAGATGGCGCGTAATTTCTCATGGTCAAATTATGCTACAGTTCTCCCTTTGGTTTGACCAATATATTCGTTTATTTGTGTATTTCGCATACCCAGATAGTAGTAGTCCTCCGAAAAATACCTACATACAATTCGGCGGAAGCTAGATTTTTTGGCATTATTTTTCTGTAGCGAATATCTATTGGTTTGTTCTACAACAAATTTGCAAAACGTTTCACTAAAAGATAATGAAAAAGAATCTGTTGGTGTTTTGCATTGACTGACTTCTTAGGAGGGTGGAGGGTGGCACTGGAGTACAATCAATATGTATATTTGATTTAAGTTTGGTTTTTTCCACTTGAGGTTCAAGGCATTTGACTTTGATACCTGTGGTTTTGAAGCTGATGTTAGGTTTGATGTCGGTAATTGTGATGTTGATGGCTTTTGAAATCGTATATATTCGGACAATGGAATGTCATCGTCTGAATCATAATCACTAGTATCTGAGTCGTCACGATTTACTCTCTGCATTACGCATTCTGTTCTTAGCATATAGGGTCCCAAATAATTCAAACACGCTAGACGTTCATCATCGGTATTGTCACTATCTAGCTCAGTTTCATTTCCGTCTTTAGGAGGAATTGCAAAGATATCTACATTGCCATCATCAACGCTTTCTTCTAGGGATTCTAAAAGTTGAACAAGGCTAAGCCTGAAACGCGTAACAAACTATATGATTTATTTTATTCATTGTGTGGTACGGAGTCCCTTTTAAGGGACACAAAGAAAGAAAAGCTGGCAACAGTAGTCGGCACGAGCAAAACGAATTGCTTATAGGTTATATTTTGTCATAGAGTATTTACTACTAAACAACACAAAAAAATAATGCTATGATCAAAAGTAAAGTGCATAAAAATTACTTACTCCCATCCATGTACTATATAAATTGGGATCCACTTTACCAAACTGTTAACATACACAGTGAAAAATGGCGAGCGCGCATAGCAAGACTAAGAAGCTTAATAGTAGTACACATTATTTTAGTACTATCTAGCGACATTTTGTGTTGAAATTCCGTATAGTTAAAAAATATGTATTTTTGTGTGAATCCCTTAAAAGGGACCCTGTACACTAACGGGTTAATATTGAACAGCATTTAGCGACTAAGCTAAGTTAACTATTTCTTAAAGTGGAAACAACGATAATTGTAGGGGTGTGTTCGTATTTTCAGAATCTTGTCGCCATCTCCTATAAAGTGTTCCCATTACTGCTAATCTACAGGTCTCAGAATCGACAAACAGTGGCGGTGAAGCATCCAAGATCAAAGGAAATCTGCTGCATGCATATATGCGTTTACGGCGATTCTACTCCCCATCTCCTTTTTCTAGTTCGGATCTCCTGGGAGTCGCAAATATATGTATGTGTCGGCGGAACTAGATCGGGATGCCTCGTTTGCCAATGTGTATGAAACAGTGTGTGTATATGTTAAGAGAGAATGCGTCTGTAATGCAGGCATTACAAGTGATCATCTTCCGAATAGGGAATAGCTTTGAATTCGATAAAAGCGAAAATAAACGTATTAACCGTAATCTGGTGGGAAAGCTGGGGTTCCTCACCCAGAAGTAGATCAGTGTGCGTAAGAGTACATACACATACGTTATGCCCTAGATATGATATATCATGAGTATTTAATGTAAAGGAAGATTTCATGCATACATTTTTTTGTTTTTGAAAAGCAATTTTATTCAACATAGTATTTATTAGAAAGGTGGATTTGCTGCTTCGTGCACTAGAAACACTTTTCTCCTATGTTAAAAGTTACCAGTTTATAGAATCAGAAAAATTTTGTATCAGTAATCAAGCTGGTAATCGTGTAACTGCTGCCCAGTGAAACAACTAATTCTTCAGTCAGAGAACTATATTTCTTTCAAATAATTTTGTAACTTAGTAAATGCTTATTTATATCAAACAATATTTGTTTGACAACAAACTAAATATTGTTGAATAGACATATAATTGTTTGTTGCTATATTTTGGAGACTCAACAGATATATTTAGAATAATTTTTGGTTTATTATAATTTATTTTAAAAAATATTCCCACAGGATATAATTTTATCTGAGTCGAATACTATCATTTAATAGTAATGTCAGTGCTTTTCTTATTGTCACAATAAATTGCTTATAATGTAGGAATCTATAAAAGCTTACCATATAGAGAACGACTTTATCAGATCAATCATTTGTGAATAGATGGCGTGCCAAATAGCATAATCAATTCCTATCTATCGGAACCATGATTACTTTTCAGCGATTAAAATTAAACAAAACAGTTTAAAACTAGAATTTGGTTAACATATTGTTGAATTTACGAAATAACCTCATGGAGCACTCCATACTTACACTTCTAATAAAGTATTTTAAATCGTTCTAGTTACCTTTATTTTATAACCAACTAATTTTGCACGTTCGATATTTTAAGCTATGACAACGTTTTTCATAAGACAAAAAAAGAAGGAAGAAGACACCTGGCCTACATCACGAATAATGTAAAATTTCGTCATTTAATTTTAGTAGATAGTAAACATTGTTTTATGTTAAAAGCCATCCAGTATTTTATTTCTTGACAATGTAATCAAAGTGTATACTTGAGTCACTCAGATTCATCAAATACTCGGCTATGAATTATAACTTACCACTTATTGTAACTCAACAGAAACTACATCATTTGATCACCTACGTCAAAACCACAACTACATCTTTACCATAAGAGTTCATATTTTCATTATTAGAGATCATACATGCCCACGCGCATGTACACACGTTAGTGGATGTGAATTTTTCATCTTATAGTCGGATCAAAATATACATACTTGAGCAAGATAAATGCGGTAACCCGTAAAATAACAACATACTCCGAAGAAGAAGCGCCTTCGGGGGTGGTCACGGCCGCTTATAAGGACTCGAAAATCGCGTGTTGTTGGTCTTCGTTCACTGTCATTATTGTTTATTAAGTATGAAAGCACGTGAGGCGTGTAATCACGCGCAAACAAACAGCACAATATACACACATGCACATGTAGTGCGTATACGTGTGTATATGTACACATACATACATTTATACAATGCAGGTATTTATCGAGCAAATTAATCCACAACTCTGTCGGTACCTTTGTCTCTACCTAATCAGATAATTATCAGTTTGCCTTCCTATATAAGCATATACTATACGTGTACGCATGTGTGTGCCAGTGTTCTATATCGTATTAATTGACGTCTTATCAAGACCAATACGCTGTCCGGATGCTTTGCTTGCTAGCACCTCCCAAAACCTAGGAATTGGATTTCAATCCTTTAAAATACTCCCAATGCAATGGGACCTATATATTTGTATTGATTTTGTTATTTTGGTTGAAGCGTTTTAATTGATTGCTTCTCGTTACAGATGCAAAGTCCTAGTAATAAAATAATAGCCATTCTACTGCTATTAAAAACACGTTTCGATACGTCCTTGAATCAAAATTGGAAACACCGTAGGAAAGGTTGACATGTAGAGGACTAGGGGGTGACTTCCAGGATTGAAGAACAAGAATTACTATTAACGAGAATCCAGATACCTAATCCAACTCTTGTAATCAAAGTTTAAGCTTTGAGGTGTTCGTTATTAATGAATTTTTATTTTTTGGAAAAAATTTTTAGAAAAAATCTAAGTAAAATCTGCCTTCCATGGATAAAACGGTTTAATTTACTAGATCCGTGTGGAAACTTGCGTACATATTAACTTGGTTTCCATTGTTGCTGATTCTAGAACAGAATCCTTTTAACTTCTACACATATGTAAATACAAAATTTATACTAATCAATCGGCTTTGGGTTGATGTAGAGGACACTATCTACTTCACATCAGTGATCCTGAGATTATTTTATGTGACTTATATATCGCACAGAAATTTCTCATATCAGATTTCAGAGGATCAATTAAATATTGATCATATTTTACATACATCTTAAAATTATAAAAGTAATTGTGAGAGGACTATAAATAGCTATGATGCATTCTGTTTGTTTATTTGTTATTCTAAACCTTTACGATCGGCGTTGTATATAGCTGCGCGGTTTGTCCAGACGTGCACATATCAAATTTTTACGAGTGTTTTGATTCGGCATGCAGAAATACCGAAAATAAATTTCCCTTTTTTTCTGCTGTCGCAGCTTTTGCGACAAGGCCTTTTCACACACGTCTAACGGCGCGGGCGCTTGATTTACATAACCAGATTTATCGATATGTGCCTGCGTCTGGTCCGATTTGACTTTGAAAAACCATGACCTAGCCGTTTTCGACAAGTCGTCCTATCTCGACGTGTCTAATCGAATAATTATCGTTTATGATTCGATAAAAAGTTCTTGGTTGACGTTTATGTGGTCACGTGTTGTTTAAACATTTAAATATTCTAAATTGTATGAAGACAAACTCATATAAAATTGCATACCCAGGTTCGCCTGTATTGAATAATATAGTCCTTTTTATTATCATAAACTTACTTAACTTATCCCTTCTTTCTGTTAACAGATCATAAACTCTACTATTTATGGATGCTCTGCTGAGACTACATAACACATTCTATATATTTGCTTGACCTAGTTATTATCTTTTGGTATCTAGGCCACCCAAAATCGAATGGAACAAAATTTGTAACGTATACACAACACAAAATACTAAACTAACTAACTAAACTAACAAATCTTATCTATACATATACGCGAAAACAACCTTAGTATATTATAAGTACAGCTAATATAAAACAGTTTATCATTTATCGGACGAAAAACTGGTATTTTTAAATTTTTTAAATATTTGGATGTAATTTGTAACATTTGATCGGTATACTAAACTATTGGAAAAACTTTTTACTTCAAAGTTACATTTTTAAGAAATTATGCATTATAGAAAACTTATTGGGAAGCATGATACTGTAATAGTCTTAAAATAAGATAATCCTTTCATTATTTAAAAAGTACATAAGTAAGAACGCGGCAGTTCACCTTAAAAGCTTTTACTTAAGAGGCCCGACTACCATTTGACAGTTGGCGATGTTGCCACAGTTAAATTTTTTCATAATATAACGTTTTTATAATTTACTAAAAAAGTATTTTAAAATTGGGTTTCATACACACATGTGCAGATGTATTTTGAATGCTGATAGCAAATTTCAGTAATTAAATCTAAAAATTAATTGAGTAATCTCTATTCCCCTATCAAGGTAAACGGGAAAAGAGATTGTGAAGTTAATATCGAATATTAATAGACAAAATTGTATATGTAGATGTAAATATTTGTAGAAATATGTGTATAAAGCCCAATTTTCAAATTATATTAAAATAAAATCGAGCAAATGATTTATAGAATTATTTAGATATGGCACCGCTGTAAAATAATCAGCTGGTAGACGACCCTCTTAATGCACTACCCGCGCTCAGTGAATTAGCGCATTTTTCTTTTGCAAAGTTCGATTAGTGAGATTTGACAGCTTGATTTTTACTTGTTTGACAGAGTGTGCCGTTTACGCAGTATAAATAACTATCGTAAGGATCTATTATTGGGCAGTATATTCTAAAGTTTACTATGTTATGAAGAAAAAACAAGAATTACGATCTTGCTATGCTAAAATATATTGTTACTTTATACAACAATAATTTATCCTACAAAAAAAAAAGATCATTTGAACTGTTCTCAAAAACATCTTCCTTGGATTGGAAGAAATAAAAAAGGCAAATATATGGTGAGTCATCAACAGTACTATACGCAAGATAGGGGTTCAAATTTACAGTGGAAAGATGTGACTGGTCGAATTAGAACTAAAATACATCGTTTTAAATCGAACGGTGAATTTAATCGTAACTGTACAAAAATTACCTCAAAAAAAATCTTAGCAGACAGTATACTTGGATTGTTGGTCCAATACATCAAATCCGACATAAAATGAATCACACAAATCTATATCTTTGAAAAATATTATGTTATCATTAGTGGAGGAAAATGTGCATATGATATTGGAAATTTCTACAAAACAATATTCCAAGCACCCGTCATAGTTTTGGTTGTAGTCCGGATCTAAATCCTATAGAGAATTTAGTTAGGGGTTATCTTAAGACAATAAAGGAGATTGCACACTGAGGCGCGGCGAAGGGAAGGGAAATAGACGCGAAACCTGATGCGCATGTGCATGATACAATTTTTAATTACCTACAACAGTTATTTATCATTGTATGTGATAGTGACTTCATCAACATGAGCAGTTTATCATCTGACGTCTCTATGTACCGCACACTGAGGCGAGCCGAAGAGAAGCGACACCGAGATACTTGCACTAGTTGCTCTGAAAACTTTCCTCGCTTCTCCGCGCGGCGCACCAGTGTGCGGACACCGATTTGACAACGTGCGTTTTTCTCTGGCGTAATAAATTCGCTTCTCTTCTCTTCGCTTCGCCGCGCCTCAGTGTGCGAGCTCCTTAACGAAGTGACAGTTGATTGGTCGAAGCGGTATTACTCTCTAAAGGGTATTTCAAGAAATATTAATATTTATCTGCTGAAGGTTCCTTTATTACTGCCCACTTTATGTTTTAATTGTACTGAGAGAGGAAAGTGTGGAATTCTCTTTCGGGGAAGCGGATACATACATCAGTTACCGCCAAATGTGGCAGGGTACATATTTTAGCGTGTCATTGAAACTGATCAACTACAATTAAAATAAAATACATGTGATGGTTTTGTGCATAATTGTTAGCAGGTAATATATAAATCTTTAAAACTATTTTCTTAGAAATTACTAATGGTAATTTAAAATATCAATTTAGTAGGGGTCCCAATAACATTTGGCGGTAACTGTATAGTCCGCTCCAATCACGATCTGCACAACAATAGTTGTAACAATAGCCTTGGCAAACAATATCGTTTATTACATCGTTACAGCTGCACTCACCACATAATCAAACCTTTACCCAACATCTATACACTCTAATGATTAAAATTCAAATATTCATGGCGCATTGCATAAGTTAGAAAACACATTACACTCATTAAAATACATGGCAAAAGCTGCAGCGGTAATCCGACAAGCAATGCGGCATAGAATGCTGTTGTAACAAAGCCGTGGAAACATACAGAATATATACATACAGAATTTACACAGTAAGAGCTGCTGCTGTGGCAATTCGATTTGATAATCCGCTGCATAAGTATATTTTAAAATCACGAGATTCATTCATAATTTATTCTTCTATTTTTTTCTCTCCTTTAGAATGTATGTAGTAACAACATCGTCTTGTGAATTCCGTGTCGGTTGCTGTCATTAACAATTTTCAATACTTTGTCTTTTTCTTCTGTCTTAATTCCATTCTTAGACAATATCGACAACAAAAAGAAAAAGAAATAAAAATGCAATACCTATTTTATTTATATTATTATGTTTCTGCAATTTGAAAAGTTCCATACATTCATGTTTCATTCTCATTTTATGCATAGTGGTTTGCCACATGTAGTTGCATAAATATTGTTAATAAACACATATAGTACAATTACTTTAATGCAAAAATGTGAAAAGTCACAGAAAGTTGTTCACTGTTTACGATAGTTACATTTTTTTTCATAGTTAAATAGCTGTTCGTATTAAATCATATTTACGTACATACATATGTGATTATTAAAAAGATAATTTACGACTCACATTTTGCTAGGCAGAACGAAATTGTGATATTATTTTTTTTTAATTATTTATTATTTTACCAAGATTCATTTACTTATTTATATCAGTGAGAATTTAACATACGTTGCTTCTCACAACCCCTTGTTTTACCTTACCTGCATGACAATTTACAATTCCTATAACCATACCCCTCTCTTCTAACACGACCAGTATACATATAATACAACGCGCGCACTGTCATTTGCAAACACATCTTTAATTTCGTTCTCATTTTCCAGTTATCGACTCGGTTTATTATTCGGTCTTCTTTCCTTCTATTTAAAACGTACAAGTGCCCTCTAATTTGAAATCATCTATACTTAACAATCTCTTCTTTCCTTTGTATATGACGAACGGCGCCGTGGTAGATGGTACAGTGTGGCCAGCGCGCTCGGATTTCACGTCACCGCGGCTATATATTACTTCGATACTGGTTAGTATTACGTTCTTATTTATGACATTTGTAAATCACACAGCTGCCGCGATCGGCGCGGTACTCCTTGAAGATAATTAAACACTTGTTGTGGCGTATCAATTTGTTCTCTTAACGATTATAATAAAAGGTCAATAAATACCGAATGCATATTATGAGAATGCTAAGTATCGACGTAATCCGATAATTGGTGTGCGAAAAGAAATGAACTTTAAAATTAAATATTGGTCATTGATGCAATTGCGCTCGTATTAACCATGCTACAATATGCGACAGTGTTCTTATACCAATCTAATTTCTGTAATGTCTTAGATTACTTATTATGCACTTTTACATTATAAATATATGGTCAGCATTAGTATTATTACAGAATTTTGAACATACATGTCTGAACTTAAACTTTAACGAAGGGTGCATTATAATTGTAGATTGCAGATGCCAAACAGTGATGACTCATGACCAACACTTTTGTCTTAGTTCTGGCTCCACCTTCAAGGTGCTTCAGTAGGATACTTCTCTGCTATTATTATGTTGATAAATCAAACAGTGGCAGTTTTGTTTTGGGTTAGGCATTCATTGTAATTTTGTATTCGTCTTTTGGACTATTACTCACAAGCAAGAGTGAATATTAATCCAAATTTAATTAGAGAACTCTCAAAAGAACTTTAACAGCTAAGTAGCTTAGAAGCGAGTGTGCTGTACTAGTTTATTCGTTTCCATTCTGACTATAAATCATATTATATAGATAGATCTTTTACAACCATTGTAGTCCAGAATATCACTTACCTACAATTGACACGCTACGCTGCAGTAGCATATTCGTATTGTTTTGTTGTACAAAGTGTTATATTTAGATGTAAGCACGTATATTAATCTAGCATGCCCTAATACTCCCAAGTATTACCCTGCAGTTTTTCAAAATAATTATTTTTCTTCTCAATTCAGTTATATTGCTTTATGTAAGGTATCTAAATGTATTTATAAATTTAACATCTGCATTCTATGAGCTGTACAGAATAGAATCGATACTCCTCCCAATGAGTCATCTAATCGCAATGGATAATAATAAATAGTCATGTATACCGTATGTGAAATGTGTACACTGCATTTCATACATTAGTGCATTTTCAATGTAGTAAAAGTAATTGTGGAACACCCTATATATTTCCAAATCATGTGCTGCAGCAATGCATTCTCTGCGTCAAAGGTCCAGAGACCTAGTGACCAAGGCCAAGATCCACTACGTCCACTTCACTTCTCATTATCTTTACAACAAGTTGGTTTAGGTCATTGTTTGGTAACTCTCTGGTGGCACTTAATAGTGACTACGCTTTCTTAGAGTGCGCACTTATGAATTGATATTCGTGGTAGTCGTTGTTTAGGTTCTCGCAAATATTGCTGTCGGTTTCAGAAAATTAAGAAAACAAGTCTTCATTTTCTATAAAACACGTACTACGAAGAAATTTTTTGTGACTACTATAATAAATAATTATTTTTTTGGAGCTCGTCAGACACTAGAGAAAAATCTAGAAAATTAAAAAAATATTGTTTTATTTTATAATTGCATCATTATAAATTAGATGCAACAAAAAAGTAAAATAAAATCCTAATGACAATTTTTTTTTATTGTGACGGCACTTGTCGTTGCATAACGTTGGCAAATTAGGTTTAAGTTTCAAAAAACGACTACGTACTTGTGGTGCTTTGAAAATGATTAAAAATTTTACTCGAGATAACCGCTTTAGGTAATAACCAATAACAATTCATAATGTTACAGCAATCTTCTAGCGAAGCCTACTATATAACAAAATTTATTTTATTACTAAGTTTAAAGGCTAAACTCATAGATAGCATTCTTTCTTGCTTCTACATTATTATCATATGTGATTAATGTATATTAATTCCTATTTCTTTTTGTTTCAGGTAAGGTTTTATTACATCTCTCTTCGTCTATATGCAGCATTGGTAAGCTTTAAAGAGCTACTTCATGTAGTGGGATCATTCGTATATCCAGTCGACACTCGTTGTCAATATTCTTGTAGTGCCATGGTATTTTTTGACTACAGTATACCTGTTTAAAGTTTCAATTTATTACGCAATTAAACTATGCAATAATTTTAGCATATAGTGCCTTAACTTAACGAAAAAGCAAAAATTGCGAATTTGAATATATTTTTGAGTAATAGTTTATACTGAAGCCAGTTAGGGCAGTTGAAGAAAATCTGTTGTTTAATCTGTTGTTAAACTGCAACTGATTAGTACAGTAGTTTGTTGAATGTAGTATTCCCTAAATCTTGGCTATCATCTTTGATACCACCTCATATGACTTTTATAACTCATAAAACTTTTAACATACCACTTACTACTTGTTTTCACTTTCATGGAATTTTAAAACTAATACCTATTGTATAGTCATATAAGAAGGGTTTATGTACCGATCTCGTGCGGTTACAGTTTTACTAACTGAAATTATCTGGATCAAAGCCGGTCAACCTGCGGCACTCATATTCTTTAAACGCGGCGACAAATATTGATTTTCAGTTAAAGTAAATACATACGTATATGAAGTACCTAATAGTTTCTTTTGATATTTTGATACTATAAAACTTAATTAGCTCTAATCTAAATGCTTAGACATTCAAGTCACATTGCAATAATTCACAAAATATTCTATTTCTATAATTTTTAAATTTAAAATTAAATTAAAACTACTGCTAATTAATAGCGTTCTAATGTATTATTCTAGCAGAATGTGAATTGTAAATAGGTATGTAGACCATGCATTCATATCTATAACTAGCTTTAATGAATACAAACCTACATAACAGTGTGTTTGTTGATGTACACTTCATTAATTAAGATGAATATTTCCGCTGTCGATATATCGAGAAGTTAATTATGAAATATGGTTCAAAGCACCATGTAATAAACTTGCATAAATCTCTAACTGTTAACTCCTATACTAATTGTCAAGTAATAAAACGTTTTCCGGTATCTGAATAATAGTGTGCATTCCAATTAAGTGAAATAACTTTTGATACAATTTCCAAACATTAACTATTGTTAATTTTTCGGAATATTAAAGGTTTTTGGTCACTCTAATTTGCCTTCCGTTACGTAACGAGCTCTCGTGCTCAAACGAATTTTTAAAGTGGTTTAGCAGTTAGTACTTAGTTATTAACATAATAATTAATTATAGTAAAATTTGTTTCATAAATTGTTCAATAGAAGTTGATCGGTATTTTATTTATAAAATATGTACATAATGTTATTATTTTAGATTTTAGATAAACGCATCAGCAAAAATTGATGAATATTTTTTAATTAGTCATCGAATTATGCAATAGACAATTTAAATATTGATTTTTTTCTGTTGAATCCCGATAATAGATTCATTGTTGAATAAAAACAAGCTGTTACATGTTAAGAAATGTTTGCCTTCTTTCAAGCAAACGTAACCGTAGTTAATCAGAACAAATAGAAAACAATCTACGAAAACTTCGTTGTACATATGCAAGAGCACATTTGAGCACAATAGCTTGGATATATTGAGGGTGCCACATCAACTACTACATTGTTCTAGAATTGTTTCTGGCTTAGTATAGATGAGTAGCTTCAAATAACTCCAAACTATGCATTCAAGGAACTTTTGTATCGTCTCGTTAAAACTACTAATCGTAACTATTTATACAGGGCAATCCAAATTAAGTGTTCACCATTGATAACTTTGTTATTATTAAAGATACAAGATTGTTTAAATTAGCAAACTTGTAGTACTTTTAACGCTCTTTAAGATGGAAGAATAAAAAAACAAATGAGCAGCGCGTTTTCGAGTTTTGCCGAAAAATATGTTTTTTTTTCAAATGGAAACCCCTGTATATTATATCATTTTCTGCTAGAACTTTAATATTTAAACAAAAAATCTTATTAGAAATTTTTTACTGGGATTAAAAATACTTGAGTTATAATGAATAAACGAATACAGCCAAATAAGTTTTATAAACTTTATTTTATACATAAACTTATCATTAAAAGAAAATAAAAATCACTGATTTTTTCATAGAAGATGTTCAAAAATACCACCTTGTTCAATACATTTTTGTACACGCTTCCGAACTTCTCGAACTGCCTTCAGTATCCATCTATTTGGTTTATCTTTTCACTAACTGCAATATTTAGGGCGTTTACGTTTTCGTATCTTTGCTTATAAATTTGGGTCTTTAAATAACCCCATAAAAAATCAAGCGGCGTTAAATCTGGCGATCGGGAAGGCCACTGAATAGGACTATTTGTTCCTATCCATGAAGTGTTAATAATAGTATTTAAAAGTTGATGAGTACCTCTGTAGTTGTGCGCAGGTGCGCCATCCTGCTGAAAATGCAGATTCTGTCTACTTATGAGATCCAGATCGTCTAAGAAATTATTCAAAATTTCAGTCAAAAATTCTATGTACCTTTCACCAGTTAGCGTGCCCTCATAAAAGAAAGGACCAACAATCTTTGAACCAATTAAACTGCACCAATCATTAAAACTGAAACGGACTTGTGGGCGTCTTGGATGTACTAAAAGAATATTTTCGTTTGACCAGTAATGATGATTTTTTTTATTGTACATTCCAGAATTTGAGAAATTCGATTCATCGGTTCATAAAATATAACGAAAGTTGTTTCAATTTGGCGACAAAGGTTAAGATACCAGTGGCAAAAACTGGTTTGTAGTTATAAGGAATGAATTTGTGTTTCTTCAGAATCCTATGCACAGTACCTTGACTCAAATCAGATTCCTTGACAATATCTAGTATGGAATTCTCACGGTTAGCCTCAAAATATGCGATAACTGCAATTTCCGTGGCCTCGCTTTTTATAAAAGTCCTTTTTGTCCTTGTTTTGGCAAAAACACTCTCATTGCCTCTTAATTTTCGGTACAGTCTCCGAAAATATTGCTCATGTGGTTGTGTTCGGAGTGGATATAATTCAGCGTAGTGTTCTTTTGCCCTCCTAGAGGATTTTCACCACACTAAATAAGATTCAAACATATCACACTTTTCTGCATGGGTAAAAATCATTTTTTTATCAAATTAATAACTAGCAAAATGAAACTTATGAGTGAAAAACTAATAAAACTGTACTAATATTTGACGTTTGGTAGAAAGACTTATCGTCGTTTTCGTAGATACATAGAAATGCACTTGACTTAGCTGTTTTTGTTTATTTATTATAGCTCAAGTATTTTTAATCCCAGTAAAAGATTTTTTGTTTAAATATTGAAGTTCTAGCAGAAAATGATATAATAAACATTTGAAAAAAGACATATTTTTTGGCAAAACTCGAAAACGCGCTACTCATTTATTTTTTATTCTTCCATCTCAAAGAGCGTTAAAAGTACTACAAGTTTGCTAATTTAAACAATCTTGTATCTTTCATAATAACAAAGTTACCAATGGTGAACACTTAATTTGGATTACCCTGTATAAAGCAAAGCTAAATATGTACTCATTGCTGATCACTTTTGGCTAAAAGTCAGTTTCCTTTGGAATCGCTCGAAGGTCCATTTATCAAACATGAGATAACATGAGGCCTATCAACAATTATTCATTAAATTGAAGTTGTTAAAAGATGAAATGCAAGCAATAGTCAAGCGATTGGAATTTATTTATTGAAGAATGTTCATTAAACAAATCCAAAATTATATTTGTGCATCATCATAAAGATGTTGTTTTCAAAGCTGTGGTAACTATAAAAAGCTGCTAGGCCCACAAGATTGAATGAATACCTTGGGCAATTCAAAAACTTTAAGAAAGTCCAGAAACAGAAGCTGAAACTTTATCAAAAATTATTAGTAAAGCATAGTATAAGCACAATAGACTTACTGTACTGGTCAAAACTAAATTATATACATATTTGATGCGATTGCGAATGAAATTTAGGATAATAATATCGTCATAATAATCTAATCATATGGATATTAAGCAGACTTAGTACTGATATCTTATATGTATGTAGTACAGGTAGCAGCACTTATAACTATATACTGTTAATTGTCGACAAATAAGTCGAAACTACTTTTAAATAGATAGATCATCTTTTAATCACTATTGCAGCTCACTCTATGTCCTTCACATAGGAATTTTTAAGAAACAACAAATCTGATTTTCTTTTCATTCTTCAGAATGTTATATAATGGCTCTTAGCTCACTCTGAACTTTAAAAGGTTATTTAAATTAAGGTATATACATGTACTTTAAACAAAAACTTCTAAAACAGTAAAATACAGATATCTATTATACACTATACATTATTCAGCACGTCAACAGTTCGTCGTATATATTTCTTTCAATACACAAATAAATGTTTATACGTAGTATTATTTACATATATACGAACATTTTATGTCCAACGCATGACTAACAAGGAAATTTCTTTCTGGCGCTAAAAGCTTTCAGGAAAACGTGGCGTGGTAAAATTCGTTTCTGCAATGCCTTATACATAATAATCATTGCTTATAAATACTAAATATATGTTTTACTACTACCCATTATCCTTTTTACGACTACACTTTCCGCTGCACTTTATTACATGAATTTCTCTTCTGTAATTTCTATGCCCGTAAATTACGGACGCTAATCGATTAGAGAAGTGTTTAGTATAACATGAAAGTGTACCATATTCAAAAATACTATACGTCTAGGAAATGTGTATTTCTGATTCTTCGTGAGTGATCCGTCTTCAATAACCCTTTGTTCCCTTACTCATGTCTATTTCGTTTGTCGTCTCCAGAAAACACCACATTCATATACAACTCCGGCAGCATATACAATCATGAGCCCCGGTTAAATGATCCGGCTTTTGCACGTCAAGCCGACACGAAAACGTTCTGCTGTAGATTCGCGTCGGTATCTTTATTACCGATCTGTTATCGTAAATTCACCACCTATCGTGACACATTCTTGAAAAAATCCCCGTACCAAATACGTTAGAAACGAAGTGTGTGCGTGAACACATCACTGCACACATTCAGGCGTTTCATATAGGTTATTTGATATGCATACTTACTTTTTTTTATATATATCGGGCTTAGTTTGTGTAAATGGTAAGTGTGAGAAAAGATTTCGAAAGAGGGCAAACGCACAAAATCGAACAAACATATACATATTTACCTCAAACAGAAGGGAAGATGAAGGGAGAAAAGAACAGTGACAATAAATTTTTATTTCCTACGTTCTTTATTATAAAATTTTTCACTTCTTTGTCTAACTTGATATTGTTCAGTTAATATAGATTTTATGACTACAGACAACATACAGAGTATGCAGTACATTCACATCATTATATTTCCGTCAATGAACAATGTTATTCAAATCTAGTAAACTTTACGTAATTAAGATGATCGTGGAGCTAGTGGGGTTAGCAGTCAATGGAAAAATCCTTATTAAAAGGAAATAAGACTCATTTATCTAAACCTTAAGCTTTCGATTTTTATTAAAATCTTCCTCAGAAGGTAATTCTACAAGAAAATATCCAAGTACAAAAGCGGTAACAGTAATCATAAATAATAACTTACGATTAGAGTAAGAAGCTAGCAGTCACAGAACAAAACAGTTTTGTTCTGTGAAGAAGCTAGCAGTCACAGAACAAAACTGTTTTGTTCTGTGACTGCTAGCTTCTTACTCTAATTGTAAGTTTTTATTTATGATTACTGTTACCGCTTTTGTACTTGGATATTTTCATGTAGAATTACCTTCTGAAGAAGATTTTAATAAAAATCGAAAGCTTAAGGTTTAGATAAATGAGTCTTATTTCCTTTTAATAAGGATTTTTCCATTGGCTGCTAACCCCACTAGCTCCACGATCATCTTAATTATGTTTAGTTAACGTTGTGACAGCCGTTACTTCCCCTCTACTAGTAAACTATGCGATGCGATGAGAAACTATCGAAACAAATGGATGCGCATACCGAGAAACCTCTGCATTTTTCATTATGTTTTAAGGACCGTATAGGTAACATACAAAAAATCATAAATGCAGTCGTAACCAGAAAATAATGAGATCAGTCTAACGAAACATTTTCACAAAATTTTCATCCTAACATGTTCATCACGCAAGGTTTCTGAAAGACAGATATTTATCATTTCAAATACTTTCCATATTCTACACAATATTCAAACATGTCGACTCGCCTAGTGGAGCCTTTTAATACAATACGATCTTTTTTCAATCCAATGAAAAGTATTTAGAGAATATTTCTATAAAGAATTCACTTTCAGCATTTGCAGAGTAACTTATACACATGAAACGAGAAGCAGGCAGGCATCATTTACTTTTGTGGTAATTGAGAAATTAGAAATAGAAGACTAAAACAGTAGATTGAAAAGTTATTAGAAAAGTTTTAGAGCTAAATGTAAATTCAAGAAAAGACAAAAAGGAAGGAAAAAAAGAAAAATTTGGTGTAACATTCTTTTGAGAATGATAACTACTCTATAGCATTGTGTAGTTGTACTACTAACAATAAGTCTAGTTGTCATGATTTCTGGTGTTTACGTGCAAACCGTTGTATCTTCTACCACAACTTATCATCTAAGGTTGTGTTTGGATAACGTGCTTTGTGGGTATCTGGGATTATTTGCTGGAGGTAGATTATTCTAGTATGTATCTTGAAAATGGATAAAATGCCCGACCACCAAATTTTCAGAAGCCCTAGTGGCACCCTGAATGATTTTTCCAGACGGAAGTACAGACATTGAAGAAGCAAAGATTTATATTTGCAGTGACGGTCAAGCCGCATTAAACGTTTTAAAAGCAGCAAAAGAATACAAAGAATTTTGGATGTATTTCTTAAAACTCTGAATTCATAGATTTTAATAAAGCAATTTGTAGCATTATTGTTTTCTTCTATCGTTATTTTTATGAAGCAGTAAATTTTTCAAATTACAAAAATATCCATCGTATCCATTGGTGTCAAATTTAACATGTTCATTTAAACGGCATTTTAAAGAAAGACGTTATTCTTACACCTACTACCGATGCGACGTATACTTCTGTTCTGTGGTAATGCCAAATCGCTGACTCACCTAAAATTACTTCCGAAGCCAGCTTAAACACACAATTGAAAAGAATTATTTTGTTTCTTGAACGATTTAACAGGCAATGAACTGTAAAGAAATGCGCACGTGTTTCCGGTACCATATCTATTTTTATAATTATGTAGGTTATTTCTACCCTATTTATACATATTCTTTTTATATAAACGTCATTATTTGGTTGTCCAATTTGTTTGTTTTGTTGGAAAATCGCTGATGCATCCTGTTGAGAGAGAAGATTGTTATTATGATTTAGTACATGCTACTGAAACTACGGTTGAATACGAAAACAGAAAATATGTCGCATCGTCAACACTTACAAAATAAAGAGTAAATAAATACTCTATGGGTGTTCTCCTACAATTTATAAATAGTCATCGTGTTAATTTGAAAAATAGGTGTCTACTACGAGGGGAAATTTTAATGTAATAGTATCTCCTTGTCAAGCTACAGTGGCATTTGTTTGGTTAAATTGGAATTAAGCTTTTTTTTAGATATGAAGTTTCCGGGACCATAAAAGACATTAATTTGCCTAACGAAAGTTATGTATAAATCTCTTAAATTATAAGTACATTTTTTGCCATTATAATAGTTTTCAGACTGTGTGAAAGCTTGCGGAATTTACTTTAGCAAAATAATATATTAGGTATGAGATGTACAGGCATCAATAAAATTAAAATACAACCTTTAATAATATTAATAAAGTTTTTTTTACTAAGAAAAAATCTTCTTTGAGCTTATCACCCTATAGTATGTGTACCATAAATTTCTATTATTAAATTATGATTTAAAACAGCCAGTGTCCTGTAATTTTTTTGTAGATTCTCAAACTGACAGTGTACATTTTTATTCATAAAAACAAAAAATGGTGAAGAAATTTTAACATTGTTTTATTGACTTGCACCTTTGAAACGTGCATTAAATTGCAGGTTGACTGAACTGGTCAAAAGCAAGGAATTGATTACTATCGCAAGAATACATGATATTCATCTGCCTATTGTTACAAAATCCATACTAAAGTTACGTAAAAGTTATAATTTATCATCGATGTTGCATTTTTTTATACACAGTCAATTCATTTTGGTTTTCTTTTTACTATATCCAACTAACATAAACGCTCTTGATGATCATCTTTTGCGTTTTTGTAAATAAAACAGGTTTCAAAATTCCTAGCATTTTTGTCTTTGTGTAAATGAATTATATAAAAATATTTCTTTATAGAAGGACGCGTTTGTACATTTGTAAACAAACTAAAGTTTTGTTTGTAAATGTTTTTGTTATCTTTGACCTAAACAATAGATGAACTAACGTCTTTAAACAATGTGTAGCGATATAGGGACAACGCGTATTGTTTTTGGTGGTAATTTTGCCGGATGTTGTTTGAACTTAAAGAATAAAAACCTGTAGTATTTCCAGAAAATAGCTTCATCGAAGGTTATTGTTGGTGTATTCGGATTTACAGCTCCTGACGGCAAACTATAGCGCCAGGTACTGCCATCACAATACACGGTGTTCCACAGAGGGAATCGGGAGTATTGTAACAATTTTCCTCGTTATTGTTAGGGTTCACCGCCGTGCTAGTGGATTTCTAAAAGCCATTGATAATTTTGATTAATGGTGATTGAACCGATAGAAACAAAGACCCGTACATGGGTAAAATGTATTCGCAGTGCGACCGTTAAGGTACTTGTTTCGATTATTTACTCTAACGAAATTAAAGGAGTGATCCACGGCGTCCTTTGTCAGACCGATTTTCCCATACTACCGATACTAACGTACCGCACATATAAATGGTCTTGTTTACCACACACTGTTAATAATGCAGCGGTCGTGTGTTTGGTTGAATCTATTGCGTACACTGCTGCATATTGCATGTGGACGCGGGCGATTCCAGTTAAAGTTCTACGTTGTACCAGCTCTAGTTGTGTGACTGTCGAGTAAATACGATATTCAGTTAAAAAGTTGAATAGCTCCGCGAAGTGCGAAGTTTTATTGTAACGGTACTCAGTACGTTCTACATTAATTTTGTAAAAATATGTCTTTCGTGTTGTATACATGTAGCCAAATTTCTATAGTGCGAAATGAACTTTCTAAACACAGAATTTGTATTTTTTAATATCTTCGGTATATTATGCATCGAAATTAATACTGGATTACAAAGAAACACAGACTATTTACAATAATGGTAACTCAAAACAGCGAAATTTCTATAGGTACATTAACACAAAATTAAGAAATAAAATAAATACATAAAAAGCTGATCATTCTTTCTGAAGTTGGTAGTGAGTGCTCTATTCAAAATAACTTCAAACATCCGGGTCTTCATACTGTCTATCAATTTAGTCAATATTGAAATAGGAATATCATTCCAACACTTCATTATCGCAGATTTGAGTTCTTTTATTTTATCGTATTGTTTATTATTGGCATACGCCTCTCTTGCCAATATTCTCTAAAGATTTTCTATGAGATTCAGATCGCGCGAGCGAACAGACCATTGTAATAAATTGATTTCCTTCTGATGAAACTACTCCTTTGTTTGCCTGGAATTATGGTTAGCTGCATTGTCTTGCTGAAGTATCTAGTCTTGCATCGAAAATTGTTCTGAGCTCTACCTGTGCTCTAAGGCTGGACTTAAAGTCCCTAAGCCTTCTATTCTCTTAGAGGTGGCTTCCAGTCTTACCACGGAATCACATTCTTGCGTTCAACTTATACCGAGCTATTTGATGTTCCTTCTTGGCGGCATTAATTACCCGTATCAAGTACCCGCCGAGTGGCGACGTATCTGAGTCTAGCTCCTCCAAGTGCTGGGCTTCCCCAACGGCTTCTCTGACCGAGCAACGCTCTGTAGCGTGTTCCTGGCCAGCGTCATCGCGTCGGGGTTGGTATCTCGAGGTCTTTATGTATTTGTGCGTTTGTTATAAACCAGGGTGCGTTAACGATGACACGTAGCACACTGTTTTGCAAAACATTGAGTTTCTCAACTTGCGTTTTAGCAGCGCTGGACCAGGTGAGGGCGCCATAAGTCAGTATCGGTAGGAGAAACACCATGTAGATCTTAAATTTTGAGCTTTAAGCTCAAAGAGCTCTTATTGCAGATTAGCAGAGCGAGAGCCCACCGCGCCGCCGGGAATCGAGTGGTGGAAATTGTTCGCCAAAGTTTATCAACACTATTTTTAGAAGAAATAACATATTTATTGTTTGAGGCTTCTTTGTTATGGATAAATGCAGCCCAAACCATTATACTAGTCACCAAAATTTCGGCTCATACCAACTTGCGCAAATCCTGCCAATAATATTTGAAACCATTAAGCCCGCCCAAGTTAAATTTCTTCATAAAATTTTACTTTGTTCCTCTCACGATCCCATCACATCCCTTCAATTTGGTAAGCACGGATCATTTGGTCTAGAATGTAAGGCGACGAAAATATTGCTTTACTTTTTGAATATCACGCTACCTGTTATGTGGAGTTATGTAGATTGTTGTGTAACGAAATAAAAACATGGAATTGGAATAAAAACATGGAATGACCTTAAAAATTGTAAGCCAACTTGTTCTCGAAATATGCATATTTGACATTACGATTTTGTTTCAATTCTGTTGAAGGTTCACTAGAGATTAGCATAGTGGTTTCTATATGGATATATGTTACTAAACATTTCGCAAAGCTCTTGCCGTGTCCTGATTTAATCTCCATAACCTAGCCAGTATTTCATATTTTTGTCGCTCTGTCAGACGTATGCTATTATGAAGCTACGACTGTGGTTATGATAGCATAAAATATAACATAAAATGTCAAATAATTATGCTCATAATATCTATGCTTACATTCAATTGGCATATCTGTCCATCTTGATTCGGAGATCTAAAGCGGGCTACAGATGATCTGATTTGGTCGGTCTGACCGTCGACCCAATCAAATCAGAAGCTACAAACAGACTGCCTGATTTCGTCAGTTAATTCTCGTTTCTTATACGGAAAACGCGTGTTATAATGTCTGGTATTTTATCAAAGCGCCAAAAAGTTGCAGTCGCGCTAATTGCAGCATTTAATCTTGAGCATAGAAAAAAAAAATATGGACAAAAAAATGGTTACGTGAACGAAAAAGACTTAGCCACATGACCTTATTGAAGGAACTAGAAAGTGATGATTTTCGTAATTATTTGAGAATGGATGACGTCAGTTACGCGGCCCTCATGTTTTCAATTTTCTTTTTTTAGTACGGCAATACTAGCATTTGCATCTATAAGTTTTAATTTTTCGACCAATATTTCCAGTGCTTGATTCCTTGCATCTATAGCAGCTATATTGTTTGCAAGAAGTATCCCACAAACAAGAAAAATCTGTATATAATTCTAAAAATTCTATTATAACGTCGCGTTCAGTTACCGCCACACTTATTCCTTGACGTTCAAAATACTACTGACGTACCAGATCGTCCGACAGTCCTACAGATGATGGGATGTCAGACGGTCAGAGAGGGTGGCTCGGCCATCTGACAAGACCCAACAAGAATTCTGTCAGGTGACGCAGCTACAGACGATCTGATATTACGCCTGATCTGACCAAATCGGTCTGACCGCCTGATCAAATCATACAGTCTGTAGCCCGCTTAATGAAGAGGATATATCAGAAACGCAGTTATGTCTGAAATATAATATTTCAAATGTAAGTTTGTTGAAAAGCTTTGAGTTAGGACTTTTCATAAATATGTATGTCAAAAGGCTATAGTATGTCATTAACAAGTACCGATGATGCCGCGAATAATTTGATGATGAGTATGATGGCATCCATTCGATATACGATCATTGGTATATCGCTGATTGTATAGAGACCTCATATTTTCTGGCGATTGATCTGCAGAATCTCTTCGTCTTAAACGCGAATGAACGACCTTCCAACCACTTCAGAAAGTTCAGTTCATAACTAAATGTAAATATTGTTTTGTAGTAAGTAAAGGCTTTGTAATCATCAGAGAAATTAAATTTGTTGCTGAGAAAAGCCTTTATATGCTAAAAACTGCTTTTGGAACTCATTAGTATTGTAACTATACTACCACACATTCATTTATATCAATACACGTTCCCGGGCTTAATAAAAATTGAAAAGAAGGAACTAAATGTGTATACTCATATATTCTTATAACTTCTCAAGAGTCTTTTAATCTTACTCTGTAGACGCGTTTCGTGTGCCATTCTCTTCCCTTCTGTGTATTTATTTTTGGCCAATTTTGTCTTTTTTATTTGGATAGGAACCTTCGTGATGGGGTCTGAGACAATCGTGCGTCTATTTCGTTCGACGAACGATGAAATATTCACACCTGAATCGTTTTTTTTTTCGGTCATTTTGGTATCGTGTGCTGCGGTTTAACATAAGTGGCTAAAGTTTTCCAAGCACGTAACTATAACGAAAACAAACAAGATAAATGTGTACACATGTGTGTACATATTAGTAGGTATTTTGTTTCTCGTAGATATATTCTGTGTTACATAAATAAACCTTCTAATTACCTGGTATTTTCCTTTATCGGTATTCATACGGTATGAAGGCTGCGCACTATACATGCAAAATTACTGATACTTTACATTCAAGGCATGATGTGGCACAGCATTGCGGAAATAACTAGAAATCTTATGTATCTAATCTAGTTAAGTAAAGCTTTTGATTTATATTATAGTTATAAAGAAGACTTACATTTTTGAAGGATGATTTCTAAATGTAGTTTCCTAATTTGTTTTCGTAATATGAAACGTTAAACTGCGTAATCCATTCACATATATTTCTAAGTAGATTGTATCTCTGATTAAATCAACTGAACCAATTCGTATGGCATACGGGGAAAGTAGGTACAGCTTTTCAAATAAAATTAATCGTTCTATCAAAATCTTATAGTTTTTTAATTTTTTTTTGTAACAGTTCGTTCTATTGTTAACTTTAAAAAGTAAGTACTTAATGGATATCTGCACCTGTAGATGAAATCGGATACTAAAGAAAGAACCATCCTTAACTATCTAAAATTATAATCGTAATAATAGTAATAAGCACCAATTAAAACAAGACATATTTCACTTAACGGAAAGTGTAATCACGTCGCTAATATTTTTCTTAAAGACATCATAGATGACTGCACCAACTTGAAAGTTACGAATTCAGACTATAGTTACAAGCCTATAAAATTTTAATGTGGTACTTCGGCGAGACAGCCTGTATCTATATGTTTTAGTGCTTTTGTAATAAGTCCAGCTTTGAGACAGTTTATACCCTAGTAAAGCTGCTTAATGTCCATGACAAAGACATATTATTGCATTATAATTGCGGTCGTATAGTTCAACACTTTGAGTTTTTAACCCTTAAGTACTGACGTACCAATTTTAGCACATAGTCACGGATGTGTCGTCTGTGGGACTACCTATTGGTTTTTGATTATTTTTTGCAAAAAAAAACAAATAATACTATATGTACTGCTACATAAATTCATATCTTGGAATAACAGAAAGTATAGAGTATACAAAACAACAAAATGCCATTTTGATAACAGGATTTATTATAGGATGGCAAAATATAACAGAATAGCTTATGTTTTCAAACCGAGTCAAATTAAAACAAAACTAAAAAAGATATGGTTTTCCTTTCAGTTCTGGAATATTATATAACCCTTTATAAATAAATTGAAACGCAAGAAACTAAATAAAACCCTTGGTAAAACAGTTATTACTGAAAGAGAAAATGTTACTCTACACAAAGCCAGCTACATTTGTACTGACGCGTAGTCTACTAGGCGACGAATCATTTTCTAATTACAATTACATCGATACTATTCGCCCAAAATCGATTTTGCTTCGGCAGTGTACTTCATATGTCTTCAATTGAGAGTAGACTGAGAAATAGATTTCTGCGAAAATAAATTAAAAAAATACATTCATTTAAATATTACGAGTAGTCTGCGAGACGATACGTCAGTACTTAAGGGTTAATTGCAGGAAAGCTTAGTTCGCTTGTGTGTGCGCGTATGTCTGTATAGAAGTATAGGACGTTTAATCTTTATGATTTATTTTTTATAGTTTCATGTTTTTAAATGCCATTTTAACGTGCGGTTTTATGATGGAAGTAAGGATTATTCGTTCTTAGGTATATTGCCTCTTATATTAATACTTGAAAAATATGTAGCGTATTTTTTATGTCTATATAATAGTAGAAATGCTGGAAAGTAGATGAAAAATTAAAGGACTAGCCGACATAATAGATTAATGTTTACTTATAAAATGTGTTTTTGTCGGCTTTATTGTTTATATTATAAGATCGTCAAATAAATGTGATATGTAAAAATGTTAGACATTTACTTTTTAGTAATTTGTTTGAAAACAATAGAATCATTGAATGAAACATCAAATATTTAAGTCGTACCATATACATATATATGTACCTGCAAAATTTTAAATAAAACGTACAGTTTTATTAATTATCCTAAATGCAAGCTAAATTCCGTTTGAAACGATGTATCACATGTCCCGGTTTTCTAGCCAATTAAAAGTATGAATCGATATCGAAATTGTCACTATCCGGTTATCTGAATTGAAATTGTTTCATTTGGACATGCAGGCGGCGAAAAAACTTAAACGATCTAATGCCATGCACTGTTTATTAAAACAATTTTAATAACATAAAGCTGATTTAAAATAAAAATATTTGAATTATCGTGTATTATTTTAAGAACTGTTGCGATTTACGCTTGTGTCCGCCTTAAATTTCGAAAGAAAAAAAGATATTGCAAACTTACCAATAAATAATAGATTCATAATGTAAAATTATACCCAATTATATAGGTGTTCATTTTTGGAGCTACGTAACACAATTTCTCAATTTTAAGTAGAACACATAGACATTATTTCATTTTACGATTCCTCCCATTATTGTCATCAATCTTTTTAGTATTCCCTACATCGTATTTTTCAGCAAGAAACGTAAATAAAGATTTAGCCTTAAGGCGAATTTAATTACACTGAAAAAGTTTATTAAAGTGGTGCCCTTTTTAGAGAAATAAAATCTGGCGTTGAAAAATTCGCATTTAATTTGAAAAAATGGTACATCGAGAGAATTTTCTGTATACAAGTTAGAACATTTCCAAACTAATGCTTAACATTTTTATTTTAAAATCATTGTCTAGTCTATTGAAAATTATCTTTTTCTTGAAAGTTTCTTAAGTTTGAATAGGCAGCCATTTGTATTATTAGTTCTTTGCTTTAAATATGAACATTCATTTAAATACTCGTAAGTACTTTATTTTTTGCTTTTAAATATCAAACTAAAGATACTTGCCTGCAAAAATAAGTGCTGTCTATTTAATTTCTGTTTACATTCATATTTAAGAGAAATGAAAACAAACCGATTTAAAAAATGAACTGCTTCTTCACCATTATCTATAATATCAGGTTCGTATTTTATGTGTATATGTAGTTGGAAGACGGTAACGGAGTACTGGTAACTAATATTTTTTTTATTGATTAAGTTCTTGATTGAATATGTCGAATTCTCGTTCTGGAATGCTAACTTCTTCAGGACAACTGTTAAATAACAATAACAATAATAAGACATAAGCAAAAAATTACAAAATAGAATAATCACTGAGACTACTTACTCTGAATTGAACTTTATATTAAATAATTAAAATTATTCGACGTTGTAATTTGATAAATACGATACATTATAAAATTTTTAAAACACAGCTGTGTCAATTTTAAAATCATACATAAATGCAAAGACGTTATGGTACGGTGGATTTTACTATGAGTGAACTTAACTCGAAGAATACAACAAAAAGAACAAAACGGAATGTGGAAAATTTGTAACACGCAACTGTTGTGGTACACATCTACCTGTAACTGTTATGGTGCTTTCGTACTAAATAAGTTTCTCTACACCCTATTACTAAAGAAAGTCTTAACCGTTTTTAGAAGAATGTTTCTCAAACCAATCAGGAAGATATGTATGTTGCATATGCACAATTTAATAGCTACTGGAAATGGAAAGCGGGTATTAACATTCTCAATGTTCAGGTTTTTACCGCAATCTTAGAAAAGTCGCGGAAAGATACGCGAGTCTATAGCAAATATGGTGAATCAACCACCGCGATCATGTCATATCTGCTTCCGTATGTGTCTAATTTAGAACAACAAACTCAATTAAGCCGTCCTCCGGTTGTAAATTAAAGAAACGTAGAGAAGTGAAGAGCGAAATGTAAACAGCGGAATGGGTACACACAACAAAGACTACTATAACTATACTCCGATCCAACGACTAACCATACCATACCATACCATCAGTACCTACTTCAGTGTTACATAATCAGTGGGCTGTCATAAAGATCCAATGAATACATATTAAGGCTGTCACTACATCGGCGGTGTCTTTGATGCCTCGTTTTAGACACGCGAGTTTCGCTCCGTCCTTGTTGCGCGGAGGCTAACCGACTATGTTGAAATGATAGCATCGTGTGCTGCGCGCGTCAATGAAAACACTCAGTCTCCGAGACTTGAGAAACGGAAATACTATGTGCTGGTATACCGTACCATATCATCTCTTTCTATTATACATACATATATAGGCGATAATCGCAGCTGTCTGATACTAAGTAATTTGTGCGTAATTAATTTGTTGTAAGAAACGAGAAAATATGACAACTATTTTAAAGAGCGTCGGTAACTGTGTCGGTTACCTATACGAATTTCTTTTTTCTATACTAGACATCCCATTCCATTAATTTTAACAGCCATTAAAGTATACGTCTAATTAAGGAAACTCGAGTTTGATGTTTGATTTCATGCTGGTATTGAATATGTTCGTTTTCCAAACGTCACATTTCCTTTGTGGTTCGGTTAACGTTGGTTCGTTTAATTAAAAAATTTCACATCTACACTTCCTAACTTTGTTGGTCACCCAGCGTCACAGATGTGGAGGATATTTTTATGGATGTACCAAGGTAAGTTAACACCTTTCAACAACCCCTCTATACTTTGTAGCGCACAGCACCGATTATTGCTGAAGATAGAGCAGGTACAGATATCCTGCAGTTTTAGTTTAAGTTCTGAAACGTTTCCTCAGTTTCTAAAGATCGTAAAGTAACCAATAACTAGAAATAAACAGGAACGTTTATGCAGGAAGAAAGTAGACTACAGAAACAAATACAAAACATCAAGTTTGAATTGTGCGTGATGTTTTTGCAGCCGCAATAACGCTTTACCACCTTTATTTTTGTTGAATAATCATATTCTAACCCAGAGAGTTTACTTTTTACTAACTTTAAGGTTGTCTAAAACCATGTTTTTTTTTAAGTACAACTTCAATATTTACGAACATATTGCAGCTGCTGAGAAGTGGATAAATAATTCGTTACTTTCCATCTCTAAAGATAACTTCTACGATTAGGCGCTAACATTTGAGAATTTTGAAAATTGAGATAAAATTAAGATATGTGGCAATACTATCGTTATTTCCGGAAAGTGAATTTTTCGTCAGCAATTTAGTATACATCAGCACGTACTAAACAAATTTAATAAATAGTATTCTGTAAAAAAGAAATAAATGTTAAGCATCAGTACTGTGAATGAATAGACATACCAAAGAAAATTATATAAAATGATGTTTTATAATTAATTTTTGTCTAATTAATTATGAGCCGGTGCCGGTTTCATGTAAATGAATTTCGTTTTTGCATGTTAAATAAGCAATTTCCAACGAATGTTGGTGCCCGGTCGACAGAGTCCCCGCTTATTCAAGCCGGGAATCTACAGTACGCTGACGGTAAAAGCAACTACAGCAAAGCAGCCAGTACAGAGCGAAATGCTCGCACAAAGAGAATAATAAAACAAACACAATGCAGTTCTAAAAATCCATTAGTAGGCTATACTGACCGTCGCTCACCCGTGGAGAGATGTCAGCTGACGATCTTAATACCGGGAACTTTGAAAAAGAAACTTCTAAACCGCTTGTAAATAAATATCACGCATTGTCGCGAAAACCTCCATCCGTTGTCTATGTGCGTTGATTAAAAATGGAGAACCACAGGCTGATTTGCAGCGCTTTTTTTCTTATCCACGGAATCAATGCGTGCATTTTGTAGTTATTGCATGGCGAAGAAAGTGAGATGAATTGTTTCTCTAGAAGTTGAGGTTTCTTGTATTTTTGACTTGTTTTGCATTCTATATCAATATGTTATGTGCAATTTTATTTTGTATATTTAAAAATATCAATAATTAATGACATACATGACGTAAACAACAGCGCAGTACAAAAGAATTTCACGTTGTATATATGTATATCTTTTTCTATTTCACAATAATTTTAAGTGAAGTTCGAATAATCATTTAAAAATTGTATATTTTTGTAAACCAGAACTGAAATTGTACTATAACAATTATGGAATTATGGTGCAAGATTTCAGACTTCAACCGTGGAATTGACTGAACGAAACTTAAAAGCATTTCCTTTGAAAGTTTATGAAGTAAACACCATTATCCTTTTATCGTCCGTTTTGTGTATTCCTACAAAAATTGGTTATCGATAGGCTACACCTAAGTGCCCATACTTAATAATAATTTGATTTGGTAGTATCTATTAAAAACATTAGTATTGTGTCCAAATTACCCCCAAAAGTAGTTCATTCATCCAAAAACCCACTTCAAATTATAGCATAGACTGACTACAATATTCTATGTCCCCATTATTGGATATACATGTAGGGACAGGAATACACAAAGCTTTGATTAACTATAAGTTTATTGATAATAGTAATAGATCAGCATAATAACACCAAAAAACTGACAGCTCTAAACTGACAACTATAAAACTGACTCCAAGTTTTACTTATTTTCTCTCCGCCAACTGTCTGTCGTCTTCTTACTGTAGGGTTAGCATTCCTACATACATATTCTATGTATATCCCATGTTCGCTTTGCCAATTTGAAATCCTCGAATTCTTTTGAACATTTTTCCAAAATTTTAGCTGCATACATTATATATTTCCTCAAATACTTAATAAAATCGAAATTTCGCTATTGGAACGATGCAGAAGTAACCTATAACAATCTCGGGAACAACCAAAATCTAAAATTTTCGCAAACTGAGGGCGATCTTTACTTAGGCGGAGTGTTACTTTCATGAATTATTTCAGGAAGTGTGCATGACAGAAGGATCAAAAATGATTTTCGTCTTTTTTTACACTGTCTTTTGAACTCTAGAATGATGTAGAACAATCCTAGAACATCACGGAACAGGAAAATGTCGATGTGTTCTATTGTTTCGGGGACTACAAGGTTAAAATTTCATAACAATGTTCAGCAATCAGCACGATCTGGAACACAATCTGGAATAACAAAAATTGGGAATTTCGAAAAGGGAATAAATCTATGTTTCTATTCATAAGCGTGGAAATAATTAAATATTACATATAAGTTATTATATATACAGGGTGTCTCTAAAAGGTGCGGAAAAAGCTCTACCACACATTTCTGAGGGCAAAATATGGCGATCTAACCCAACTTACCTCAATCCAAAAATGGATGCTTTCGGAGATACAGAGTGTCAACAGTTCAATTTGGTTTTAGTTTTTTATAAATAATTTCGGTAATAATTGGTATATTGTCACAATATTTGGGTAAGGGGGTTTCGTGGGGTAAAAAATTTAAATCTGCTCTCATTTTCATTGCAAAATGTAGCGGGCGCCACCTGCGGTATATGGTATCCATTTAAAACGCAATAAGTTTTTTGAGACACACTGTATTTAACTTTTAAATAAAAATTCTTATTCTCCAATGTTTTTTTACCTAGAAAAGGTATTCAACTGGACACAATTTGAAGAGAAGGCGTTTCAATAAAATAACTGTCACTAAAAATTGACGTTAAAGCGAATCCTAAAAAAAACATACATTTTCGTCGAAATAGATGTTTCGTGGTTGATGTACATTGTTGTTTTTTTTATTCGGTGTGTGTTTTTAATTGCGAGTAGTTTTGAAATTTCGTGAGAATCAGCAAGTCGGCGAATTACCAAAAATTTGCAGATTTATTTTCATTATGGACGTACATTATAGCAACGAATAAATGACCGACATGTTATTGGTTTATGGATATTGCCAAGGAAATAGTTTACAGTCTTGCCGAGTATACAGCGAAAGATTTTCGAATCGCCGCACACCAAACCATAAAACCTGTGCGGCAGTTGAAAGACGTCCTCGTGAAACGGTAGGTTTGCGCCTGTTTCTATTAATTATGGTCGTGCACGAACGGTAAAGACTCCGGAAGTTGAGAAAGATATTTTAGATCGGATTGAGGAAAATCCAAAACTCAGCAGTAGACGATTGGGCTTAGAAGTAGGTGTAAGCAAAGATACTGTTAATAGAGTAACTAGAGAACAACTTCTGCACCCGTTTCATGTTCAATGGGCACATGATCTGTTACCCTGTTATTTTACAACCTCGGCTAAATGGCGAAAATTATTTGGAACTTCTTCAAAACGATTTACCAGACTTATTAGATCCCCTGCCGTTGGAACATAGAAGAAGAATGTGGATTATGCATGACGGTGCTCATTTTACGTTAAACGTATGTAATTATTTGAATGAAGAGTATCCAAATAGATGGATAGGTAGAGGCAATGATGCCCCCGCAAATTGGCCAGCTCGATTCCTTGACATGACGCCGATGGATTACTTCTTATGAGGAGCTTTGAAAACTTTCGTGTATTCTAGACCAGTAGATACTGCAGATGAATTAAGGGGACGTATTCAAACTGGAATTGACACTTTGAGAAAGTATGAAGAAATGCTCCAGAGCGTTCAGTTTAATTTTTTACGACGTATTAATCTTTGTACCTACACACGAAAATGGAGGACATTTTGAACATTTGTTGAAAGCATTTAATTAACTGTTTTTGTTTATAACTCCGTGTTGACTGTTTTTATTCGAAAATAAAATCACATTTTTTGCTTTTGTAATGTGGGTGTTATTCTTGTGGCACTTTTGGACTGAGGTAAGTTGAGTTAGATCGCCATATTTTGCCCTCAGAAGTGAATTTCTGATTTTTTTATATCCAGATTACTCATAAACGGCTGCTCCAATCAACTCCTACAAGGTATACCTTTTCTCGGTAAAAAACATTGGAGAACAAGAATTTTTATTTAAAAGTTAAATACAGTGTGTCTCAAAAAAGTTATTACGTTTTAAATGGATACAATATGCCGCAGGTGGCGCCCTCTACATTTTGCAATGAAAATGAGAGCAGATTTAAATTTGTTACCCCACGAAACCCTCCCTTACCCAAATATTGTGACAATATACCAATTATTACAGCAATTATTTACAAAAAACTAAAACCATATTGAAGTTTTGATACTCTGCATCTTCTTAAATAAAATGTCATAAATTCATTCATGTCATAATGTTGCTCATTAGTCCTTTTTGAGAGAATGTTAATATGTATTACTTCTATATAATCCAAATATATTAAAGGATCCATTAAGAGCTATTAAATGGGACAGATCGTCATTTCTGATATAACAGTGGAAGACAAGTCGTCAGATTACTTTTCGTCTATTTTATCTAGAGAATTGCCTTACCAATTAATGGATTTTTGATTTGTAATTCCTCTAATAGTAGCGGACAAAACCGTTACGAATTTTGGACCGTCATCATTACAAAAGGGAACGTAAAGTAATAACGTACGACTTCGAAATTCACTCTACTGTTTACAAAATACATTTCCCAATTCTATAGCGTCTGCAAACAATAATTTTTCTACCTGGGATTTCAGAAAATAAACATTCCACTTTAAAATCAACACGGATATTGTCTATTAAACCAACCGCTCACGAAAACGTTTACGACCAAATTTAGAAATTACAAACGGAGTCACGCCACCGCCCATATTTCTGATAAATAGCAAATACTATGTAACAGTGTATCTGCACTCTCTCTTACTTTAGTACTTACCCAGCGTTATAAATGTATGTGTATTTATGAAAATGGCATATGAGTAGACCTCTAGGGTGCAAACGGTACGTCTAGTGCATTGGAGCGAAACAGAAAACGGGTTTAGTAGTCAGTGATTGACATTTAACCACTCCCAGGTATTCTTGGACGTCTTAGTGACTTGTATTTCGTAGAAGGACCGAACCTGTGGAATAGTTTATGACCCTCATGTGGCTACAAAAAAATGTCTATTATCTAACAGGTCATTTTATTTTCTGGCTAAACGAGAAATACACCCGGCGAGATGATGAGATTCCGTTTGTGAAAATTAATTGTGAGACGCCTTGCCTCGTTGTATCGCGGACCCGAATTTAATATGTTATTAATTTGT
The DNA here is from genome assembly GCA_023690525.1 of Holotrichia oblita. NCBI lineage: Eukaryota > Metazoa > Arthropoda > Insecta > Coleoptera > Scarabaeidae > Holotrichia > Holotrichia oblita. Next base: position 82,982,932 of record CM043015.1, on the reverse strand, counting down.
CCGTTTTGATAAATTAATTAAAATCGGAAGATGAAAAGCGCACAGTGATAATATTCTGTAGTAGGGTAATCGTTGTTAGTTATTAGTAGTACCAGTTGTTAGTTTGTTAGTGTGAAGTAGTTTTTCTTGTCATACAATTACTAATGGTTCTCCTAAAATATATTTGATAAAGATTGAATTGGAATTTTGAATTTCTGTTGTAATGCTAGATGCTAGATTTTTTGACTGACTAGACATCACATTTAACTGGCAGATAAACAATTCTGTTACTAATCTAATAATTGTTATAAATAATGTTTCCTGAAAAGTTTAGTGATTCACGAAAATTCTTTTCTCTTACTAAACTACACTTTTATAATTGGGTTTGGTTTTAGGAGCTTGGTAGTTTCTACTCAAAATTCTCGGCTAAATATTTACAAAGAGCACTGGCAACTGTCATCGTCAGATTTGCTTTATATAAGAACAACACCTTTTTGCAGCGCCCTCTCTAGAAGTTTGTACCTACTATGTTCAAATTCTAGTAAATATCTCGGACACTATAATTGACATGAAACCAATTTTTAGAATACAACTTGAAATACCTATGTTATCTAGTCTCAAAGAGCACCTACATTAATTTTGAGAAAAATGGGAGGAGACATATTCAATACCCATACTTCAAAGTGTGTTACAAAAATTTAAATAAAGTACAAAGTCTTCTGTCGAGTAGAAATCATTTGGGCATGTTTGTAATCTTTTAATAGCTAAAATTTTAATAGAACCTCAATGTATTTATATCAATTTAAAAAGAACACATAATATTTTTGTGTCATCGACTCATTTCTTTTATTGGAATAGTTTGCAAATAGTGCGTTGTTGTCCTCACGTTTGTGGAATTCTTTCGGACTTGAACTACATACATACGTTTCAGCTCAGTTCAACTAACATGTTTACATCCAACAGATTTATATTTGTTAAAAACTATTATGATTTGAATTTGTATTTGTATGTATGTATGTACTTGATTGATGTGACAACATAAAAATCCTCCACTTCATTACATTTATTTTTTGAAAATATTTATCTCCACAGCAATTAACTCGTACAAGAGCTACAGCATTAAAAAACATGTAAATTTATACAACGTTATTATCTTCTTTCGTTGCAGATCCCATACATATACCCACCTAAATGTGGCCTTAATTTGTTAATCTTCCTACCTCTCGGTGTTTGCCGCTGACCATTATCTCGTGTCTTGAGGGTGCTTTTCAGTCAAAACAGTGCCCGGGCGCTGAGGCGATAACGTCCCGATAAGAAGATTTACCGCGTACCGGTCGAGATGTGTCTTTCTGAGATATGCATCCCCGCTCGTATATAGGAAATACACATTCGTTGGATCTTCCTACTCTTTCTCTTTCGTTTTGGTGGTGACTCGTTTACCTACTAATACAAATTGACAAGTTGCCGGCAGCGTTGTTGTATCGTGAAGAAAGAGAAGTCAGTCAGTCATTCGATCAGTCAGTCCCAGCTTGCCGGCGTTGGGCCACCCACATTTACCAAACCACTCCGGCTCCTTTGCGTTACGTGTAGTTATGGCCTCGGATGCCATAACGATTACGTTGTTTGTATAATAAGGTCGCTCTGGTCTATGCAGAATATCGTGCAACTATTACGATTGCATCTGTAAATAATTCCAAGAAATTATTAGTATTACATATGTATTTAGTTTTCTATGCAACAGTTTAATGTTGATAATGTTCTTACCATTCCGAGAACAATAGAAATACAAGTCGTTTTACACTGATTAGATTGTATTTGCTTATGGTCGTATAAAATAGATGGCCAAAAGTCTCTCTTTAACCAACTACAATAATAGAAAAAAGCATTTAATACATCTCCTGCAAAACTATTTTGAATCCGCAGTTTAAATAGTTTGATCGTGCATATGACACAACATATCATCGTTAACAGGTCGGAATTATTATCAAATCTTTCTGGATGATCTCTTTTCACTTTATTTGTTGTTTACTTTCCATAGGCCCCACCTGATTTGTAAATATTCGACAAAAATCTTTCCTAACAGTGGAAACAGAATCAGTTCTTTAATTATTTGGTTAATATACATCGTTATTATAGTCAGTCGATGTGCAGTTAGTTTGATTGCTAGTTTATAGTAAGCATAAACTCGAAAATACTCTGGCGGAGGTTTCGTAGGTGGTTACTGTATAGCAAATTGTTTGGTCGTTAACGCGATGAGTATGCGTAATTTTAAAAGTAATGGGTGTTTTTTATTAAGTCAGAGAGTGAGTACCTACACTAAATGCGCATGTTTTCTGTATTTGTGGGAAAGTGGTACAAGAAACGGTTAAATGCTGAAGTTTTGAGTCATTGGCCAGTCGAGAAATTCTTCCACACCTTCCTATTACGATTTGAACATTTTGTCAAGGGCTTGAAAGATATTAGCGACTGTTCTAAATATATTTATCCTACATGACCACAGTATGAAAACAACTAAATCATCGTTTATAGCCAAAATTTATGTCCTTATAAAAGATTATGAAGATAAACAATGGAATTTGATGTCTGAATTAGTGTCGTAGAACAAAATAAGTTTGATATTCGATTCTTAAGTCCCATCGCGTATATAATAACTCGTTAAAGTGTTATCATATCAAGAGGAAGCACAGAATCTTTAAATGATTATCAAACAATTCGTACATACATATAATGGAATAAATGTCAAAAGCTTCTTGTAGATTGAGATGAATAAACAATTTTTTCTTGTAAAGTTTCGCGTTATTTAAGGTATTGTGATCATCATTTGTACTTGGCTTTAATTTTCACTCGGATAGACTTTCTTTCCTGTGGCAGTATACAGGATGTTTCGCGAGGAATAATAAATATTGTTGGAGGTGGTAGTATAGACCAACTGGAATAAGAAATTCCGTATGATTAGAGACACCATTGATTACGTTTTTTGTTTTGCGCGTTCATACTCCAGCTGTTCTATGGTTATTTAAAGATTGTCGTGGCAGTATTAAAAACTAATAATTGATTTTCAAGTAATTTGTTTTATTTGACCTACAAATGGAAATATATGAGATTAGAAAATAAGTATTACTAACTGTAGTATCTTACATCGGTAGTCTGATGAAATATCGGTATGCCATTGTGGAGACAAATTTGTCTGACAAATTGTGTCTGTGTGGTATCTTGTTATGACAATCAGTGGATTGGGATCCATTATCTACATTTTCTTGAAAACAAGCTTCGAGCATCAGTGGAAGAGGTTCCTTTGTATAAAAAAATGAGTGTGTTCTTCAGGCATGAAGGGCTCCTGTACTTATCATGGCGCATAAGTGATGATTCTTGGCCACCAAGGTATTCGGATCTAATCCATTTAGTTTTTTTCCTGTGAGAATGATTAAAAGCCGAAGTCTACAAACAACAAACAAGTAAACATAAGAGACAAGTTGAGTGTTTGGATTAGGAGAAGTTCTGTCCTAATATAAGAATGTCAAGGCGACTTTAGAAGAGCTGTTTATCCACTTTTTCGCACTTGCATAGCTATTTAAATAATTTGTTATTTCTTCCCCATGATGTCAAGAATAACTCACCTGTTCGGTACATGTACTATATAACATTAATTCTGTTCTACACATAATACATAATAAACGCAACTTAGTGCAATGCTAACGAACATACTATGTAATAGGCTTCGATGACGGTTGGTACTACTGGAAGAAATCAGTGCACTCTTGACAAATCTAAGCCATTTTAACTGCATTAATCTGCAGTTAAAAGAAACAATTCAGCTTACGAATAGGTAATTAATAATTGTTGTTATATTATCGTAAGTTATCAGTGGCCTTGTTAGTTCGATCCAAGAAATCGATATACATATTATGTTTGTGTATACATAAATATCTATCATTGTTGAATCTTTATTGTTCGAATCCTCTAGGTATCATTTATCTAACATACATAATCTTGGTATTTATCTAAAAGCTTTATAATATAATACATTTAGAGTCGATGTTTGGCGAAGATTATTTGACAAAGATTTTATCGGTTTCGAAACCGACATTTTCGTCCAAATACATAGGATATTTTAGCACGTTTCGGGTCAATTGTAAACAGAAAGTGTGAAGAGATAAATGAATTTGTGCCCAACCCAAACTCATACCCTACGCCCCTCATAAAATTATTTTTATCGCTACAACCGTGGTAGTGGTCATGCAGTATACATGCAGCAGGTATTTACATACATAATCTGAAAATAGGTCAATTAAATTTGTTGCGTTGTCATTACTGTTTATTTGATTTAGGGGAAATTGGTAAAATTTCACGGAAATTACACAACACTTGTTATTTCTGGTGATTAGCTTTTATGTAATTGCATACAACGATTGTACTGGGGCTTAGTTGTGATAATTACCTATCATACATGTAATATCGATAACAGAAGTGAGTGTACTCTATATTCTTATATATAGTAAAAAATATGTGTTCGTATATACCTTAGTACACAGCTGTCAGATCCCATATATTATTTAAAATCTAGTAAATCTTCGATAACCGTACGGCCTTATCTTATTTGAACTAGATAAAGCCTTATTAAATGTACTAATATCCTAATTTATATACAGTGGTTATTGCTAAAATTGAAACAATACTTTTTAAATCAAAAACATATTTCAAAAACAAATAAATGAATTGAATGAAGTTCTACGTTCGTACTACAATATCGGCAGTAGTTCATAATGCGTATGTTTTCAAATCGCTATAAAATAATAAATCATGTTCATTCGTGTTTGATTTAATTGGACTTACGTGAACGTGACATAAAATACAAAAAAGCTATTGCATCGTTTTTGCGTTTACAACCCTTGATCGGATTATATTTAGATAGAATTAATTCCGTCCGATTCAGATATTAAATGAAAGTGAATTGAAATTGTTCTATATTACTGTATATCCGCGCAAAACTAACAACGTATGGTTAAATTATTCTGCTGCAATTTGCACACTGGTACTCATCAAAATGTAAATTAAATATGAATGGAAAACGATTTCATATTCTACGTACATACATACATACGTTACAGAGATATACTCCTATCATTAATGAACCACATTGCGATGCACATACTGTGTACCTATGTGTGTTATTACAGTGATATGTACAGTGTTATTTTTAGCTCTTTTACGTTATGTAGTTATTATAGTATGTAGTCCGTTGAAGTTTGATCAAACCTGTTTTTTTTTGTCCTTTTGGCAGGCAAAATAATGACGATATTATTAGGTTACTACTAAAATAACAATGTCAATATTTTTTTTATTAACGTATAAGTAAATAATGGATTTGCATGTAAAGCTCCTAAGCCCGCTGTGTAATTATTGTGATATGTTTTTATATTGTTTAAGACGAGGTTAGCATACATTGATGTCATAGATATTCTGTACTACAATTACTAACTCTTCACTGTCATAAATTAACCCAGGATTTTTGTATAATAAAATAATATCTCAAAACAATTGAACACTACAATAATGTAATGCCTAATGTCAAATTAACACTGCAATTAATAAAAGCCAGGCAATATGGAGATTGTATGTAAAAATGTTAAGAAATGCAAATCGATTAGTCGAAGAATGGCTACAACGTTGTTTGATCTTTTTGGTGGACATTTTGAACATTTATTGTGAGATCCGTTATATCCCGAACATTTGGCTTGAATAATTACATAAATATTACTTAATAACCTTATCTCACTATATGATTTAATGTCCTTTTACTGTATTTTTTTCATGGCTAATTTGATATTTTAACAATTATTTTGAAAAAGCTCACCTTTCATTAAGAAAATATTAAATATCTCAGAAATTAATGATTTTAGATATAGGAAGTGGTTAATAAAAATGAGAGTGCATACAGTGGCCTTCCCTTTCTTAATATAAAATAGAGGGTGTTCCATTTCAAGAAGATGAGAAAATAATAAATTTTCGTTTTGAATCGCCCTGTACACAGTTTTCGCAGTATTGGCAAAATATCACTTTGCTATGAAACTGTAACAATGTAAAAAAATCATTCCAGTACAAAAATAATTTCAAGTTGTTTCGTGTGGAATACACAGGACGTTGAACACAGAACGATTTTCAGACAAAATTGACCATAATTTCTGAAATACTCAGTATACCTCAATGAAACTGTATATCGAAGGAATGAGGAAGATATGCTTAATCTAAATTTGAAATAATATATAGTGTGTTCCATTTAAGAAAATGTATATTTGGTTCACCCTGGCAATATGAAACATTCTGTATATACGAAAATAATTTTAAAATATGTATGATTTTTGTATATAACATTTTGTGATATCTTTAATATTAATGGATATATTGAGCTTTGACGCACTAATGCCTCACCCTGTATATGTTAGGTCGATAAGGGAGCAGGACATTAAATTATTTGCAATTATACAGGTTGCTTCAAAAAGTCAGCATACCAAAGTTCTACTATTTCTAATGGGACACCCAGTTCTAATTAAATTAACACTTATATGAACATTCAACACATTAATAACTATAAAAGGTCAAGTTCCTAACGTGCTACTTGAATTGTAGATTGAGAACAAACGACATTACGTAACAATTTTTGCTGCAAACGCAGTTTGTCCTTGCGCGTGTGAGGAAGCTTTTAATAATGGCCTCTTTGATGAAGGATGGTCAATTACATACATTCTTCCAATGTAATGAAAGCATTGTCTAGTTTTTACGCGGTAATAAGTTCATCGCTTTTTCATCACGGGGACTTTTTGTGGTTTAATTATTGAATGGCTCTAAAGAAACCCAAATCGTGGACATTGAAATCGGGGCTGTTTGGTGGTTGACAAATTATTCAATCTACTTTCTGTACCAACGCGAACAACTGCAATGTGGTTTACCATTACTTTGTTGGATTTTCGGCTACCAATAGGCCATTTTTCTTTTATCACGGGAATTAATTTCTGCGCAGTCGTTGCAATATAGACTGATCGAATAACGAAGGATGTTGTCACTACTAAAGCATCTCGTTGATTTTTTGAGTCTCCTTTTGGTGGTTCTTGCAGGATAGAAAGTTAAACACCAACTTTTCCATTAAAGTCAAATTTTTTATGAGGATGGTGGTCACGTTCGTGCAGTAGCGACAACGAACACAGCTTTAATCAAAATTTTTTACTTTTGCACAATCGAATTGGTATTTCCTCGTTAAGAGCAATAGTGAATGTACGCCAACATTTCTTTAAACCCATTGGATGAGTCACATAATGTACTGAGTGTATAGTTTAACCTACACTTCTTGTTCTCATCTTTATTGCAAACTATTTTTGTAATACCTTATTTTAAGAAGCAATGCATAATTCCTAGCGACGCATCAGCTTTGGTATACAGATCACGAAGTGTTGATCTTTCTGATTGTGGAATTTCACGCAGGTTATTAAGAATTCATTCCGGATTTTTAAATTTTCCTCCTGAACTTGGTCTCCACATTAGCTACTGAGGATCCGGAAGTATAAAATTCATATTAATGCACTTAGTGGCACCACATTCTATTAACCATTATGGAAGGATTTGAGCATAGATTGTAGAACTCCATCTCGCTGGCGGCTATTCAAATTTAGTTTTTTGATCTTTTGGATAGTTCTTTGCCGTGACAACCATAATAACTAACCTTAATCACAATTTTGTTAGCGAATAAATATATAAATTAACATTGTTACAAAATTTTCACTACAAAAACTATTTTGATAAATGTCAAACTACTACATTCATTTTGAATACGAGAGCGTACGTATCTAAAAAAGTCATATTCTTCGTCAAATTTTTTGAGATACCATAAACAAAAATTTCTCTCCGTCCAAAGTCCCTTGCATAAAAATTTTGGTGAGCATGCATATGATAGAGGTGATATTTCTATATCTTAAAATTCCACCTACACTTGATTGACTAATAATCAATGATTGTATAGCAATCTCTCTAAAACTTAAGAGTCTGTGTTTTATATACTGCTGATTCTGAAACTAAGAAATCATTTTTCCTTTTCGCAAAAACTTTGTAGTAATTCTTAAAATAGATACAAATTCAGAGTATAATACATATAATACAGGATGTCCCATTAAAAATAATCCAACTTTGATATGTTAAACTTTTTCGAACGATCCTGTATAAATTGTTTAGAGTTAAATGCTAGTTAAGGTGAGGACAAGCAATTATACAATTACAATTTTTACATTGATAGGACAGTTCGTGTTCAAACAATTATGAAATTGGGTGTTCATAAATCACATCTCTAAAAAAATTTGTGGGAAACTTGCATGTAATTTGAGAGTAGTGCTCGAATTATTTTAAAAAATGAAACTATACATACTTTGCCCTTCGTTGTCAAGAAAAATAATTACATTCGACAAGTATTTTTTGCTATTATCTGAAGCTTATTCATCATACATCATAATAATAACAGAAGAAGGTTTCACACGAAACTGTATAACTTAATAGGGTTCTGAAAAAGTGTCCGTTGAAGATCCCCAGAAAATTTGGGTACCTATACAGACGAGGAAAAGTGCAGTTGTTGCCTCGTCTATTTGTAAATCAAATATTTGCGATCGGATTCCTCCAAATATTTGCGGTCGAATTGTTAAGAATGCGATTGACCGCGAATCGTTCAGGGGTGAACGGCGGTGAGCAACGGAGCTTATGATGCGATAGTGTGTGCACCAAATCAAGACGGTCCATTACTTTTTCTCTTACATCCACTAACAGCACTCGGAGATTTTCCTCTTGTGTGCCGATTGTCGACGTCGGTCAACAATGGGCACAAAAATGTCACGTTTGGATTAACTGAACATTTGATTATATTGTGATTATGATCATATCCTTACCTGGAAAATGTTTAGTTAGAATTGTCTTGAATGTTAATTTATCTAATTATTTGATGATTTGGAGAAAAAATAGTTACCCGTATTTAATCGGAAATTGTTTAATTTTAGGGAAAATTTCTGTAACTGTGAAGACTTATCCATGGTCTATAGATTTCATCTTGATTGGACTTCGTTTCTTTTCTGTTAAAATGAAGTCAATGATGACACAACTAATTTATTTTATTTATCGACTATTTTGTTATTTGAAGAAAATCTTTCAAATGTTAAAACGACTTCAAATAATAAAAATATTATTATTGCCTTACTATTAATTGCTCATGACTTTTTATAGTCTTCAGAAAATACAATTTTTAACTGATATCGAAGGCTTTCGTGATCGGAGTTTTTATTAATAAGCTAAATACAAAATAAAGTAAAATAAAAGTACACAAAATACAAAATCTAGTAATTGGACGTTTCGCCACTAATGTGGCTTCTTTAACAGCAAACAGTAGGCACGGGTACCAGAAGGTTGTAGTAACTCGATGTGTCAATCACGTTAGAGGCGAAAACTTTCTGAGTGAGTTGGTTAAAGAGTTTTTATCCCTCATCCACGGATAGGGACGGATGGGAGGTCATTTTAACTCGACGTGTAGACTACGCTAGAAACGAAAACCGGACACACTAGAACTACCAGGTGGCCAACTAAGAATTTTTTGAATATTCCGCATAGGGAACGAGAACCTGAAGATTCGGCAAGGTTCTAATAAAACTAATATTCTTTGTACCTTAAAAATGTGCGCATATTTTTGAGAGCTTCTCGTAGTAATTTAATTCATCCAGATAGACTCCGTAGATAATTTTTATTTCAATGAGTAATTACCGCTTTCATTCCCATTTTCTAACGAACTGACGAGTTTTTGAGCCATTTATTACCTCGAAGTGCCTGTAATATACCACATATATTCGACTGACTGTTTATCCTCGGGAGAGAAATTAATTTGATGTTGAGGTTGTTCGTGATTTACTCACGGGTCGAGCATATTATCTAATTTCGTGTTCTGTCTCTGCTACCGTATGATATAAACGTTCTATACGTGTACAACATATGTGACTGTGGTATATGTTCGTACGAGATCTATGCAGATATATGCGTGTGAGATTAGACATAAATATGTAAGAAAAAGCAAGGTTCGGCCACACAGTGGTATATACACATTTATTACGAGAAATATAGGTACAGTACCAGGTAGTAAAACAAAAATAGTCCGTATATGTGTAACAATAATAATAAGAGTAGATTAAAACGACAATAGTATGAGCAACAACAAAGACGCGTACATAACAGCTGTAAATGTTTATATCTAAGTTTATGCGAAGGAAGTGACGGATATCATTAGAGGCGGTTTAATAGTGTATCAAAATGATATGCAGAACACAGTCTCCGCTATTGTTTAGACTGCAAATATCAACTTGATAATTCGTATTTGTATGAGTCTGTTGAAATGTTTTTGTTTGCTAATTGTTTTATAATACGACGCTTATCTTATAAACGAAAATCTACGTTGAACTACGAAAATAGTTACAATTAACTTCATGCAGGAATTGTGCAAATTATGAAAATATAAAAGCTTCTCCGTTATTTATAAAAATATGATTGTTTTCGACGTAGTTTTATTACTTTTTAATTTCTAATTTTTTTACTAATGTCAAAAAATATTATTAAGTTGTTATGAGCAATGTCATTTTCAAATAGAAATACAGTAATACCTTGCTAATCCGAATGACTCAGGAAATTGAACCTGCAACTACAATATGCACTTTGTAATCCGGATATGAAAAAGTTTTGTAATCCGGATGGGTCCAGTTTTAATTAACCCGGATTAACGAGCTATGACTGTATACATATACATACATATATGATTAACATATTCAATATTCAGGTCAATGGTTTGCTGATTTGTAGATGATAATTGTTGAGTAGTAATAAAGTAAGCTTTACACAACAAAAATAAATTCTTATGTGAAAATAATATTTATTCAAAAATTTTGGTGAGAACTTCATTTTAGCGATCTTTCTTCTCGATTCCTTCAAATGTTAACGTTCGTTTTTATTATTTTATACTATCCCCGTGGAAGGAATTTCGAATAACACTGAAGCAAAACGTTCATGTTTTAAGTGGCATATTTTTATACTTCTACTACATTTGTAGAAATATACTGAAAATACAAAGTTAATATCACATATGTGTTACTTTAACCGAAGAATTGTAAAGATAGCTATAAATAATATTAGTGTATGATCTGACCACGCATGAGGTGCTGACTGGAAAAATTAGCTACTAAGCTAACATGCAGTTTTCTTATTTATTTAACTTTCTTGCTGCTTGTTGCTTCCAGGTGGGTAAATGAATACTGTAAAATATCAGAAAACATAAATAAGTTTCTAAAGGCGTCGATACATCTTTATTGTAAATTCTTTTCAAAATTGTTTGTTTGAACTTAACACAATAGAATAGACAGGTTTTCTCAATTATGTTTGTCAGGATAAAACGCTTACTGAGCTATTAAATCTTAAACATACTAAAACTAAAACCAAAATTTATAAATCAATAGTTTCATATCCAACATACACACTGAGTGTACACCCTAAAACGTGCGTGATAAAATTTTATTGCTGGTTTACTTTATAGGGCTGCGTCTGGTTCAAACTGCAGAAGGCAAAATCATCAGCGAACGTGTCGGTTATAAAAAAAGAATCGGCTTTTACTGTAGGATTTCTTAGCGAGGGGTTCTTACAAGGCTTCCCGTCTAAGCTCTACAGATAATCGCGCCCGTAGGCACTGCGTATACGTTAAAGGCGTAAATGTAATTCGTAAATCTGATTTCCAAATAGCGGTTTACTGGAATGAGCGAAAACTTTATAATAACTTTGTTCGCAAATATCTAACAAAGAATATTTTTTTAAGAAGTGGAGATTGTTTATTAAAATTGCGAATATTTCGCTTATTAAATACTGCAACAAGTGTCTAAAATTAATTGACGCAATAACGTCATCTTCATATCGTTGTCGTAGTTTAAACAAAATTCCTAATACTAAGCAAGAAACTATAATAATAATAATTATCGGGCTTAAAGGTAATAATTTATAATTAGACCACCGTATAATCACCAAAAGTGATCTCTTAGATGTTCATTGGGGCACGATAAAAGTAGACAATAGACAAGCGATGCGTTGCCTTAATGTCACAGTGCGGTATTTATACAACACCCTTTTAAACAATATTTTTCGCTGGTGTTGTATTTCCGACATTAAATATGTTTCTATTGTTATGTCAGCGAAGTTGCCTACATGAAGTGGCATAATGTTAACATAATTGAAATAATTTCACTTATTCACTTCCCGAACCTGTTAACATACCATTAAATTTTGTTTAATGGTGATAATAGGATGGTTTCTTTGCCGGTTTTAATTTGCAAATTATGTTTATATTTGCAATTAATGTGCAAATATGTGTTTAGAATCTTGGGCGCCACGGTATGTGAACAAATCCCCTCGTGAATCAATGATGACGGACGTTACTGATATCGAAATAAAGAAATTATTCTCTTGATTAGCAAAATACCGGCAATAATGACTCGTAACGTAATAAAGAAAACCTGTACTTACTTCACAGTTTCTTATAAACTTTTCCTTCTTACGCTCCCAGGATGTGCGGTTAATGGACCTTTTAAATATTTTAACACTGAATAATAAAACAATAGACATAAACTTGTATGCAAATAAATAAAGGAAAAATATAAACAAAACAAATAAATAAATAACAAATATATTGAATAAAACAGATAAATACATATATGTATATATAAATAAGATTAAAAAATACGGGACAAAAACATTATAAGCTAAAATGCACCTTTAGAAAAAATATTAAATACAACAAAGCAACTTATTTATATTTAAGCTTTTAAGATAAAATGTAATAGCAATTTGGCTAAATATCTTAAAAATATTTCCTTTGAACTAGCCTTATTGGGATCCGCTACTTCCGCTGAACCATTGCCTCCTTGGATGTCTTTGTCGCAGCAGCTCCGATGCTAAATTTGTCTTGGGGTTAGGGCGTCTTGTTCTTGTAATTCACATATCAGTATTTATATTAGCTTCGTGCCGGCCCTTCACCGGTAAACACGGCTGTAATACTGATTTTCACAATACAAACGAATTAGAAGTACATGAAACTGGCCCTAATTGACAAATTCATTGAGTCATCACTTCTACTCTTTCGAGAAAAGAAGTTATATTATGGTTAATGTAATTGTAAATAGGAGCAAGCCCAGAGCACCTTCCGGTGGTAAAGCGTGCAAAAAGGTCACGATAAATCGACGTGTAAACTACGCTAAAGGTGAAAACACTCTAACCAACTCATCAGGTTTTCGCCTTTAGCGCGGTTGACACGTTGAGTTATTGTGACCTTCTGGTATCCCCTACCCACTTTTTCTTCTTAAAAAGCGACTTATATTAGTAACAAAATGTCTAGTTAGTATATTTTGTGTTTTTTGAGCTTTTATTTTTGTTTTATTTTATTTTTGTATTGCATAAATATTAGACCACAGTGACGATGTCAAAACGCAGATTACATCTAATGTTGAGAACGTGTTTGATTCACTAGAGGATCAGAGACGATATCCAAAACCATTATAGAGTTGATTAACCATTAAAAGTCACTATATACATAAGTGCATAATAAGGGGGACTTCTTAGGAAAATTGATTGTCCTGACAAATATATTTACTTTTTTATATAATTATGTATAAAAATGATTATCCCTCACATTGAAGTTCACTTTATCTATTGCGCTGGAAGAAAGAAAACTTTACGTGTTTACAAACAGTGTGTAATTGGATTCATTACGGAGATTCGCTTGTATTAGTTGAAGCAACTCGTCTTCAACTTCACATTGTTACTCGTCGAACGCTAGTGGTATCAAGTACGCTGAACCGTATTAACTGTATTGAACTAGTTTTCGAGGGAGCGGCAAATCAGATAAAGTACACAACATAAACGTAACTGCGAAAATTCCGGTATTCATAGGTAATGAGGCCGGAGAATATCCCGCCAATCCGATCCTATATGACAAAAAGACCGCGTAATGCTGCAGGCTGTAACCCGTTCTCTCTTACCATCCAGCGAAGGCTCATTAACCGACTTTTTTCCTAACGCCCGCTCCTTACTTAATTTCATCATCGACGCCGTCGATGTCCAATTATAAATTTCCACGGCGGATTACCCTCGCATGATTAAACAAACACAACGACATGTAAAATCACGGCGGGCGGAACAAGATGGCGTCCTATCCGGCGCGCTCGGTAATGAAGCGAAGGGGGTTAGGGGAGGGTGTAGGGAGGCGGGAGAGGGATTTTCGACGACGACGACGACGATGTGGTGACGGTGACGGCGGCAATATCGAAGAGAACGAGAGAGGGGTGTGGGGTAACGGAGGACTCTTTGCCAGTTCAACGGGCAGAAATTGATAGGATAAATTCCGGCTCTGAATTGGTCTCGGCCAAGCGTGAACCACCGTCTGGGGCGAATACGTTGGTCGCCTCGGTTTAGCGAACAGAACGGTACTACTGCTAGTAGGTACTCTACAACTCCATAATATTCATAACTCTATTGTACTGTACGAGAAGACGACTTACTGGCAAAAGTTTTTCTTCTACGCGAACTACGTTTTCTTTCTCCGTCAATGTTGCTTTTGAAATTGTGGAATGCACAAGTAGGGGTGAATTATAAAACATAAAAATAAATTATCGATAGCTCTAGAATGCAACATTATCGCTAGATGTAGCAATAGAGTTTAATTACACTGCAGCTACAAGATTTTTAGTCATAAACAGCATAATCTCTGCAGTTTAATACACATTATAGATGAATATATTACAGGAAAGGACTAATGTTATTAAGTTTAATTTAAGTAGCTCCAACTACAGTAAAGTACTTCTAATGATTCTGACAATATAAAAGCAAATTTCCTTGCCTTAAAATTACATAAAAGCGTGATCATGTTTCGCATTTGATAAAGTATTGCAAATAATGTTCGTTTTGTAATTAGCTAGATATCGTATATGCAACCCGTGCTATTCTTATGTTTGGAAGAGAAAGCAATCAGATTGAAGACTCATTTTTTCCGCAATAAATGTGCTGAATCGACAAAAAAGGTGGTGACAACCAGTTTTTCAATCGCTAATCAACAGATGAGATACCATTACTAAGAATAGCATTGAAGAAGTCAATCACTCAGCATACATAGAATTTATCCCACCCATATCACAGGAGTCACATTTCATTATTCAACACGACTTAAATGTCATGTGACTCATTTCTTTAATGCAGTACCACAGCAATAGGTAATTAAATTCATTATCGATACAAATGTTGAAGACAATTTTGTTTATATTTAAACTAAGACGTGAATGAAATTAGTATTATATTAATTCAAACTGATCTGGAAATGGCATCACAAAACATCTAGTAATTAAGAGAAGTAAAAATTATAAAAAAATATCTCTGTCAGTTCACCACGACAATTATTCAATAATATAGTCTAGACGGTAATTTGGTTTATTCTAATAGTAATAATAACTACTGATGGTTGGAGTTTATTTTTATTCCACATATGTTATAACTATAATATGTTATATTCTATCGCAACAGACTAAAGCTCTGATATGACTGCATCTTTTTTAAGGCTACCAATATCTTACCTTCTTCTTTTGAAATATAAAACTCAATTTGTGCTCTGCTATCTCAATTCATAACAGCGTCAATCGCAAGACTATCTATTATAGAAAAGTATGTCAGAACTGTAAGCGGAAACAATATGAATAGTTCGTTCAACTCGTTCGAAATGAATAGTTCTTTAAAGGGTTTTTCTGCCGCAAGATCCTTTTTTAGCGTTAACCTGGTTGATATATGTGATTTTATTTGCATTGAAACAATAGTAATGCATCATAGATGACGTCAACTACTCTCTGGAGTAATTCAAACTAGAAAAGTTGAATAACAGAAAAACATCGGCATTGGAATATTATTAACAATCGCACAGGATGTAAAATAATGGTGAACAAAGTGAGATGGTTCTAGTGTTGTTTGTGACTTTAGAAAGAATTTTATTTTATAGGATCTCAGAATGCGCGTTATATGTTCTACTACTATTCAATAATCCCTAATTACAGTTAAATTATATTAACAAAATGATAGTTTAAGCGCGTTACATAACTAAATTTGTTCCCAAAAAAAGTTTCAAGAGATTTAGCTATATGTATTCGATAAATCATCGTGGAAATAATTATTTTCAAAAGTTTAATCGCTCAATACAGGTATTTTTTTAATTATTATTTGAGAACATACAAAACATATATATTATTTATTTATTATTAGTTTCTTTTGTGGTATTCCCTATTTGGAGTGGAAAATCTACGATTCTGTTATTCAAGTTGTATAGATAATTATAAATAAAAAGTTGATACTGTTACATTAGAATGCAATAAAAAACTAAATCCAAACAAACATATTCACGCTTAGTTCTGTAATATATCTGTATATACGTCTAGTAAAGAGACGTATTGAAAACGGATAGCTTTTTAGCTGCCTCCTCACTGCGGGAGAGAGGTGACAAACTTCGAACGACTCTCATTGTTGCCAGACAGCGCAGTTAAAGTGTCAATCACGACCATTCAATTGCACAACGGTTTACCACGTTGCGTCGCTGTTAAAGACAGATGAGGTTTTACTTTACGGTTTACGTGCCCACACGAACTTCTGATTTAATAGTTTCGTGTCTACAAAGAAGCAATATCTTTTTGCGATTTCGTAATGGAAATTAAAGCCATATAAATTACAAAAATACAATTCTATCAATTTCTGTTTTGTTTCAGGTAAGCATTCCTTTCGTTACTTTCATTTTGTTAAACTATTGGTAAGTTTACTAACATTTATTTTTGTATAATAAAACTGGTTAAACCACGCTTTATAGAACCATAAAAATTGATCAAATACACCACTTTCAATGTTATTTTATTTCATATTTTTAATAGCTATACAATTTATATACATATGTACAATGTTTTATAATAACACCCACTTAAAATTAAAAATACTAGAGAACATTTAGGTCGCTATCTCAAGAATTGTTGCTATTTTCTCATATCCATTTTCCAGTTCCTAAAACAACAAAATAATTTTCCACCGAATTTTTGCTTTAGAAACTTGCTATCGACGGAACACGATAAAGAATCTTGGAAAAATTCAATTTAGTATATTGACGTAATTCAACAAGACGCGGGTTAGTATTTCATTATTAGTTGGGGCTCGGGTGGACGACCCGATCGGCACCGCTATGGTAAGAAAGAAGGAAGGAAGACGATATCGTACGGTTGGGAAGTAGGCATTGCAAGCGAGAGGGAAAGGCTGGAAGTTGGAGATGTGTGCTTTGCCGTTCAGTCAGTCGCCCTCCGCCCGCTGTTGACCAGTTATTGCATGCAAATTCCTCGAACCGAGTCGAGAGCCCTTACCGGACGTCCTCGCCAATAAAAGAAAACTAAACAAGATCCCCGAAGGATTTCCTTCGTTTAATGGCATGACGATGCTAAAGCTCGACTACAGTAAATTGATTTTTCCCATTTTGGACCGTGCTATTATTTCTTTAACGTAGCATATAACGAAAAACGATATCGAAGGTATTACTTGAAACTAGTAATATTTAGCCAAAAACAGCTTCTATGAAAGAAAAAGTAAATTTAGCAGAATGCCAAACTAGATTTATACTATTGCTTTAAATTATAAACACACAACTTTAATACTGGATGTTGGAACATTAATTAGTGAAATGTGATTATTTACAATTAGAGGATTTTCCCGGCGATTGTCGACAAACGGAGATACCTAGAAATTTGTTCACATTTATGAGATAAACTCCTTGCCCATTTATTAAGGAAAGACCATAGTGTAAAAAAATTGCCTTGAAATTGCTGTTTACTTGGATAATGGCTACTTTCCTGTGCATGTTTATGGCACTTTTACCATTGCGGATCAAAATAATAACAACTCAAATTGTGAAGCAAAAAAATTAATAACTAAATAAAAATCATTCATTAGTCTTAACTCTTTCCGGCACGAAATTATTTAGACAAAATTTACCCTACCTGCACGAGAAAAGAAGGTCACGTGGGATTAATGTAAAATTCATAATATTAACTTAACATTACATAAATAACAACACGTCAACAATAGTTTTCAAAATTTTTTATTATTCTTCAAAATTTTGATGGTGGTACAAACATCGTACCGCCATGCATATAGTGGGCTACAAATAATCATTTGTGAAATAATTTAAAACAGTTCTCGTTTTAAACATAAAGAAACTTTACATAAAGAACATGTCCACTCGGTACGTACTTGGACCGTTTTATCACTACATAATGCACATCTTCGGCGTGTAAATTTCTGGCATATGTGCATTATTTGCTTGGCGGACACCTAGTGGAATGTGGGGCTTACTTGATCTGAATAGCCCCAGAATTTCACGATCTTTCAGTGAGACAGATCTAGTAATCGATGTAATACATATATGGCTGTTCACAACACAAATGTCTATAAAATGGAACATAATTCGATGCCTTTTTCTATCTATTTCATAAGTGGACTTCAACTGATCGAGCTTATCAACACAATTCATATTTTTATTGTAGTCCAAAAAACCAAGGGACAAGAAATATCTTCGGATTGGCCTTGTTTGTTCCGCCTCTTTACTCGTGGTTTCGTTGGGGTCATGATAATTAGAAATCAGATGAACACTGCGCCTGTCTTTCCATTTTACTATTGATAGTCCAGAATCACTAATAAAATAATCAAAGTCTCCATTGCAAATCTTTGTCAAAAGTTATTTTCTAGTTGGATTAATTGTTGCACAAGCAAAATATTCCCATCATTTTTAACTCCTCCATCAACTGTACTGAGCTGACATAATTGTCAAAGAATATTTTATGAAATTTGTTTAATCCAGTGCATAATGTTTTTACAACTGTTGCACCCAATGACTGAACTGTGTCCCCTAAATTTTCCAGTGTAGATCTTTTAAAGCAATATCCAGACTTGTCAGCTAATACCCACACTTTATAGCCGCGTTTAATAGGTTTTTTCGGCAAATATTGTTTCAAAGAATGTCTCCCTTTAAATTTGATCATAGATTCGTCTATTGCCATTATTTCCGAAGGTTGAAAACAAGTTATAAAATTATTTTTACAGTTTGTCCAAAAATGGTTTTACTTTGTACAGTTTGTCAAAGTTTGCATCTCCTCGTTTGGGCATGGCATCATTGTCATTAAGTGGATGTGAGATAATAGCCAGAAATCTATTAACGTCCAACATAACTCGGCAACACTTTTATTCCCATAAATAAATTTATTCAATAAACGCCCGAATTTCATTCGCAGATGTTGGTGTATAAGCATCCGCTTTTTTGATTTCTTGCTGGGCATATTAAAAGTTATATGTCAATAACATCTTCCGTTATAAATAAATTATAAAGGTCCTGATTTTGCGAACAAAATCTGGTAAACGCCAGTTTTCTACCATGGGGAGCGATGGTTCCACTACATATTTTGCCTTACTCCACTCCGGTGGTATCCGGACAGATCGTGTAGGTGGTTGACTAGGACCTCGGGATGCACGTAAATTTCGTTGTACTTCAGCTAGTGGTATGTTATCATCGTCAGAGTCTGACCCTGCTTCGAAAGGATTATCCGTGTCATCATCGGAGGGACCACTCTCAAAATTACTACCAGAAGGAATATCAACATATAAATACCCATGAGGTCGTCTACAGTCATGCCGACTAATTTAATTGTTCGTTAGGGTCCATTTACTTAAAAAAAAGAATAAAGCTTGCTGCATGGTGGTATAATGGACGTTAAAAAAAGCGATTATCTTGAAAATAATGCGCTTGTACTTCACTCTTTAACGGTCACTTACCTCCTACAAGATAATAACACGTTATTCAGGGGTGTAACACTTTTGAAAAATAGAAAACAAAGTACTACTGAAGAACACAAACTTCATCGGCAAAATGTGCAACGACACATGTGAACATATAAATACCAAAATATTCAAATTAGTGATGCCGCCATCTAGATATGTTTTAGGATACCACAGATTTGCGTCCATGATGGTGGTACGTGGAAAATACCAATGCTTGAAGCAGTAAATTTTTAAAAAGATGGTATATGTACCAGCATGCAACAAATTTGGTGGTACATAACGTGTGCCGCTATGCTTAAAGTAGAAACGCGTACTCAAACAAGTATGAGTGAACATTCAGTTACATATGTACAGTCAAGGACAGCCAAAATGATAGCTCCAAGTTACAATCTATCGCTACGCTAAGTATTCGTGTATACTCGGCTGTCGCAGGCATCATGCCTCCCTTGTCTTGTTTAGATATCCGCTTTCAAGCTGCCTGGATATCGGTTCATAAATCGCTTAAGAAATAAAACAAACTTATTCGAACGAAAAACGAAATACAATATCCTATTAACACCTAGCATAACGACAACGAGTGACAACAAACAGAATTAAATTTGACATATTCATTTCGTTTTGTATATTCCCTGTTTTTTAAATCTACTTATTGTGAATATTTGTAACATTACTGACCGTCTTGTTGTTGAAAAAAAGTTAATACCTGCCAAAATATACATAGTTTCGATATGATATTTTTATCGTTCTGTTTTCTTAAATACTAATTGCAACCATAGAAAGAATTAGTAATTCAATATATTGTTTTATAAATACTTTTATTAAAGAACAATAAAACTATGGAGATTAAACACATAAAGATGCTGTTATTAGAAATGTAATGAAGCAAAAGTAAAATAAAATAAATAGAATGGTTCAAAATAAACTAAAAATAAATTTTAATAATAGGTATAATAAACATAATGGTAGAATGTGAACCATCATCCGAAAGTATTTTGAAATGAATGTCAATGCCGGTTAAACAGGAATAACTTGTGAGCGATACAAAATGCCTTCGTACTTAAAATGGGTAGATAATATACAGGGTATCCCAAAAGCAGACCAACAAACGGTTAGATGATGTTCCTCGGGTCATTTCATGACAATCGAGATCAGTAACCCGTGTCCAATTTCTTCTCGTTTGTATTAAAAAATCCAGCATTAACAGTCGAAAGTATAATGTACTGATCATTGGCTGGGGTTGAAGGAAAATGGGCGTGACAATTATGATTTGACAGTGTCACTTATTAAATACAAAATGGATAATTACACATATCAAGAGCAAGCAGACATGCACCTTATTTATGGTGAAGCCCTTTGTAATGGAGAGAGGTGCGATGTTTATATTTGGAACGATATCTATTTCGCCGACCACCGCATCATTCAACCTTTGCTTCAATTCACCGACGCCTCACAGAAAATGGTGCGCGCAAACATCATTGGCAGGCCAAGGGTAGCAAGAAATGTTGGAAATGAAGAAAACGTGCTAGAAATCGTAGATGAACACCCTTTCATCAGTGTGCGAAGATTAGCTCATCAAACTCATCTTCCAAAGTCAACTGTATGGAGAATATTACACGACCAACAATTATATCCTTTTCACTTCACAAAAAGTTCAAACTATCGATCCTGAGGATTATGAATGTCGCTCTAATGTTTGTAACTGTTTTTTACAACGTCAAGCAGATGAACCTGATTTTGTTAGTTATGTTCATTTCTCAGACGAAGCCTGCTTTCCAAGAGATGGTTTCTTCAATAGCAGAAATAGCCACGTTTGGGACGATGAGAACCCTCACGCAATCGCCCTCATGAATAATCAACACAAATTCTCAATAAATATTTGGGCTGGAGTGGTGGGAGACCACTTATTGTTTTATTTGTTGCCACAGCGATTGAATGGCCGTATTTATTTAAACTTTTAAGAAAATGTGTTACCAGATTTATTGGATGATGTTCCTCTACAAATTCGAAGAGAAATGTGGTTACAACGTGATGGAGCACCACAAGATTTCACTTTGAATATCGCAATTATTTAAATCAATCCTTTCCAAACAGATGGATTGGTCGGGGAGATCCTGTTAACTGGCCCGCTCGATGTCCAGATCTCAACCCTATTGACTTTAGTATTAGCGGGTATGCTAAGTCATTAGTTTACGCAAATTCGGTAAGCAAGAGTTGTTAGCGAGAGTCATGGCTGCGTTTACTAAAATTCAACATACACCTGGAATTTTTAATAGAATCAGACGATCCATGATTCGTAAATGCAACTTATGCATTACAACAAACGGACGTCAGTTCGAACAATTTTTATAACAACATAAAATAATTGTGGTGTACTTGCTTAACATTTTTGTTTTGATATGCTTGATTAAATTATTGAATAAAAATACATAGTATATAATATTATTTCTCTCTTTTTAGCTAACTTTTGTTTGAAACAATTTTTTATTTGGTGCCTCAATACAAAGTTATAAGGTATATCTTAAAAACGAGAATAGATCAGACACGGGTTTCTGATCTCGATCTTCATAAAATGACCCAGCGAACATCATCTAAACGTTTGTCGTTGCTTTCTATCCATCCTCTACAGTAATGCTAGGTAGTCTGGAAGTGGGTATCTAAACAAGACTATATGCGATAGGCATACAAGAATCGAGTATACACGAACTTAGCGGAGCAATAAACTGTAACTTGGATCTATCATTTTGGCTGTCCATGACTGTACATGACCGTGTTTAAAAGTGATAACATGTCTTACAAATCAAAACATTTTATAAGTGATAACATAAAAGTAAGTGGGTGTTTAAAATGTTTATTTCCGATATAGTTTCAAAAGTATGAGATGGATTGTTTTTAATATGATGTTAACAGTTCAACGTTGCTATCATTGCTATACAAAGGGAATAATTTATATTTATTTTATTTTGTTCAATCTGTAATTACATATCGAGTTTCGTCCTCGTAATTTAACAAATTTCAAGTAGTTTTACATTTATCTTACTTCGGGTATTGCCATTCTTTCCGAATGCAGCGTAAATTCTCACCACACTTAGCGTTAGAAAATTAAAGCTCTTCTCACTGTTTTCATTACTTCCATCGCTATCGTTATACCCATTTACACTCGAACAGCATCGTACCTATTCACTTATTCATTCAACGACAAGGAACCTGAATACACTTTCCGCGAGTACCTGCCTACAGGAGTGCATTTGTTAAATATGCAGACAAATTTAATACTCGTTTCTGAGGCTCGGCAGCAGCCTCCACTATCTACGCGCCCCGCCATATCTTTTGTGTCTGCAGTAAGACCGACAACCATCCCCAACATTAGAACAATGCTCTTAAGGGTGCGGGATAGCTTTTCTTGACATGCTACTCGTGTATGTATGGGCGATGGGTGCATATATTTACCTTAGAGGAGGAAAAGACTACATAGTGGCGCATGGAAAGTTACTATATCTATCTACCGCGGGGTAGAACCAAACCGAAGAAAAGTTTCATTTGCTGACGGCGAACACGAGGGTCACAAGTCAAGATGGCGTTTTGTTTAGTTATGTTAACTAGCTTCCCTCCCTCTTTGTCAATATTTTCCTCCATATGGTTGAGTATGTCTGGGTTTTCTGGATGATGGGATCAGGGAATATGTCGATCCTACGTGGCATAGAAATGTAAATGTGGGCGCGTTTACGTTTAGTGCGTGTGTTTGCCGAGCAGAGAAGCGAATATATGCATGTATATATGTAAGAAGTAAGGTTCTCGAGATCGCAGTGGCTTGCCTACACGATATACGCACTGCGGGATATAACGCAATGACGTACTTTTAGATTAAATGCCTGTTAAGCAATTCTGTAAGCATTTGCTCTCGTATATGTATCACTTGATTTATTTCTATTGCTCGTTTTCGTGTTTCCGTTTTTGTCTATCTTCCTGTTTTATAAAATTTAGACGATAAATGTGGTAGTTAATTTTTCATATTTTTTTTGATAATCGCAGTCGCAGCTGCTTAATCTTTAGTTTGAAAAACTGTACATATTTGTCATTATCAAGCGGTAAACACAAAAGAACATAATTTAACCGCTTTCATTCGAAGTTTTCTAGATTTAAGCGATTCATAATAATAATAATAATATTGGCAGCGAAGTACTCGACCGTACACCGTCGGCAATAATGCTTCAAAAACTCAGGTATGCGGTCTGTGACTGGAGTCAATAAAACTCTATTTATTCAAATCTCAATATTTCGTTGTTTATTAACAACTTCATCAGGAGTTTACTACAATTGATCAGAAACAAAAGAATGGTCAATAATGAAATAAAATAATGAAAAGTACTTACAAAAAAAAGAGTCGTGTAAAATTAGCGGACAACATCAAATTTCCAAAGATCATCGCAATATTAAAAACAACACATTAAACGCAATTAAAAACATCTGACTTTCAGACAATGGTAAAGTTTCAAATAAATTAGATAGAAGATAACGTTAGACAAGAATGGGTACATATGTGCAAATCAGACCAAAAGAAAAACTTCAGAAGGTAAAAACACGATATATATACAGGTTGGTAGGTATCAGGATTTCTCATATAATAATAATTTGGTTTCTTCGAGGGTACTCAAGTTTCCAGTAAAATATTAATATTAAATGATAAATGAAACATTACAAAATCTTAATCCTAGGTAAGTGTACACAAAGTGTACAGTGTACAAAGGAATAAAAATTCAAGTTGAGAGAAAAAGAAAAAGTGAAGTAACAAATATTTAAAGAAAAAATTACATATATGTATTATTAATCAAATGATGTCTTCAAACATATTATTGAGATTTGACATGTGATAAGCTGGAGATCTAAATGAATTATTAGTCGTAGCTTTTGGTAGTTTGAAAGTAGTGGTAACACGTGTATTAAAAGATGGTACATTAAAATTGAAAAGGGCAAATAACGAACAGCAATCAGCCTTATAATGCAGCAAATTTAGCAAGAATCTTCCACTGTGCATTTTTCGCCGGTCAGAAAGACTATCAAATTCATATGTATCAAGCAATGTGTTGTAATCAGTATTGCGCTCAGGGTATTCACCAGTTATCTGGAAAGTTAGGGGTTTTAGAAACCTCTTCTGTATTCTTTCTACGGCCAGGTTTTGATATATATTACGGATAACAAACCAACGACGCATATTTCAGTCGACTTCTGACGAGGCAATAGTATAGCGTTCTTATTGCAGTTATTAAAATTATCATGATCTTATCAAAAAAACCTAGATTCCTTGATGCCAATAAGCACATAGCGGAAATGTGTTCACTAAACGATAGTTCCGCGTCAAATAGAACGCCAAAGTCTTTCACTTTATTTTGTCGCGTTATTAGTTCAGCTCCTATAGTGTAATTGTGATACAAAAGATTGCGGCATTTTGTGTAGGACACAAAAGACATTTGCTAATGTTTAATGACATAAGATTATTTATGCACCAATGTTCAATAATACACAAGTTTCTTTGTAAAAGAAAACAATCATCCGTTGATCCAATTCGATTATATATTTTCAGATTATACGTATATTCAAGTACATTACATGTCAAACCGCTACGAAGATCACTTATAAATATATTAAAAAGTAAAGGTCCCAAGTTTGATCCTCGTGGGACGCCTGAGGAAATCGAATATCCGTTGTAAAAAACATAACCGCTTCTATGTGATAAGTATGTAAGAAGCGATAAGCTGAATGAAAGACGGATACATACCTATACTGTTCAATTTTTCCAGTAGTATTCCATGATTGATAGTATCTAAGGCTGTGGTAAAATCTGTATAAAGTACGTCAACTTGTCTGCGCTTGTCAAGTTCCGAAGAAATGTACTGAGTAAGACACGTTAAATTCGTTACCGTAGATTTTCCGCTCATAAATCCATTTTGGTAAATAGAAATCGTTTGCCGAATATTACTGTATATTCTGGTATATAATATACATTCAAATACCTTGGCAAAATTGGCAAAAACATTTATAGATCTGTAATTATTGACATCAGAACGATTGCCAATCTTGAATACAACCACTTTTGTAACTTTCCAAGCACAGGGAAATGTAGACGTGCGTACACTCAAGTTAAACAAAATTGGTAGCGGATATGCGAAAGTTACTCTGCCATCATGAACCAAGAAGCTAGGAATATCGTCATCGCCACTTGTCATGTCTGACTTTAGCCCTTCTTCGTCAATATGTCCCACTCCAAAGGAAACACGATGTGTAAATAAACATTCCGATGTACCGACACTTGATGTAAATATTTGAGCAAATTGAGCGGCAAAAGCGTCAACAATATCTTGCGGATGAGATAAGTCATTCTGATTAACAGAGATATGAGCCGGAATTCTAGTCTGAGTTCTCTTATTATTAATGAAGGACCAAAATGACTTTGGATTGTTTACAATATCTCCTTCGACTACATGAGATACTCGTAATTTTCATAGGCAAATTTCATTTCTTGTTTTAGTAAGTAGTAGATTATTATTATATCATCTTCTATTATAAATGTGAATATCTAAAAAAATTAAAACTCAACAAAACATGGAGAGTTTGACTAATATTGTATCTACACTTAATACTTTTCATGATTATAAAAAAATTAATTCTTCTTTTTTATCTTGCTTCTAATACAAAACGTAATTTGCAGTTTTATTTTGCGGGCGTGCAATCCAGAGTTGGTACATATAATGTGGTGCTTATTTCAGCAATTATTATAAGCGCTTAACTAGCATAAATAGGTTTTCAAATAGATGAAATCAATTGAGAGTAATAACGTGTGCTGAAACGCTACCAATAAGCAATTCAATTAATTTTGTTTGTGTTAACAAATATAAATTAATCAACTAACAACAGCGGCTTTAGAGAGAGAGAGATTAATGTGTATAGTGAAAACATCGGGGTTATAACACATTATAAATATAACAATTTCGCCCCTTCCTTTGTAAGAAAATCGATGTACATTATTATTACGTTAGAGCTTTCGTTATTGGGCAAAATGTTCTGGAAGCGGATGACGGTAGTGGTAAATGCGGCAACAACGATAGCTCTTACTCCGCGGATTCATGTGGATGTTGGCCGCCGGGGGCCTTACGGACTTCAAAGGGATCTGCATCTGACGCTCTGTATATAAACCGGGAGCCCTGTCACGTTTACCTGATCCGTCTAATTTACTACTAAACCGTTGTAAATGTTGGATTAACGTTGGTTTTTTTTTACAGCATAACGCTGTGTGGTGCGCGTAATTCCAAAACATGGTGAACTCCGTGAATACTTCCAGCGAAAAAGTAAAAAAAAAGGTTTTTTCTTGTGCTTTTCCATTATAAACTTTTAGTATCACCAAAATCAGTGGTGATACTGAAAACGTGTTAGATTTATTAGAGGTTTACTTTATCTAGATGTTTTAATTTGAACAATTGCATTACAAGATTTTCGAGCTGCACTCCACACGATGATAAAATATATCGGGCGATCGAGAAAGATTGTCTGATAAAAACTAATTTCCTAAGTCGATAGGTGTGTACTTATTTCCATTTATGCGTATGAGCTTAGTAATATACAACAATTAGTGAACCATGTATCATTTTTCATGTGTATTTATTCATTGGCGTCCGTTTATTTTCTTGCTTTTTCATTGTGTATTTTTACCTATTATCGTAATTTATTTTAATTAAAAAGTCTTTTTAAAGGCCATTTAATCTTATATTTAGCGTTTGCGGTACGTTAGCATTACTTCAATTTTATAAAACATGTTACAAATAAAACTTAGTTTTAGGTTATAATTCCTCTTAGTTTAGACAAAGAGAAGTTTCTTTTGGAAGCATATTTCCGAAAAGGAGAACGTGATCCAAATGGTCGATGAAAATATTCAACACACAGTCGAGTGTTACATCATCACCCATACAAAATATCGGTTGTGCGAGAACTATATGCTTTAGATTATAATAAACGTATAGATTATTGTCAACGGTTCAATGCAAATTTAAGGGATGACGAGCTACCAAATTTATCCTTTTTTTTGCGATGAAGCATGGTTTCATTTATCGGGATATGTAAACTCACAAAATTATAGAATATGGTCACCTGAAAATCTTCAACGTCTATCACGAGACACAAGCTACACCCTTTAAAAATTGATGTTTGGGTTGGTATGTCACGAAGGAGAATCATCGGACCAATATTTTTTAAAGAAAAAATTACAGCTGCAAATTGTCGTGAAATTCTAAATACGTTTATAGAACAATTGCACGATGATGAGATAACGACAGGTTTTTCTCAATAGGATAATGCTACTGCCCACACTGCAAGACAGACTATTGATTTTCTAGAACAATTTTATGACAATCCCAAGATCCCCAGATCTTACTCCATTCGATTTTTTGTGTTTGGTTATTTGAAGAATAAAATATTTCGCAATCGGTTGCACACATTAAACGAACTAAATGAAGCTGTGAGAATAGCAATAGGCGAATTGGACCATTGATCATAATTTGTAAATAAAATTTATTTTATTATTAACGTTACCGTTACTATCTATTATACATATTCAAAAAATCATTATAAAATATAACTTTACATTTGGTTTTTAGAATAAATAATTTTATCTCTATAAATTGTTTTTTTTTCTAATTTAATTCTGAGTAGTTATGCAATTCCGTTTATCACAAGAGACTGTTAAGTAGCCTACCTACACATTACATCATGGTAGCGTCACGGACAATCATTCTCGATCGCCCGATATTAGACATTTGGAAGGTGGCATATTATGCAACACTTTTATCGATATTTTTGACTAATTCTTTTTAATACGTCATTTATAGAGTCTGGCTTGGATGATACTGATGTTTGGATTCAAGCGTTCCATAAAAAGTCGGCTGAAGATAAATACAGTCATCTAAATAGCTGACTAATTCACTATTGAATCTACTTTACGTAGCTAACAAATAAAATACCCCATCTAGATTCATTTTGATCGATATCTTCACTTCTAAAATGATTATCGACTTTCTTTAAATTTTGCTGCTTTTTCAAGGTAATGCTAACTAACTTTGATATAGAGCTTAGGAGGATCATAAATATCATTGCTCGTAATAGATTGTATATAAAAACAAAGTCTAGTAAAACAGATCTCTACAATATACAATCATATACACTTTAAAAGCGATATGTCTAACACACAGAGATTTAAAGAATGTTCCTTTCATCACAGTTCGACACAAAAGACAATTTCTCCTTCCCAATAAAAACTAATTTTTGTGTCGGACGCAAGCAACTTGTTTTGTTTCTGTCGTATTGCCCATAATTTAGAGGCTTGCTTGAAAAGATTAAAGTCTCTTAGATCGTCCAGCTTATTCTACGAAAAGCGTTGGTATTTATTGTGTCCAAAATGCCAAATGGAAATATTCTTAACCACACTAATTTAGTTATATGTATATGGAAAATTTGTCATGAATGGCTTCATTAAATTCGTTACTAGACCAATCGTATGACTGGCAATAAGTACAGGGTGGTCAGATAAGAATGCAAAGTGCTGTATCTCTGAAACTATTCGTCGTAGAGACTTGCGGGCAAAAAAAGACCGTGGAAAATATTTTCAGATTTCTAAGATGGTCGCCAGAGGGCGTAACCGGCATCTTAAACTTTTAAAGTGATTTTTTACTGAAATCCACCCAGTAAATGTTACCAAAGAATATATGCTTTTTAAAGCTAAGCTCTACTTTTTAAAATTATATGATAAGTAAAACTTTTTTTTGCGATACTTTAGGCTACAAATAAGATATCGAAATACGGTTTTCACTAGCCTATTTAGGTATCTTTTCGCTAGATTTTTATGAAAAAAAGGAATATTATTGCATTTAATTTTTTAGAGAATTTTGCAATTTTCTGCTATTATATCAAAAAAACGCGCTTCAGTGGCATCACTAAGAAATAGACATATCACAGGTATGATAGGTTTGATGGAAGAATAAATGCTTTTTCCAATGAGACCAAGTTTGTTAAAATCAGTTCAGTCCTTTAAGAGTTACAGCTGTTTATTTAAAAAAACATTGAATTACTCCCCACCACATTATTTTAATAGATACGTCAAAAAGTGTTAAACAAAACTTACTCGAGTAAACCTTAGCTTTAAAAAGCATATATTTTTTGGTAACATTTATTAGGTGGGTTTCAGTGAAAAATCACTTTAAAAGTTTAAGATGCCGGTTACGCCTCCTGGCGACCATCTTGGAAATCCAAAAATATTTTCCACGGTCTTCTTTTGTCCACTTTAGTAATAAAAATTTCTACCGCCAGTCTCTACGACGAATAGTTTCAGAGATACAACACTTTGCATTCTGATCTGACTACCCTGTACACAATTATTTGAGAAATTCAAACTAGTGTTTCCCAATGCAATATTAAATTTACCATTTTTGAAAATTCGATTATCATCAGCTGCACCATTATACATATTTAACATGTATCATGCAAGAATGTAGGCTACCGCAGTGAAAGACACTCTAACAGAATGATTTCGCGGAAAATAAATGTTATAACATGAAACAATTATTTTAATAAAAAAATGAGATAAGATAAGGGAGAATCAGCTCCAGCAAAAACTTTTTGTGTAGCAAATGACGATAAAGTAAGGTATATCTTTTCGTCAAAACTGAATGAATCAAAAGTTTGCTTTTCGATGGACAGTTTTTATTAGAATGTATTGTAAATTTACAGTACAAAACTATAACATCGAGATCAATTACTAGACTCACAACTGTTTATTTAAATATGTATATTGTCGGTCTTATCTTGAAGGCATAACACACGCACATAAGCATACAGTCACACAATTCAGCGATTGTACCAATCAATCAATCAAAGTAAGCTTTGATATATGGGATTTCGTCGATAAGAAAATCCTCGAAATCTTGTGTATTTTTATTAAGTCTATCGATCAATCGGAACTAAGCGCAAATAACAAATATTGGTTTAGGGCACCGTAAAATCGTATACTAATTGTATTTGGGATAATGTAAACGGTAGCACCTGGACAAGGAAAGACAAGTCGACAAGATAAACTACTCGTTGGCTGGTCTAGATGAAGCGAACATCAGAGACGAGATGGAGAGATGTCAAATGAGAGAAAATCAACTTAACACATGTATTCGTGGAACGATGTTGTAGAATACACATACGACCGGTATATATTAGAAATGTTGGTTCGTATGAATAGTTTCGTTTCTTACGACGCGTGGTAATTTATATCATTCACGATTAAAGTTTTATGAGCTTGTATACATGTGCGGTGGTTGTAATTTTTAATTATTATGTCATATGAATGGATTATATCTTGTTCTGACGCTTCAAATATGTGTTCAATGCAATAACATAAGAATTCGATATATGCTACGAGTGTAGAAAAACTAATACTATTTATACATGGTTTGGAAAGTTCGTTATCCCTGCAGAGGATATGTTATAAATAACCTAATAATAGTAACAGTCACATATTTTTTTTATAGTTATGTTATTAAAATTAGTATTCTATTGATGAAGTGGTGAAAGTAAAAATGATGAAAATGTAACAGGTTTATTATTTAGCGATTGATCATTGTATCTGCAGTACATATTTTAAATAATGTTACAAATAAGTTAGAATTAATTGTAGTAATGGAGAACAAGGCATATCTCTATTACTTGGTGGGTCGTCTTAGTACTGAAACTAGTGTAAATTTGATACTATGTATCTCTTCTGTGTTAGACACATACAAAAATTTAAAAAAAAATGGACTACCATAAGATATATCTATTGAAGGATAGGAACCATATTCAGAACAACCTAAAGCATCTGGTAGAATTTCAATTTTCGAAAAATGATAAATGCGGCAATTTACGTTCTACATTTTTAACTCCATAATGTTTAAGCATTTAGACTATCGCAGAAAGTAAGAAATGATGATCTTCTACTACGTGTGGCATGTAGAGCAGTCTTTTTGAGGGTCCAACAACGATCAGCCAGCATATTACGATTCCATTTGCCTTGACTCCTCATATCCTTAGCTGAAATCTAGTGAAAGTGTTTCTCGTAATTTTTTTTTTGAAAGAAAGCTAGTGCGAGTGTAGAAAGTGTACTTTTTATGTCATGTTGCGGCCCAAATTTTTATAAGATGTTATAAGATCGTTGACAATATCACAATAGTTTCCCGGAATTTTATTTGGCAAAAATCTGAATAACATTGTTGAATATTTGCCAAGCTGCTTTCTCCTCTGGATTCACTTGTTTCTCAAATTTTTCATTTTGTATTAGAGATCATATTTCTTAATCCATGAATATTCCTGTTTTAATTCTTGCATCATTAATTTTATTTTAAACACATAAAACCAGGAGATATTGTCCATGGTTCTAACGAAAGTGTATATACATTTTCAGGTTTACACAATGCGTTTTCATACGTCTGGATCTACACAACAGTAGCAACGGTATCATTTGAGTTAGCTCATTTGTTTCAACCATATTTACAATGCTTTGGGAGCTTTTTTGTTTGACATTAAACGAAAAACGTTTTAAAATATTTGAATAAAAAAACGGTGGGTGACGGGACAAATAGAAAACTGCATTAAGTGCAACTATTGATACTCGTGAGATAAAAATTATACTGACTAATGTAATTAACGGGATGGCCCATTCCTGATTCACTCAATATTTATTTCTATGATTAGAACTTAATAATATTTTCTACAGTGGTTCCAATCTTCTGATTTTTGAAGCAATTTTTGGCTTTATCACAATCACTCTTCACTTCACGGTCTTGAAATAGTTCTCTTACTGTTTATGACACTCAATATTTTTTTGAAAATTGTCTGATCTTCTACTTTAAGTTTCTATAAAGTTTCTGCCATTGTTTCCATACATATTGTTTGATTTTAGGTTTATTTTTTTTTTAAGTGGTGGGTGCTTAGTTGCAGTGATTCCATAAGCTGTATCGCTTGTCTGGCTATCAAAGCAACTGTCGCGGTGTAGTTTTGTGTGTGTATGTTGTGTTCAATTGGCTTTGTGACAGCATCATATCGCCCTTTATGATGCCGCGCTGTCAATCACTTTGCTCCCAACAGCGAATGGCAAGTCGATTCGGGATTCAACTCTCTGAAAAAATGTCACCGTCCCTCCGGAGAAGTGAACCCCGGCGCCTATCGTCCTCTCACAACGATAGTCAGCCGCCTAACCACTGTGGCCATCGACCCATTCTAATCTAAAATATAATGACTACAATGCCATTCTAAGTGGAAGACTACGAAATAAATGTATTTATACAGTTGTTTATTATTTACTGTAGCTTAAATCAGCAATGTAGAGATACATTAGTTATTCGATCAACAATTGATATAGCAAGCCCTTCTTGGGTAAAAAAATTAATTAATTCTTCATATTAAGGAACTGTAATGATTATTTTTCGACAAACTGAACGTTACTTAATAATAATAATATTAATAATTACAAATAAGCGGTGCAACATAATATTGAACCAGATATCTCTCAACTATAATAGTAAGTCCATTCAAATTTGCTACTACATCCTGCTACAAATCTATTTTTATGACAACGTCGCTTATAATAAATTCAAAATCAATTTAAATACAATGTTGCCTAATAATAGCACTATCCTTATGAAGCATCAAGGGCGCAGACATAATGCAGTTAGTTGGGCTTAAGTGCGTCAGATTATAGCGACGGGAGACCAAGCGCTAGATCCCTTCCTGTCCTATCTACAACATACTATTCAATAACACAACATTATGGAACGAAAAAGAAAAAAAAAACGAAAAGAAAGAAAAACGTTCATGTGACATCGCATATGTCGGTGTGCATCCGATAGATGGACGAGGATTATCCGTAATTATGCTC